>JAJPCS010000447.1:197919-255618 GCA_021164005.1 Willisornis vidua nigrigula
GATGGTGCTGGCGGCGGAGCGCAGGGGGACGCGAGGGGGGACCGCGCGCCGCGGCCGGAGCCGCCGCCGCCCCGGCGGTTCCAGCCCGGCCCGGAGCCGCGGCGGCCCGGCCGGAGGGCCATTTCGCGCGGGGAGCGCCGCACGGCGCCCCGCCAGCAACAGCCGCACCCGCTCAGGCCGGAGCCGCCGCCCCGCCGGCCAGGGCGGCCTGTGAGGACAATGCGCGGCGTCTGCAGAGCGCAGGGAAGGGGCTCGCAAGGTGGGAGCCAACATTTCTGTGTGAGTCCAGGATCTCAAAAACATGGCTGGTGCCGGCCCGACGCCGCCTTGCCAGCCGTGCTGGCCTGTAGCATCACAGAGGCCTTTAGGCTGGCAAAACCCCTCAGTCACTCGAGTTAACCCGGCAGTACCTTGTCCACCAGACACGTAGCAGTTGGTTCCAGACTACATGTGCCTTTAGTTCAGCTAGAACTGCAGGCAGTCGTAGCAGGGAATGCTACCGTGCTACTTTGACTAGCTTGTTTCGTCTGAGGAGCTGAGAGGGGATACAATGCCCACCCTTCCAAAATGTCTGTGATTCCTATAGCTGTTGCCACACAGTAGCACTTGGATTGGGGTGACCCTAAAAAATCAGTGGAGGTCGCTGCCTTCCTCCCCATGTGCAGAAGGCCATGTGATCTTCATGGCTTGCCCCTTCACTGCAGGCCAGTGCAGTCTCTCTTCTCTGCTTATATTACTGGTTGAAGGCAGAATTTTGTTTCAGATTTGATTCTCTTCTGTTTGCAGTCGTGCCAGAAAATTCACAGCCCCGAAACAAGAATTTCAAGCAGAGGAATAGAATAAACTCTTCTCGTAACCTGGCAACATCTTGCCCGTGGCTGTGTTGGGCAGGCTGGGGAGCCCCGGGCCGTGTGAGCCGTGGGCGCCCCGAGCTGTGGGCGCAGAGCGGGGGCCCGGCCACCCCTGCGGGCCCGGCCATCTCCGAGGGCCCGGCCACCCCTGCGGGCTCGGCCATCTCCGAGGGCTCGGCCATCACGGAGCTGCCGCGCTCCGCTCCTGGAATGGCTGCCGCGCTGCCAGCGCCGCGCTCGCCCCGGCCCTCCGGGGCCGCACGGGGGGGGCTGCCACTCTCTTCCCCCTTCTCCTGGGCGGCCCGCGGGCTCCGTGTTTCCCAGCAGCGCCCTGGAATGCCACATGCTTATCGTGCAGGGCTTTGTGTGGCAGTCGGTGAGCTGCTGATGTCTCACTGCAGCTGTGGTGTTCATAATCTGTCCGTGCCTGTCAATCCCTGGGTTCTCCAGTGGATCCATCACGGTGGTACCGGAGCATCCCGAGGGCGGTCTCAGAGAGCAGGGAGCGTGGAAGGGGGTCGAGAGCTGTGCCGCCATGCTGCCCCCACCCCTCCCTCCGCTGCTCTCCCACTGTCTTTCCCCTCGCTCCCACAGGCTGTCCTTCTCTGTTCCCAGCTCCTGCCTCCCGCTGCTTCTCTCTCTTGTCCAGAGGGGTTAGTCTCTCATGCTGGAAATGCTGCCAGCAAATGTTTCTGTGTGCTGCCTGCCAGGTCCCTGGGGAAAGGGCCTGGAAATGCAGTGCGGGAGGAGCAGTGGGAGCAAGGGAAAGCCATTGTTTCTCACTGCTCGCCTGCTGCATTTTCTAATGGGAAAACCTCTCTGTGAGGTGCTGAGCTCTGTCACTGCTGGAGTTGCCCCCTCCCCCTTCCCCTTGCCCCAGAATTTCCCATCGCTGATGCAGAGGAGGAGAGGCTGCAGCAACAACATGGAAAAGCTGAGATGTGTTTTCAATTTGCCTCCTGCTTATCTCTGCTGTTTGGACAGAGAGGTTTAAAAAGCTGGATTTTCTGTCCCTGCAGAGTAAACAGACAGAGCCCGGCAGCACAAACTATTTCTGGCTTATCAGTGGAGGAATGCAGCAGCTGAGACCGAGTGCGAGTGGGCCGTCAGGAAGGCCCTGAAGGGGCCCCCTCCCCACTCCGCGCTATTAGAAGTGTGAGAGCCCAGCAGGACTCAGAGGGGAGAGTTGGAGAAAAAGGCAGAAAAGGGAAAGAAAGAGGAAGAGAAAGAGTGAGAGAGGCTGAGCAGACCCTGATGGCTACAGATGAAGTTACAGGAGGGGCTCGCAAAGCTACGAAAAGCAAACTTTTTGAGTTTCTGGTCCATGGGGTGGTGAGTCGGGAAAGTTAGTGAGCTGGCTGGCTCTGAATAGAGGGATGAGTGGAAACTGGAGGCTCTGTGCTGGGCTGGATTGGCTGCTGCTGTGTGCTCCTGGGGCGCTGGTAGCTGCCTCAGCAGGAGAACAGCGGGGTCTGTGGAGCCCCCAGCATGTGCACTGATTCATTGATAATATGGGCTTGTGTCTGGGGGTGTGTGTGCTGTGCTTTTTGCTGTGATTCTCCTTGAATGGCGAATAGCGTGCTGTTGAGCCTGATCATGGTGCAGAATCTGCACTGGATCTAACCCAAATGGGCTTGTAGGACACTTTGTTCTGTAATCAAACTTGTGTTTTGAGAAACAATTCTGATGGAAGCCTGATGAAGCCTTGTGGTGCTGCCTCTGGTTCTTGTCTCCAGTATTGGCTCATATGTATCCTCTGGCTACTTAACAGGTGACTTTCAGGGGCTTGAAGAGATTAGCTCTGCAGATCTGTAACGGTCTATGGGAACTCGCCCATGAGAGAATTTCAGGGTGCCTTGCTTAATTAAAGCAATCCTTCAGGCCTTTAAAAACGTTCTAGCTTTTGTTTAAGAATCGGGTCTTCGATCTCCATTTAAGGGGAAACGCTAACCCTGTTTTGCTGCCATTGGAAACAATGTTCTTTAAATGACTCTTGTGTTTGAGAGCATTCACCATTTGTAACATTTGGATTTCTAGCATTGATACTCATTTAACAAATAAGCCTGTTAAAGAGCCCTAAGGAATGCAGATATTGTTTGGATACTGATAGTCCGCAGTGTTTGTCTCTTGAGGATTCTGACACTTCCTGTGACATCTTTTTGAAGACATCAGGTGAGGGCTCTTGTCAGAGGTCACAGGAGTCTGTGACACTCATTTCAGGCTCTTGAGTTGTCTCCATGATTCAGATTTATTCTACATGTGCAGGATCTTGTGCATGTCCTGTAGATCCTGGAGATGGTGCGACTTTCAAGTCTAAGAACTTTGAGGCTGCTTTCTGTGTTGGTGAGAGCCATGGAGAGGGGATGTGGTGCCAGTGCACAGGACAGGCTGGGCGAGCCTGGTGGCTCCTGGGGCGTGATGGAAGGTGGGTGTGCGGGTGGGAGCAGCAGTTTTGCTGTGGACATGCGAGTTCATCACGGTGGTTGCCCTTTGCACACCAGTAAACTCCCTTTAGTGTCAAGAAGAGCAGGAAAAATAGTTGTGTGAATTTGTTTATTCCACATCTAGCTGGACTGCATGTGACAGCAGCACACAGGCCTCTGAAGCCTGGCAAATTTTGATTTATACCAGAATGAATATTCCAAACCTCATTTCCATTCCTTATTTGAATGCCAGGAAAGTCTGTCTTTTCTGCCCTGGGAGTTTTGTTGCTAGTGGTATCTTACTTGAATGTATGTGTTAGGCTGGAATATCTTCATGTGTTTGTCATCTTCCTGCTCCTTGTTGCTGAGGCTTTTTGCCTCTTGCTCTGGAGCCTGAACACCTCTTGTATCCCCTTCTTCTCCATTATCATCTCCCTTAGTTCTGCTCTGCTGCCTGGTTTGTTCTTTCCTTTAGTTTCTTCCTCATCTTGGGTTCATTTTGATCAAAACGTGGGTTTGGGTAGTCACTCTTCCATTATATAAAAAAGATGAAAAAAGTTGTAATTCCATTTTATCTCTTCAGGCCCCGTATCCTACCAAATAAGAGAATGTGCAATGCCAGCCATTACCTTGAGTTTACACAGTGCTGGCTCCTGCATTTTACTACCACCCAAAGTGTGTCAACATCTGAATTAATTCCTTGAAAAATCAAGCTACATAGCAAACTTCAGTGGAATTCCTTGGAGTCAGGTTCTGCTCTAATTTCAGGACCAGTCTTCTCTTCAATTTGCTTATTTTTATTCTGTCTATGATATCATTATTTAATTTTGTTATTGAAAATTATTTCCTTTACCCCCCAAAAATGGGGAGAAGGAAATAATGGTAGAATGTTGTGAGAAATATTTTTTTTTGCTCTGTGTACACTTAAATGAACAGGATAATTTTGCAGTGTTTCCTAAGGGATTCACTTGATCTTTCTGGAAATGTATGTTCCTTTGCTAAGGTCACTTTGCCCTTTGCTCTTGTGCACCTGATCTTGCCTTTGTTCTTTTCTATATTGCCAGCTTAGGAGATGTTTTCTTCCTTGTTTGCCCCAGGCCAGAAGGGTCCCCGTGAAAGGTGAAATCCCTTAAGGTTCAAAATCTCAAGTGCAATGCTGCTTTCTCATCCTGCTTGAGTCCTTGATAGTTTTCTACACCTCTGGTTAGCACTTGGGTTTTAAAAAGTTTGATTGTTTTTCAGTTGTTTATTTTTACAATGGTTTACAATGTTTTCTACTGCTGTTTCATCAGGGTCTTGCACATTGTTTTTGTGGGAAGAGATTTTTACCCCGAGGGCTTCATCCTGTATTTTGTCCTTATTTCCCCCCCCCCTCCCCATTTCTAGCGTTTTTATGGGTAAATATGGGTTTAATCACCTCATTTATGCTGATTTATCTCTTCATTTTCTGCTATCCAGTAGTACTTTTCAAGCCTCTCTCTGGGTGTCCAGCTAGCGCCTTATATTTTGCTGAGCCAAGTTATTAATCTTTCTGCAAGCCATTCCTTCCCTCAGTTTCCTTTATCCCATAGTTCCTGCCATAGACCTTGATGCTGGCTGGATCCCTTCAAAGGGTTCTACCTTTGTCTCCCTCACCCACACTGGTTTCTTTCCTTGGGTTTTTCCTTACTCATACAGGTGTCTGCCTGTTAGTCTTGGGAAGGGCCGTGGTGCAGGTCTTGTCAAAGCCCTTGTCCAGACATCTGTCCTCTTGTGACTCGGCTGCAGCCACCTTCCCTTGGTGCCCTGTGCTGGTGACCTTGCTGTGTCATCTGCACACAAGAACCTGCTGAGGGGTTTGTTTTCTTGTCCTGTGGTTCTGACCTTTTTAATCTGCCTCTGTGTCCTTTTTCTGTTCCCACTTTATCTTCACTCCAAAGCCAATCTTCTTGCCTTTTGTCCACCAGATACCCCTTTAAAGGTCTCTGTCCCTTTCTTAACTATCAAGTCATAGCTGTATTTACAATGTACTTGCTGTCACTTCAAATCACCTTCTTCTTCCCATAGTGATCTTGGTCTTTGTCCTCTGTGCTGTGCTTAGAAAGCTCTCCATGGTGATAAAAGTCCTTATCCATATTTATTTTCTGCTAATAGGTGTTATTTCATGGTTCCTGCTAATCTCTGCAGTTTAATGTTAATTGCACACCAAGATTGCTAATTCATACAGACCTGTGTATCACTAATGTGACTCCTTTGCTTATCTCCAGTCCTCTTTTTGTTTGCTTATCTACCTTTCAAATCTGGTCACAGAATTCTGTGGTAAATACAGAAATGGTCTTATATGAAATGGCATTTAATACAGTGAAAGAAGGTTCTCAGAGCATACCAGCATGTAACCAAATATTTAATATAGTGATAAATAACCTGTTGCCAGTGTCAGAATGGACAAAATGACAGGTCTGATGCCCCAAAGATGGGTATGGAGTGTGTAATAGATTTATTAGTGATTTGGAAAAGGGGATAAGCAATGAATTTCATAAACAAGTTTTGCATCTCCTGGTACATTGCTGGGTTTAACTCAACTGTCACCATTCAGGAGTAAGGCTTGGATGTCCTGTGAGCTGCCTTGCTGTGTAGCTAATAATAAATCAAGTAAACTGTTAGCCCAATTAGGAAGTGGGGCAGGGAACAATGTAAAAGCAGTTGTAAATCCATGGCGTACACATATAAGAATGTGTTCCTGATTTTGGTCATCTGTATGACTAACAAGCCAAAAGAGTGGGAACTCGGAGGTCAGTAGTAGTGGGAGGCCTCTGAAGACTTCATCAATAAGAGAACAGAGTTTTTTGTTTTATTTATAGTAGCCAAGTATAGAGACTGATTATGAAGGTTTTAAAATCTCTGTCACTGGAGTTTTTTAGGCACTTGTTAAAGAAGTAAACATCCATCAAAGAGGATGGAGATACTGGTGGTACTGCTTTGAGATGGGGAAGGACTGGATAACCTCAAGGAATCGTAGTTCAGGATGTTATAAAAATTATGTTTTGATACATAAACAGAACGGGAAGAAGTAAAGATATTTTCCCCAAATTAAATGGTCATCTGTTTTAAGTGGGTAAAGGTGATTATTTCTTCCAGCCAGTCACGGGTTTGTAGAGATAACTACTGGGAGTAGCGAGAGCTTTGCTTATGGAAGATATCCCACTAACTTTGATACTGTCATGGATATTGATTCTGTCGTGTCAGACCATAAGTCAGCTGAGAGTGGAATGTCGAGGCAGGAGCCGCATGAACGGCCGGGTTTGGACAGTTTGTTCCACTTCCCTACCAAAGGGTGGCTCTCTGTGAGGGCATCCCCTGGGAACGGGGCCTGTAACTGAGGCACTGGTTTGCTGTGTGGGAATTCCCTGTTGTGGGAAACAAGAAGATGTTTAGGGTGGGAAGTGCAGCCTGGAGAAATCGAGGGACCTTATTGCAGGCAAGGAATTGGATTGGGAATGTACTTGCAGGGCACTGGTGAGTGTACAGCATTTAACTGTGTGAGCAAACTGCCAGTAGAGACTGAAGGTTTACCCTTTCCTAGCACTGGAGTGATTGCAGGATGACAATAGAGAAAAGTTCACACATAATTAGGAAATGTAAATCATATTAGTTCTAGCCCAGGCTTTAGTAGAGATCAATGTGATTTTGTGCAATATAGGCCTGTTAAACAAATTTGCGTTGCTGATGAAGAAAACTCGGGTTTGCTGATGAATGTAGGTGTACAGATGTAATTGGCCTGTGGGATGTTTGAATTGCTCTTCTCTTTTTTTAAAAGAAATACTGTAGGAATTCAAAACCTGTCACAGTGGGTCATTTGACTCGGTGTCCCTGGTTGCAGGGAGCACAGAAGGCTGCGTGGAACTGAAGGAACAAGGCAAAACCTTAGTGGTGCTTCATACAAATTGTGCACGGTTTGCAGCTCAGAAGCTTTCTGACACAAAGCTGCCCTCTGTGTGGTGCCTCTAGTAGGATTTTATTTATGGACATTAGTCCAGTGATGTCTTCCTGAACCATATAAACTTCCAGCATTCAGTGTTTTGTGTCGGCACTTTGTGCAGCTTATCTTACGTAAGGAATTATCTGATCCTGTCAACTGCTGTCTGATTCTTATACGGGAAGAGACAATCAGATCTTGACCAGTCTCTCCTCTCTTCATGCTGGTCTTGGTGTTGCAGAGCTCTGTTGTTCCTCCCCCTCCCAAAGCCATCCTTTTCACAGAGCCAAGGGGTGTGCTCTCGTAGTTCTTCACACAAAATCCCTTCCATACTTCAGATCACAGCAAGGATGTGATCACATCAGTTAAAGCTGGTGGAACTCAAAGCTGGTCTACAGGGTTTGTTCCAAAGAATTTTTTTTTCTTGGTTGCATCCAAGTGCTCCATTTGAGCTTGGTGGCTGATTACTCTGAGCTGTGAAGAGACTCACATGAAATAGAAGGGTGGTCACTGAACTTTGTCTTGCGTTACAATTCACAGTTCTGTAAATGGGATGTTTTCTAAATTGCTGTGAGCATTATATAAAAAGAGTGGAACCTGGAACACTTGGACCTCTAGGCTGTGATAATTTTTGGGAAATGGAGGATTGCCATACTGAATCTCTAAAAGATTCCTCGACATTAGAAAAAAAGGAACTCACGAGGGTAACATCTGTAGTTACAGGGGAGTAGAGAAGTCCTGTACAACTTTTATTTGTTGTACTTCTAAGAGTCCATTTTGAAACAACACATCGACTTGGAAAACCATTTATGCAGTCAGAAACCTGTTGGCATCAGACAATTCCAGTCTAGTCTAAATTTCTTAAGGCTTCCAGTGACCCATTCTTACCTCCAGGCAGCATCTGTTGTCTCCTCTTGCTTATATTTACACCCTATAGAAATCATAGAATGGTGTGGGTTGGAAGGGCCCTTAAAAAAGACCATCCAGTGCCACCCCTGCCATGGGCAGGGACACCTTCCACCAGCCCAGGCTGCTCCAAGCACTGTCCAACCTGGCCTGGGACACTCCCAGGGATGGGGCAGCCACAGCTTCTCTGGGCACCCTGTGCCAGGGCCTGCCCACCCTCACAGGGAAGAATTTCTTCCCAATATCTAATCTAACCCTGTCCTCTGGCAGTGGGAAGCCATTCCCCCTTGTCCTGTCACTCATGCCCTTGTAAACAGTCTCTCTCCATCTTTCTTGTAGGCTCCATTCAGTAGCTACTGTAACACCTTGACAAGGTCTATTGTCTAGCCGAGGTAGCTTCTATTTTTAGTTTAAAAATGTGCTGTTTGTATGTGATTGTTCTCAAGATCTGTCAGCGTCTCTGTTAACAAGAAGCCAGAGGCTGTTCCCTGTCGGAGCCTCCGGTGCCGTGCCAAGGTGGATGGAGCCTGTCAGGACAGGACATTGCTGGAGGTGCAGCTCAGCACTCCACCACAATGCGGCCACTCCCCACTCTCTGTTCAATCCCTTTCTGAGGCTTTTGTAGGTGATTTTGCTTATCTTTTCTTGACACTTTATTTCTGTCTGGTGCAGTGTATGTGCAGAGTAGTATATGGAAATGGGCTTAGTGGAAGTAAAAAGGAGATAGATCTGTGGGTAAGAACACAGATGTGTTGGGGAGAGAGATCTAGGTTAGATGATTTCCCAGGAAGGAGGATATATCACTGCAGCCTTCCTTATGGATGCTACTTGTTTAGGGCAGATTCCATCCCTCTGAGGAAGAGACAGATCAGAACCCAAAGACAAATGCACCTCCAAGATCTCTTTCCAATGTCATAATGATATTGGAAGACCTTCTTTTTTTAAATGTCAGTATTGTGAAAAAATTGATGTCCATCACTGTTTTGTCTTCTCTTACATGTGCATTTGAGAGCAAAATGAGCTTTTGGTAAGGTGACGTACTGCTTGTATGTTATTCTTTTACAAGAGTTTAGAGAAAGAAAGCATTTCTATATCTTGGAGGTCTGGTGGGCTTGCAGCAGGGAGATGGCAACTGTGTGGTGAGTTATGTTTTATCCATGGGTGATTTGGGAGATAGAAACGCAAGAACAGAGGGGAAGAAATGAGGCAGTGAAGGGAGGAGATTGGACGTACTTTTGCTGGAGCTGTCTCCTTGTTCTCATGCTTATCCTTTCTCTATATTTCTCTAATGCTTAACAAAGGGAACTGAAGGGAGGTCAAAGATGTCAGACCAAAATTGAGAGTAGATTGGGCTTGCTGACTTTGTTCTCCAAGCCTTAAGGTGTCCTTCAGAGAAGCAGCAAAGTGTGCCTGCAGTCTGATCCATGTGGCCAGTCAGTGTCCATGAGGTGGCTGTGCTCAGGATCCCGACTCCTCTGAATGCCTATCAGTTGTCCCTGGCTGACTGACAGGCAGCAGCTGGCCCACTGGTCTGCCCTTTGCTGGAAGAAGGCCACAATATGTGGCTTGACAGATGACAGAGAGATCTTAAATGCAGACTCAAGAGAGAAGCATTTTCTGGGCCATTTCTCTCCGCTGACTCTGCCTGGGTCAGAGGGTGGGGGTGAGTACGTGGGAACGGAGAGCACTGTTCCCTTCCAGCCGTTCTCAGGGCTCTGTGCTCGTGGCAGAAGATGTTTCCAGCTTTGCTCAAAGCCGCAGTTTTTCCTGTTTGCTTCCTGCTGCTCTCTCCATGGCCATACCCAGCACTGGTTTCTTACATGCACATTTGTTGAATTCACCTGAATTTACCTTCCTGCACTGGTTGCTCTCCTACCTCAGCATTGCTTCTCTGTCTGTACCAGTTACAGCCCGTATTGGTTCTTTGCTGATTGTTCATTCCCCTCCTTTCTCTGGTTTCCTTTATAGATACAAACACAGAGAGCATCTAAGACTTGTGATGATCAGGGAAGACACTGAGCTGGGGGGTTTGAGGGCTACAGTGGGTTTGGGTGGTTAATTACACTTATAATTATGTTTTATTATAATAGTTATAATAATTATATATTTAGAAATTATGAAAAGAGTGAGATAAGATGCCATAAACTTTTTTACTATTATTATTTTATTTATTAACTGTGCACAAACCACTTTCTTCCCCACCCTCAGTGAACTGACTTGCATACCCTCAGGGTTGCAGGCACCCCACTTTGGAGACCACTAGGTTGCTTCCTCCCAAGTACTTTCTCAGTCTGTAACTGTTGAGCCAAGTATGTCTTCCATGTCGTTAGTACACCTTTGGAAGGCAGTTCCTCAGTGATCCCCTCAGTGTGGCAAACTCACCCCTTCGGTGGTCAGAGAGCCTGAGGCTTCTGCCGATCCCAGTTTTCACTGTTCTGGCAACGGCAGTGAACAGTCAATCCCCAACTGCCCTCTCCAGGCCACACTTGATTCTGCAGAGCTCTGGCAAATGCCCCCTTAGATCACCTTGGATTGCCTATTTCCAGATGGAAAATGTATTTCCTCTTGTATTTACTTTTACTTTACTTCCATGGATGCAGTTCCATGTGTTAAGATTTTCTGTGCCATTCTTTGTCCTTGTTGGAGCTCTGCTCTGCCATCCCTGAGCTGCACGAGCCAGAACTGCAGACAGCCTTCACACATGGGCACACCGTGGGCAGTGGCACACTGATACTCTCTGTTCCCTCCATTCCCATTTTTTTTTTCAGGAAGTGTCTGTTTAAACAAGGTCTTGTTTCTGCTGGACTGCAGTCAGCTCAGGGCCCATTGCTTTGTATGTGATACTTGGATTGGTTTTTCCCCATTCACTTCAATATGTATTGAAATACATTTGCATCTTCCTTTTAAGTCTTCATTCCGTCTCATAAAATCCTTCTGCAGTTCTTTGAAGCTGCCCTTCATCCTTGCCAGTGCAAGTAACTTGGCATTACCAACAAACTTTTTCATTTCCTTGCTTTTTTTCTCGCCTTTTTCATTCCTTTCTTTTTTTTCCACCCAGGTTGTTAAGAATATGCTGAAAAGCAGGAGGCCCAGCAAAATTTTGCATGTGCCTTCATTTTCAGAACCAATTACTTTTACCTCATTTCTATCCTTTAATTTTTTATCAATAAGGGATGCCATTGCCTTTTGATTTCCTTTAAAGACTGTGCAGCGAGACTTGAGTTTCAAAGGACTTTTGTGTGTGTTTATTCTTAGTCACATCCTGGTTCAAATGCCTGGAGAGTGTGTGTGTCTCTGTATTCGTGCACATACATAGACATATAATGAACATCTTGGTAATTCTTAGAATGAAACTAAGCTCTTCTCTCTGTTGTAAATTGCATTTTATGGGTGGTGATTGTTTTACTGGTGTTTTTCCTTAATAACTGTAAACTTGTAGGATTTAGAATTGGGTTTACTCGGTGTTTGTGCCACATTAAGCTTGTGATTTGACACAAAGTGTCTCTCCAGAGCCTGCTGAAGTCCACATAAATGTCAGGGCTTTAGAATGCCTACAGGGCCTGCTGACAAACTACCACATCCATGCCGTTGGTTTTTTTATTTCAAAGGCTTGATCCGAGCCGTGACCTTTTCTTAAAGGATTTGTGTTGTGTTATGAACTTACGCTGCTCTCTGCTGTAGGTGAAGGAGAAGGCTCTCAATGGGAAATGTTTGTGGCTGTGTTTCCATGTTTCGCCTGTGCCTGTTCCTGGCTCCGCTGCCGCTGGCAGAGCAGAGCCTGCAGTGGGAGCGCTCGCAGCTCTGAGCAGCGTGGGAGCTGCAGCACTTGGGGCTGCGTGTTGCTGCCATGGGGCGTCTCCTCCAGCTGGAGGTACAGCTTTCAGCTGGAGCCTGGCCTGGATGTGTTACTGAATACGAATGTTTTCCCAAGCCTGGTATTTTTCATCCCTGTTTCCCGTCTGCTTTATCCCTGAATGCCTCTTTATGATGTCCAGGAAACACCAGTCACAGAGCTCATGTGCCTTGTGTTGCTGCTTAGTGCTTGTCAGGATGGTCAAAACGGGAACCTGCTGGAGCCAGTGTCTCATGATGTACAAATGCCCTGGCACTGGAGAAACAGGGACCAAACTGGCTCTTCTTTCTGTTCCGCTTTTTCTCCAGCGCCCTGGGATGCCATCAGGAGCTCGAATGCCCCATCAGGGGGCTCCCATGGGTCCTCCAGGCCCCCCGTACGTTGGAAGCCCCTCTGTGCGGCCTGGGATGCCCCAGACTGTGATGGAAACCACAAGAAAACGCACTGCACCACAGCAGGTCCAGCAGCAGCAGGTGCAGCAGCAGGTGCAGCAGCAGCAGCAAGCCACCCAGAGCAGAGCTAGGAGGTGAGTGTGCCGGGAAGCAAACACAGGAGGACAATCTGAGGAGGCATAAGCGGTATCTTTCTAGATGTAGGTAAGACCTTTGTGATCAAATGAGACAGAGTAGAAGATTCCTGTATTCTCAGTTTTTTAAAGCAGGAGAAACGTTTGTGAATTTTACTTTGTTTGTAAATGGTCTTGAACAAACTGACCTTTACTAATGTCTGGTTTTGCCATTACACTGCTTTTACCTTGCAGGTTTGTTGGGCCATAAATGTCAAGTATATTTAGCCTTTAGAGTTAATCAACAGTTCTCTTCTAATATGGTACAATTATTGTATTATTTGTTACCTGTTCTGTATTGTTGCTCTGACTCTGACTGTCTAACAAAATAGTTTGTAAACGAGAGAAGTGGAAAAAATTTGGGTTGGTCATGTGAATACTTGTACTGTGGCCATAAAACCTGTAGTTATCCCAGGCATTCGTACATATAAAATAACAAAATATGCACAGGAAGTAATTTCATAGAATTAGAGGGATTTTTATGAGGAGTTGTCTTTTTTAAATATGCCTTGTTTGTATGTTGCTGAATGCATTTTCTCTTAAATAAGTTAGCTCCTTTCTTTTTGAAACTCAATGGACCTCAGCAGTCTTGAGTATTACTGAGCATGATCCACACACATTTGGGTGCAGTCACCTGGGTGGGCTGCCTTTTGCAAAATTGTTAGAGATATATGTACAGCTTCAGGCAGAGTTCTGGTGATGTCATGGAATCCAGTTGTAGGTAGAACATGACTCTGTAAGCTCAGTGCTTCGGGAGCCCTGCTCTGTCCAGGTTATATGCCTTGGATCAGCAAGCCAGAATTGGGAATACTTGTATCTGGGATGCATCTGGAAAGGACACCAATCTTGAGTATTAATACATTATGGTTAAAAAAGATTGAATACAGGAGGATGTGTGCAAGTGCAGCACGTGAGCACAAACGATGCATGTGTGCCTGGAGGCCTTGCCCAGCAGCAGCCAAAATGCACATTCCACAGCACCTCCTAGGATGTTGTCCAGGAAACTGCACAAAATAATGCCCAGCCTTCAGGCACACAGGGTGGATATAACTGAAAATTGGGCCTGCTGGATAATTAAGGTAAACTTTAGTCAATAATTAGTTTGAAGGGAGTACTAAAGGACCGTCTTTTTTGAAAGTTAATGACCTAACTCACAGCAGAAAGCAGTTCCCTCTCCCAGTTCTTAACTTCAGTGCTTCTGGTTTGGGGCCCAGCAGTAATCTCTACTGCCTTGAGCCCAGCTCACAGCAATGCTCCCTGGGTACTAGGGACAGTTTCTCTGTTTCTTCTGCCATACCTTCCCTCTAGATAACATGTTGAATGTTTGCCCTTTGTTTCCACCCCCTGTAATTTCTCATTCTGGTTTTTCAGGCACACTTTTCTGGCACCTTGGGTCCAGTTCTGGGAGTAATTAACTTCTATGTGTTCTAGCCCAAATGGCCCAAGAAGGTTGTACTTGTCCTTTCTTGGCAGGTTTGAGGGAGACAAAATTCTCATTTCTGTAACAGACTCTTGAAGAACTGGTTGAGACCAAAATTGTTTTGGGATATTTGTTTGTTACTTGCTTTTTAACTGCAAGCCTGTGGGGTTGTTGCATATCCTGCTCCCTTTGAGCGGCTGGGACTTGCTTAGCCTTTACTTCCAGATTCTGTGAAGTGTTTCAGTGCAGATTTGGTTTTGTGAGCTGTAGAAGGTGTTGGAGATTCACACCATGTAACATTCCAGTCCCATTATTCCTACACTTTTAAAAGGGACATCGTTCACCTATTAAGTTGGGTGTAAGCATGTAGATGAATTTTCTGGCCCTGAGGAAGGATACAGTTTCCACCACCAGGCACAGAGTTTCTCAGCCTTGGCTTATATGGGGTTGGGGAAGAGTCGAAGCATCTGGTATTTCAGGCCAGGCTTATTGTTGACAAACATAGGAAGAGAATATGTCACACCAGTGGGCATGGAAACAGCTTATATGTGACATGGCTGGTGACAGACTTCCTGTATGAAGACAGTAAGGAGGGGTGTCCTTGTGACATGGCAGAGTGGCAGCAGGTGCTTTGCTTTCTTCCATTTGTCTGTCACAAGTGGAGTGATTCATCTCCTGCTTAAGATGAAGGCTTCACAAATTACAGAGGTGAAGAATAAGGCCTGAACACCCCCTTGGCCCTGTTAGAGAAAGCTGGGTGACATGTTTGGTGCACACAAACAGGTCTTAGCATCTGAAGAATTCAAAGCACAGTATTTGACAGTCTTCCCTACAGTATTGTTTCTCAGGCACATGCACACTTGTGTGTATGTACAGGAGCACAAGTGTGTTTTTAAAGGCATTGGTATAGAAATGTGCCCATGTATGGGTACAGACACAGTGTGTATATGCACTGCAGGCACACATCCACCTTCCCACATGTGTGTTCGTAACAATGAAGGAATATGGAAACATAAGGCCCCTTACCTTACTCATACAGATACATTACGGTCAGACAAGTGTGTGTACATAGGGAAGGGTGTGCACGTGTGGGTGTTTGCATACATCATATGAAATGCACACATATGTGCATGTTTGTCTTAGCACTCAGTTTTGGGCATGATTGAACAAATGCTTGTAGTCTGTTTGAACAAGTTCCCGTACTGTTTGCAGGCACTCAACCACGTGTGCACACACACAGGGGAGTCTGTGCATGGCACGTGACACTGTCCTGCACACTTGTCTATACCCAAAGGCAGCGTGTGCACATGCACTTGCATACACTGCCACCCTGCACCACAGAAGGTGCTGTGATCAAAGAACTTGCAGACTTCTTTCCAGGATGCATAACAGACAGCCCTGATTTGTTCTTAGCTAACTGCCTCCCCAGGCTGCTGAGAGAAGGGGTCTGAGGTCCTGGGCATGGGTGAGGCCCTTTTGCTGATGCAGGCACAGCTGTGCACCAGCATGTGGAGATGTCAGGATAATTTAGCAGGTGGCCTCGTTACTCCTAGATCTGTCACCATGGTAACGTGTTTTTTTCTTTAAAAAATGTACAGTGCCAAGAGGAGGAAGATGGCTGACAAAATTCTCCCTCAGAGGGTGAGTCGCTTTCATTTCCTATTCCCTTCACAATCAGTTCAGCATCTTAGTGTAATTAGAGGGATTTTAGAAAATTCTTTCACTTTTTGTTTAAAAATCTAATTAAAAAGTAAGTAGGCAGTGGGTGAAAGTCTGGAGAGCCAGGCTGGGGCTGGGCTGGGGGCTGGGAGCGTGGAGCATCCCAGCCTGCGCGGCCTCGCGCCTGGGTTGGCCGAGCCAGCACTGCCGCTTGCTGGAGGGACCGCGGTGCTGGGGCACCGAGCAGCGGCGGCGCCGGGGCCTTCGGGTCTCCACCGGGCCTCTGATACATTTCTGAGGCTGCCCAAAAGATGGTCCAGAGCACAGCTGTGTCTGAGGGGATGGGCTCAGCCTCAGGTCTCTGACCGAGTAGAGCTGCCAGGTTCCGATTTTTGTGGTTGTGTCTCAGGAGCATTGAAGTGCACTCCTGTAAACAACAGAGTTCAAGGGGTGTGTATTGTCTGGAGAGTTACTAATTCTCTTATCCCTGGGGATATGTCTAGCTTTTGGTGTCTGCCTGTGCTTGATCCTCAGTGCTTAAATCTTTTACTTCCTTCCTAAGCGTTGGGATTTCTCTCTGCTCCCCTTCTCTTTCATTATTCCCAGACTTTTCCTTTCTTTTGCCCTCTTCAGTACAGTTTCCCAAGGACCTGCTTGGTCCCAAAAGGCAAGCTTCCTTGGGCTTCAAAGCACACACCCTCTTCACATCTTAGTCCCATTATCTTTGACTGCTGGTGCTTTTTCTGGGCTTAGAATGCCTTGGACAGGTATGCCCTTTTCCTCCACATCTTTTTCGAGTTTACCTCTCCAAGGCTAGTGTGAGCCCAAACTTGCTGTCAGCCTCCAGAGTCTCTTCTGTAACTGTTTCACAGGTGTCTTCTACAAGCTACAAGAGGAGGTGAGCCCACTTGGGTACTTCTGGTGTCATATTATTACTTCTTCACTTGTCATTCCTGCCACCCTCTGAAAGCAGAGCGTCTCATAGTCAGCCATTCGCTCTCTCATGTTGCTGTCTTGAAAGGACCAAGCTACCATTAAACCCAGACCTTTGAACTACTTGCACCCTCCCTGGTATTTGTGTTGAAGCCTCATTCCTACTCTGCTGGTGGTCTGTACTTTCTTATAATGAGAGCTGAGTTTCTTGTACTTTCAGTTTTGTCTGTCCCACACAAACAGTTTTCCCATGCAATGATACAGCTGTATGGTGAGGCCATCACTGGGAGTATATGTCCATGTCAAGGCATTTTTATTTTATCGCTTGGGGTTGGTTGGTTGTGAGGGGGTTTTGTTTTCTTTCTTTGGTTGGTTTTTTTGGCTGGTGCCTTTATGAGATGAAAAGGTCTCAGAGGTAACCAAACTTTTTTGGCAACAAAAGACCAGTGCCTCTGTTTATCAAGTCCATGATAATTCTTTCATAGGTAGAGCCTTATTTAGGTATGTAAAAAATCTCTACAGATGCTTTCAGAGCCATGCTGTCACCAAGTCTTCTTGCCTTTCAGTATCTTTGCTGGTGTCAGCCAGTCCTTTTAACTGAAGGAGTCACAGGGCAACACAAACTGCTAGAGGTCTGTCTGCAGTGGGGTTTTTATCAGTGCAGCCACAGTGCTGGTATCAATGTTGCAACACTCTGTTTGGGTTAAGGTTCTCTGTTAGGTGCAGTCAGTGTGTCAGAAACCCCCTGCTCTCACTGTCTGTGGGATGGGGAAGTGCTGTCCTGTCAAGTGGAGGATTTGCACTGGTGGCTGTGGAATGCATGTGGAACACAGGGTAAAACTTCCAACTGTCCGGAACTGCCTCTGGGGCATTTTGCAGCCAGTCAGCATCTGTTGCCCACGGACTTTTTGCAGACTCTTGCTTATGTTTTCTGGGAGCTGTGAAAGGGAGAGAGAAAGATACTGAATACACTTTACTCTTGAAAACCCTTCTTATGTAGTAGTGGAAAGGAGGTAGGTTCTCGATGTTCCTCACTGGTGACTCATGCAGTTGGCACAGGTAACCTGCTGTTGGATTTCCAAGCTCTCTGGTCAAGCCTGTGCCATAGTGCTGGAGCATATCACTGGTCAGCAGGGTCACTCAGTAGGTCAGTTATCTGAGAGGGATTTCATTTTGCAGAAATATAATCACATGAAAAATTCAACCCAGCAAACTATTACACATGGGAAAGTTGGATTAGGGAACTGCATGAGACCTCCTGGCACATCCAGTCTGTTTCCCTCTGTCATGGAAGCCATGACACAACTGCCACCTCGAGACTAGTTAGGTTTCTTACTTCTGACATACCTAGATCTGGCAGCTTGCTTTTTTTTCTGTTTTGCTAGGCTCAGCAAGGCAAGTGCTTTTAGTTTGACAGGAAAGAGGGATTCCCTGCTTTTAGCTTGACAAGAAAGAGGGATTCCCTTCTTGAAATCCTTGCAGTTCTTTGTTTTATCTATTCCAAGTTGAATTCATCTCTTTCAAACCTTTTTAATTCTACCTCTCATGAAACCAGAACTATACATAGTATTACAGATTACCGGTATTACCAGTGGTCATTCTGTGATTGACTCACAAGTATTTCTGCTTTGTATTATTTGCAACTGATGAATTCCCATTTTAGAAGAGGAATTAGACTCTGAGGAACATGATCCTGTGCTTTGTAATGCTGTATTTCATCCCATTTCCATCATGCAGTTCTGAGCGTCCTTTCCTTCTCTGTGCTGTCCTCTGCCTTATGATGACAGTGCCACCCAAATTTGTCATAATTAAGTTTTGTTAGCATACTCCTCCTTTTTGTACAGGAACTATTAATGAATGCATCTAAATAAAATCAGTTTCAGAAATGGTCCCTGAGGTCCTTCCTGCTTAATGCTTTTTTCCTATGCCAGTTCTTTACCATATATTGTTCTTGTTCTAATCCATGTTTTTTGGTCTTGAGGAGTGGTTCCCTGTATGCCAAAAGCTTTTCTTAAATGCAAGTCGATTGTATCTTCTGCATATCTTTTGTCTAAAATGCAATTTTAATGACCACAAAGACTTGATTAAGCCCAGTCTGACATTTTGTAATGTAATAAGACTTGCGTTTTTTATAGTGTAGTTAACATTAACTCCAGTTCTGTGCAGCAGGCTGTTTCCCACCCCATTTTCCTCACCTCTGGATCGTTCTCATGTTCCCATGTCAGTGAAACCCTTGCTCAATTTTGGAGAAGTTCACAGGCATCTTCATTCATAGGTTGGGACCTAAATCTCTGGAGTTTACATGGCCTTTGTGATCCAAGTCTTGCAGTTGTGCCTCGATTTTGACCTTGGGCCACAGACTGTCTGTAGGGAACTATGACTGCACCTCAGATGGCTCCTCTTCTTTCTCCAGGCTTTGCCTCCTTGTTACTTCTGGTCAGTCTTATTTTCTCTTCATTCTAAGTCATTACATTTTTTTCCCAGGAACTGTGACTGTGTTTCACTGTTCTGTTGCTTCAGCTTCTTTACCTACTCTTTCTGATGGAAGAACCTAAGCTGAGAACAATTCTGGCTCCAGAGGTGCATGTCTCTGCTTTTGCTGTTTAATTTGCTGAGTGGAGTGCAACTTCGAAACAGCAAGCTGGTCTTCCATCAATGGCATGCTCATGGCTTAGTATTGGCTGCTGTTCTTCTCACTGGGCCCCAGATTCCTGTGAGGACTTTTAGCCTATTTGTGCTGACAGGTTTTTGCACGGCTGCCCTCCCTTTTCATCCCCTCTACTTCCATTTTCCTTTACACAAATCTTTAGTCAACTTCTGCTGCTGCTGTTCACTGACCACCACATGGGATTCTCAGCACAGATCCCATGCCATAATAGCTGTCCTGTTCTGGTTTGGTAATTTCATGGCTGTTGTCCACCTCTCTCTCCACCTGAGCCAACCAGAGGTGAGGAACACGGGAATCTGCCATTTACTCATAAGAAAGAAAGGGCTGAGGATGTGATTATCAGTGGTAGCCTTGGATGTAGAAACTGTGAAATAATGAAGTCCAAGATCTTGCAGGGAATGAGAAAGAAGAGTAGCCAAGTACAGACCCTGGACTTCAGACAAGGAGAGTTTGGCTTATTTAGGGAACTGGCTGATGTGATGCCTTGGGAAGCAGCTCTGAAGGGCAAAGTGACCCAGGGAAGTTGGGAGGTCTTTAAGGACCTTTAAGAGCAACCTGCATTGAAATGCAGAAAAATGAGCAGATTTATGAGGAGCTCAGAACAGGGAACTCACAGTGGCAGCCCCAACATCAAAAGGCAGCATATGAGAGAGGTGGAAGCAGGGTCAGGCTACAAAGGAGGAGTTTAGAAATGTTGCATGGTTAAATAGGGAATGGTATTGGCCAAGTCAAAGCTCAGCTGTAGTTGAGATCTTCAACAGACATCAAGGACAAGAAAAACTTCCATTACATTAGTAATACAGGCTGACCAAGGAGAATGTGTGCCCCATGCTGAGTGGGCTGGGTAATACACTAGCAACAGAGACAGCAAGTCTGAAGCACTCAAAGCCTTCTTTGTCTCAGTCTGCACTAAGGATTTCTCCCATACCTTGTGACTGGTGAACACATCCAAGAGGAACAGCTGACAGTGGATGAAGATTGAGCCATGGATTACTTGAGGAAATGACTTGTACAACTCCATGGCACCCAACAGGCTGGAGCTGAGGGAGCTGAGGGAACTGGCCAATGTCCTTGCAAGGCGCCTCTCTCACACATAATAGTCTTGTATCCAGTCAGGGACATTTTGGTCTAGATAGGCTGACAACCAGTTGGTTTGGTGATGGGGCTTAGAAGGTAGTGGTTAATGGTTGCACTTGTCTGGGAAGACAGTGACATCAGAGTACTGCAAGGACCTGTCCTGGCCAGCTGGGCAGCCCAGCATCTTTGTCGCTGGAGGAGGCAGTCCAGTGCTTGCTTTCCAAATCTGCAGATGACACCAAATCACAGGGTGGGGAAACTGGTTGATATGCTTGTGGACAGGCTAGGGGAATGAACCAACAAGAACTTAGTGAAATTCAACAACTCTCAAAGATGGAAATTCTGTGGTTGCTTAATTCTAAAGAAGCTGCCAAATCTCTATTTATTAGTGATTTTTTTAAGAGAGCAAATTGCTGAAACTGTTTTGATAGTCCTGTGAAGAATGCAGCTCCAATTGCTCCTGCCTAGGTCTGTTTTTATTTATTTATTTTTCTGAGACCTTAGAGGTGCATGACAATAGGCTGAGAGGCAGCAGAAACTCACTGCAACTTGGGCATTTAACTCCCCAAAAGGGACTGTTTAAAAAACAACTCTGACAAAACAAACAAAACATATGGTAGTATCAACATGTGGGAACAGGCTGCCAAAAGATGCTGTGGGGTGTCCATCCTTGGGGGTATTCAGAGCCTGGCTGGAGATGGTTCTGAGAAAACTAATGTAATTTGAACGTGTTTTGTGCAACTGTTGGCCTTCATGGCTTGCAGGAGTTCTTTGGATCCAAATTTTTTTGTCATTACTGGTGCTTAAACAGTTGTCTACAGAAATCATGGCTTTGCCAGATATTTAATGAATCCGTTGTGTATTTCAGTACTTATGCTGGTTTAAGAGTAAACCAGCAGGAGAAATGAACCCAACTCAAAAGAGGTTATAAGTCAGAGTTACAATTTACTAAAAAGATTACAATAAATACAGTGATGCAGAGAAAAATGGGGTTTAACCCACAAAAGAACAGATGTATAACCCGGCACCCTGGGCCACAAACAGAATGGTGTTTGTTAGCCCCTGTCCTGAGTGCCACATGGGCCCCCTGAGTGTACAGTTAAAGGAAAGGGAAACCTGTTAGTGAGGATGATGGTCACAGTCTGCTCGAGACTCGCAGTCCCGTTGAGGTTCTGGTCCTCCTCTGAATCCGACAAGTGGTACCAGAAATCCCAGACCCCCAACATTATATACAGTCAGGTTCAGTTGGGAAGGCCCAGTACGTCCCTCCACAATGGGTGATTTAACTCTGTGAGTCATGGGATGTTTTTGGAATCTTTGATGGTCGGGTCTTTGCAGCTGCCTATTGAGCCAGTTCCTAATAGCCCTTTAGCAGACGTGACCCCTCAGGCTGGGTGTGAAGGTACTGATGCCTTCCTGGAGGGGAGTTACCACAGCTGAGTCCCTGGTGTGAAGACAGAAACATTCCAGTGCCTCTCGGGCTTGAAGCCTGAGGTATCAGGTGTGCCAGGTGTGCCCTGGGCAGCTGCTACAAACAATCCATTATTAACAGGTCATCAGAAATGAGATAGAGGGAATATGCCATTTTGGTTACAGTGATAAACTGATTGCAGCCACTGTAACTGGGACAGGACTATTCATCAGCATAATTCCAGAGGTTCAAATGGGTCGGTCCCGGGATGTAGGTACCCTTGGTCTTGCCTGCTGTTGGAGGGATCTGTGGTGGGAGCTTCTGACACATCTTGACTAGCAAAGAAGCTGGGACTGCCTTAACACCAATGACTTGGAGATATCAAGGAAGGCTGAGCTGCAAATAGACTTCTTTAGTAGCCAGCAGGGCTCCTTCAGGTCTCCACCAGAAGAGGCTTCGAATTCCTTCAGAATTCAATATCTTACATGTGGAAGAAGAGTTTACATTCAGTCAGCAGGGAAGATTCTATAATGCAGTCATGCTGAGGGGCAGTGAGGCTGACAGAGACCTATTCCTTAGGTTTGCTGGTGTCCATACTTCACCTAAGGATGCAAAGGAAAACCGAAACAACCCCTCTAGAAAACTGTCTATGGCAAAAATGCACTTTCCAGATTCTCTGTTTTCTGATGGCAGCAATTATTACTATAACTTTTTTTTTCAACAGGGAGGAATCAAGAGCTAATCTGTTTGCAGTAGGAGAATGCTGGAGATCTATTTTGTAATCTGCCTCTGTAGTGCTGTGAGCATGGGAGATGGCTTTGTCCTGTGCAGAAATGGGACATCTCACTTCTGTTCCTCCTTACACCTCTGGTCTTGGATCTATCAGGGGTAGTGAGCGCAGCTCAAGAAAACCTCTGTCTCCAGCTTAAGCTCATGTGTTCTATCATTGACACTGATTTTTTCCTGTCAGTTCTTATCAGTATTCTGTCTCTTCTTTATGGTCTGCATACTTGTTTATCAGCTCCAAATAGTTGTTTTAAGAAGTCTTTTGATTTTACTAGAGTGGGAAACCTTCTTATGAAGACTCTGAAAAGAAGGAGCACATATTTGATCTTCTAGGAGAAAAAAAAAGTACTTGTATATTTTTAGTGTCATACAACTAGACAGTCTGAAGTCTAACCCTATCAGGAGGACTTACTGCTACTTTGTTTTGGTTTTGGTCTGCAAGACAGGCCTCAGAGTACTGAAAATCACTACTGATGAAGTATTGCCTGCACTCATTGTCAATTTTTTTTAGTATTTGGCTACACTTATTCCTAAGAATTTTCACCTTCTGAATTGAACTTAAACAATTTTAGGGTCATTATATTGTCACTTTGATAGGCAAAGAAATTATTTTTTCATTCTGTGTAAGTAGATATGTAGTTGTAAGTGAAGCAATTGATTTACTTCATGGAACTTTGCACTATAGAGGAGGTTT
Organism: Willisornis vidua nigrigula; assembly: GCA_021164005.1. Taxonomy (NCBI): domain Eukaryota; kingdom Metazoa; phylum Chordata; class Aves; order Passeriformes; family Thamnophilidae; genus Willisornis; species Willisornis vidua. The sequence continues at coordinate 221,121 of JAJPCS010000447.1, forward strand.
TCCTGTCTCCTAATATTCTCAATAGCTTTTCTCATATGTTTTTTGAGTTTTCTTGAGTTTGTCAGTAGGTTTCTTCATTTATGACTCTGGTGTTCTTTTGGTAATTGGTGTATTGCCAAGCATGGCAGTAATTGTAAAATCCTTAATCTTGCTCCAAGTGGTTTTGCTCATGTATTTAAGAACTGAATGCTTGTTAGGCTACAGTAGTATTCTGGGCTATTTCCCCCTCCCCTACCATTTCCTAAATCCTCTTAAGATTTCCCTAGGAAGCAGTGAGAGTCCCCATGCTGTAGCTATGCCTTTGAATCACGCAATGGTTTGTGTTGGAAGGGACCTTAAAGCTCATCCCATTCCCCCTCCTGCCATGGGCAGGGGCACCTTCCAGTAGACCAGGCTGCTCCAAACCCATCCAACCTGACCCTAAACGCTTCAGGGATGGGTCAGCCACAGTTTCTGTGGACTTTACCTCTGGGGTTTTTTGTTGTACAACTACTTTTAATAATTTGTATTTTTTTTCTTTCTCCCAGTTTACCATGGTATGGATCCATATACTGTCCTCTTCTTTTCTTCCTGATTTCCCCATCCTGTGTCACTTGTAGATTCTGCTCCTGATGTTCAGGTTACATTATAAAAGCCCCAGCACCATTCCTTTTCTCTATACCTGACATCTTTGGCTATTGGTTGCTCATGCAGATGACTTTTTTAACTTACCTGCAGTGAGTTTGGGTCACTGTCACCAGCAGCTGTGGTCTCACCAGTACCCCCCAGTACAAAAGCTGAGCTGCTATCCTGTTCCTGCAGCCTGTCAGGGTCCCTCTGAACAGCCCTGCTGCCCTGACTGAGATGGGCTCAGGGCCTCGGGAGGGCTGAGGGCAGGACATAACCAGCAGCAGTGGAGCCAAAGACAACGTGGAGTGCCACGGCCTTCTCCGGGACTTTGGACACAAGTGGCAGAACCAGACCTGGGTTTTCCTGAGCCTTCTTTCTGTTGATCCACTCGCAGGAGGCTTTCTCAGTGCCTTCCCTGGCCTGCAGCTGTCACTGCCTTCCAGGCTGTTGGACTGGGACAGCCATAGAAGCTGTCCCATGATGTTGTTCATAGCCCAGAATTTGTAGTGTTGCAGCTGTTCCCTGGTTTCTGATTCTCTCTTGCAACCCTTACACATCTGTTTTACAGACAGTTGTGGTGGGGCCCCCACACTGTGCTGCTTCTCCACAGAAATTGTGAGAGCCTCTCCCATCATACCATTCCTTCCACACTGTCCTCGCTGCCTCCACTTGCAAGTTTGCCATTCTTTTGTCACCATCAATAAAAATAAACTTGTGGAAATCAAGGATAAAAGACTGTAATTTAATAATAATATGTTCTTACTAATTTTTAAAAGTCTGAAACATTTGAATTTTCATAATAGGAATAAAAATAACTCCAGCCTCTAGAAAGACACTATCTTACTAATGTTATAGTAATCTCTTCCAGTTATCTGTGTAATTCTAAGATGAGGTGAATCAGACATGCTTCAAAACCTTGGCTGATGAGATGATGCTGCTATTAGGTGCTTTCTGGAGTTTCTTCAAATAGATAAAGGCCAGAATGGAGAATTCAAGTATTGAAATACTCTTTACACATTTGCATTTAGAACTTTCATAGAAGAAGATTGGAGACTTCCATGGAGCTATGAACATTCCAGTTAGGGCAAACCATGCAAGAAGGAACACCCAGATAACTGGGGATCAGTTACCTATGAAGAAAACCGAAAATTAATTAGGTACTACTGGCTGGGAGTGTAAGAGTACCTTTGCCTTTTTGAGCTAAGGTGAACCAAAACCTAAGAAAATTCTTCATTGTGATGTGGTACTGCTGGGACTCCCCTTTAATTTTCTTGAGGGGAAATGGGGAAAGGGTATGAAATTGGAACATTGTCATCCCTCCAAAGATTATTCCAACAGTAGAAGGAGAAAGCAAAAGACCATAAGATTTCCCAAAACTAGCCTGAGAGAGCCTTTGGTCTAGCCAAAATCCCATCTTTGCTGTGACCATAACACATCCCTAAAGAAGAATACAAACACTGCAAGTGCAATTCTTCTCTCAAATGCTCTCCCAGCCTGCAGCCATTTGCAGTTCAAGGAATTCCATGCTGTATTGTCTTGAATTTTAAAGTGTTTGTGCTTTTTAATGTCTTAAAACATTTAACATCGGTTTGGTTATAGAAATGAAATAGGAAAGTGTTTCACTTTCATGTGGTAAAAGATGTAAAGGTGTGGAATAGAAATATTTATTGAAGGTTGCTACTTTTTCTACAGACTTACTAGAAATCTCATTAGATCCTGACTCTAGTGCCCTGCAAACCAGCTGGGAAAGTTGTATCACCTGTATGGTATAGGCTGTACCTTAAGGACTGTGTCGGCCTCTCCCTGCATCACCATGAGACTGGGGGTTCATGAACTGTTAAAGGTCTGAAACTGTTTTCTCAGTCCATAATTTTTTAATTGACTGCAGCACACCACTATTAATTTCCTCAGGCAAGGAACTGAGGAGTCCTACATCAGTGTGGGGCAGGATAAAAGCATTGGGTATTTTGTTGGGTCCGAAGGTTTGCACTCCCTGGGAGGAAGCACTGCCTTGCTTTCCTTTTGGCAACACCTTGATGCTTCCAGGGTAATGTTTGCTCTTTGCTCTTAAGTATGTTCATGTTCTTTCATTATTCTGCTGATCCTAACACTTCGAGAAAGCATAAAAGCAGTTAAAAATATAACGGTTCAGTGAAAGCTGAACAGTTTTTGGCTCTGTGGTTTAGTCTAGTGTCAGTCTTTCTGTAAGCAGAGCAGGTGTTCTGGCACCTCAAAACAAACAAATAGTGTAGGTTGAAAGAGACATTAATTTGATAATCTTCAGTAGTCTAAATACAGCAGGGAGGAGTTGTTCCTCTTCAGGCTGGAAAAGAAAATGAGTAAGAAAGGGATCAAAACAACTTGTAAGACGTATGGAGAAGGTGCCTGGGGAATGCCTGCCCACTGCTGCTCCAGCTGTGCAGGGGGATGGCACCAAATGAAGCTCACTGGCGGCAGGTTCCAAATGAGCAAAAGGAGATAGTTCTTTCCACACTGCCTGGTGAGGTTCTGGAATGCCAAGCCTTGGGCTATCGTGGATGCTAAAAGGCAGCAACTTTCAAACACTGTCGGAGATGTAGTACTGGGAGAGATGCCTCTTGGGATGAACTCTTGTCCTTGCAGAACACAGTGAACAGGTGTAAACCTGCAGCCTCTCACATAGCTGTTTATGTCTTACACCAAATTTAAACTGTAGACTTCTGATTCTAAAGTAAGACAGGAGTACCAACTGACTTCTAATTCCTGTAGAAGTATTCCAACAGTTAAATGTATTAATTATATAGGTGACAGCTAGGATGAATATTGTAGAAATATTGAAGGCAGTCCCATAGATTTATTATAATTACTTACAGTTCTTTTCTTTTGTGGTTTGCCTGCATGAGGTATTCCAAATTAAGAACAAACTTTCATTTAAGGGTCTACTTGCCCATTTCTAAGCTCAGATCATGAGGTCTTCCTCACAACCTACTTCATATTCCCTTCTCTGCTGACTTCTCTGTAAAAGAGAAAATAAAAAGGGTGTTTGTCAATAGAACTAATGTAGTTTAGCTAATGTATTAAAATACTGGTAAAAGTTGGCAGGATTGTAAGTTGACACCTGATAGGGTCATGTTGAAACTTCGACGTGGAGGTCGATTTCACCTCAGCCAGGAAGATGTGCTGCAAAGGCTGGCATCCTACGTGGCAGTTTTTACATGAAATGGATAACACTTGTTTTTGAAATATCAAATTAACACCCCATCTTTTTTAGTTTGGAGAGATGCAGCACTCTTAGTTTGAGCAGGACAAATCTACTGTGCTTTGGATTTCCAAGAGCAGTGGCTACTAGGCTGCTGGTAGCTAAGCCTCACTTGAAATAAAGCAGCCAGGATTCGGGCCTTGTGGATCCAGCCAGGGGCTTCCAGAAGGCATTAGCTTCAGTTCTGTGTTCCCACTCTTCACTCTGTGCTTGTCCCATGCCCCTGCCTTGCTGTCTGGGAACTGCTGGAGGGAGAACAACTCTGGGCATGTTTGTCCGAGAGCTGGCAATGTGTCAGTATTGCTGCTCTGGAACATGGCAGATTCCTGCTTCCAGTGCTTGGATGTTCCTTGCTTCCTTCTCAGATCCGGGAGCTGGTTCCTGAGTCGCAGGCCTACATGGATCTCCTGGCTTTTGAACGCAAACTAGACCAGACCATCATGCGGAAGCGCGTGGATATTCAGGAGGCACTGAAGAGGCCAATGAAGGTACGTTGTGAAAAATTTGTAGATTGTGTTGGGAGGGGAAATAATTCTTGTATTAAATGATGGAATGGTCTTTCCAGTAAAAGTCCTGTTACAGAAATGTTTTGGAGTTGGTCAGACAAAGGTAGGAATCAGCAGCGGGGATCAGCATGCCTGGAAAAGTAGGAGAGAAAATGCTGTGGGTGTTACAGCTCCAGCTTCTGAAAGTCTATAATAAGGGGAATAATAGTGTAGGGATAAATACTGATTTTGGTGCTTTGCATTAGAATGATTAAAACCAAGAAAATAAAAATTAGAGGAGTCTGCTGAAGAGATGTATTAAATTTCTGATTTGATTTCAGTCAAAAGTTGAACTTGTGGAATAACAGAACATACAATGGGAAGACTTACTTACAGAAAAATTGTTAAAGATCCTGCAAAAATGTACAGATATTCTGTAAAAGAATTATTCATGTCAGAAAAAGAATGGATGACACTTTCTGCAGTTTCCATTAGATCAGGCCCAGCCCATCACTCTTCATGACATCACACTGAAGTGGTCTTTTGCTACATTTTCTGAGTCTATTCAATGGAATCATGGAAAAGTTTAGGTAGGAAGAAACTTGAAGCTATTGAGTTCAACCTCCTGCTCAAAGTAGGGTTGTCAAGGCCTTGTCGAGTTTTGAAAATCCATAAGGGTGGAGGTTTCACACCCTCCTCAGACAACCTGTTATGATGTTTGTGCACTCTCATTGTGAAAATTTTCTTTTCAAATCTTATTTATGTTCTTGTGACTGTATTGGGTGCTCGTACTCATCATCTAATAAATCCTGTGGTACAAAGGGGTTTGTAGTTGTGTGTCTGCTGTGAAGTAAAGGTGTCTTTCTTGGCTGTACCACGGTGGGGGTGTCAGACTAACTACGGTCAAGATTCCAGTGTGTTTGTTGCTGTACAGGTATCTGGTAAGATGTAGAAGGCTTTAATTGAAAGCTGATACATGTTAAACAGAAAAAAAAACCCAATTAAGTTCCATTAACATACCCAGACAGACAGGATACTGAAGAGTGGACGCCTTAAATCACAAGTTCATTGTCAGAAAGTCTTGTATATGATACTTTGGACTCTCAGAAGGAGTTATTTGTCGTAGCTTGTTGGTATGGGTAGAACACTGTTATTTTAAACTAGCCAGGAACCTGGACATGTTTAAAAGTGATTGGAGACTTGGACTTGCATTCATAAATGTGCAGGAGATTGTTTATTCTGTTGCAAAGTCGTTAACTAGGAAATTAACAGGTACACAAGTCCCAGCTGTAGACTGTGCAATAGAGATATTCAGGGGCTGGTCTGGGGAAGAGCACAGGAAGCACAACACTAGAGAAACTGTAGGCAGAAAATTCTCTTTCCACTGAGGGCTCAGCAAACACCTTTTAAATATCAGTTATTCAGTTACTTAACATCTAGAGAATGATCAAACAGAAGTTTTTCAAATTAATGTATAAATAGTCCTAGCATGTAGCAATTGTGAAAGTCAAGACCTGACAAAAGAGAGCTAAATCCAAATAAATTTGGGTTGTCCTGATGTTAAGTATTTTCATTTTATTATAGTTAGAGCATTGGTAACAGTCATGAAAGTTGTCTCTACATTTGCATCTCTTATCAAAGTTCTTGTGATTTTTAAGTATTTGCCTTAAAACAGTGATTACCAAACTGGGATGTTAATCCTGGGAAAAATTTGCATTTTTCTGAAGTATGTGATAATATGTAGGGAGTATGCAGGACACAAACCAGAGACTGTCATCAAGGGACTGCCGCTGGTTCGCAGTGAACTGGTGTGGGGCATCAATGTACCAGACCTGTGTATACCTGCGGTGTCTCAGACCAAATGATCTACTCCCAACTTCTCTGTTTTTAGGTTCAAAACAAGTAGCATCAGACTACCATCATAGTGTCTCTCTCCCTGGTTTTGTCAATTGAGATTCTTTCCTTGCTTTCAGGTTTTAAGATGACTGAGGATTTGCTATTGGATTGTTGCCAGAAGGGAATTTGCACTTTTTCTCAACCATTTCTGGCATATTTTTATGTGTTCTGCTTTTTGTGTTATAAGACAAGGAAAATGCAAACAACTAATCTCCTTCTTTAATCAGTCTATATTTTAAATAAGTCTTTCAGGTTCTTTGATTGTTTCTTTTCTTAGGTAAAAAATTCAGTTCTCCCAATCACTATAGAGAAAGAATTTTTCAGTGCACCTGGCTTGTTCTTACCACCCACACTGGCTTGTTCTTATACACCTCCTCATTCTCTCCTGAAAAAGTACAGATTTTATAGACTATTGTGCATACTATTTTCCGTTTTATTCCTACAGAACATTTGTTTCACTTTCTTTGATTTTTTTTTTATCTACAGTTGTTAAAGTTTTCATAGAACTGTCTACACATGTTTTTCATGTGTTGGTGAAATTTTGATCAGTAAATCCTGTCTAGTTCCTTTTAGTATTCATGATACTTGTGTAGTCTACCAAGTCACTGATTTTTCTGCTTTGGGTTGGCCATTTTTAAGTTTTTGGTTTTGTTTTTGGGTTTTTTTTTTAATTAGTTACCTAACAAATTTTGTTTCTTCTACAAATTTTGACATATCTGTTTGCTGCTGTCTCTGGGTGTGAGATGCCTCCATATTCCAGTTCTGTGTAGGGGCACTCTCTGTGGAGCTGGATGTCGTTACTAACTTGGTTTTAGGTGGACTGTACAAGGCAAGTAGAGCCTGGACGCTGGAAGAAAGGGAGACATCTAAAATACTGAGATTTGAATAAGGATGTTATTGCAGAGGGTGATCTTAGTGATGAAATGTCAGACTGTGAGGAAACAGTTCCTATGTGTATATTGGAGGATATAAGGAAAGAAGGAGTTTCCAGGGCAATGGGAGGATGGAGGTAATGTCTTTGGAAACTGAAAGAAGAGGAAATGGAATAGTTGATATAAACCTGAAATATCAGAAGAGTATCTATGAGGAACTATTAAGTAAAAAAGCTGTTTGTATATACAGGTACAGTTCTGCAAGTACTCCAGGTGGGGATACAATTTAGGAATGGTTCATAAAACAGACAAGGTAATTTGAAGACTTGTGAATTTAGAAATGTGAAGTCCTTCACAAGTCTGCTACACCAAAAAAAAAGATTCTGGGCCATTAAATATATATATATATATATATATATATATATATATATATATATATATAATGAAAGAGCACTTTGGCAACAGAAATCCTGTGGGAAAGGATGGAGAAAGAATACAGATCCCCAGGAATATTTTTCTACCTATCTTCTTGTTCTTACCTGTGCCAATCTGTCATATTTTGGACTCATGGCACTTAGGAAAATCCTGTCCCCTGTCAGTGCATACTATTGACATTCCTTTTCCATCAGACCTTTCTGTCAGTCTCTTCTCCAGATTTGGAAAAATGTAGTAATTTTCTTGTTCCTCTTCAAGCATCAGTCTCTGCCTTTCCCATTTCCCTATGCCAGAATGTGCTCTGTCATGTGCTCTCTGTAACTTCCTTCTATTCTATGTGTGTGTGAAAGCTTTACAAGACCCCTCCTTTCTTATGTTGTATGAAGGTTGTTTTATCTGCATTAACTTGACAACTGTAATCTTTTTGCCATTGTATTGTAAATAGATATTGGAGATTAGAGTCCCAAAGTAATTTTTGGCAATATCTTGTCTGGAATCGGTGCATCAGACTTAGTGGCTGGGTTTTCCACGTGGTGCATGCGAGGAAGGGTCCTGAGAAATGACACAGCCAAAAGCCACTGCAGGCATTGGGAAACCTCAGGTAGCCTGTAAAAATTACAACAGGTAGGCATGATTGTATCTCTCATAGACTTGAGCACCTGGGTTAGGAATGAAGAATGGTGCCTCCCTCCACTCAGGTCTCACATCAGAGTGGAGCTGCAACCTTTACTGAGTGTGAATGCAGTTAGAGGAGGGTAAGGCAGCAGGTGTGTGTGTGTCTGTGTGCTCAGGTGTGTCTGCAGGAGGGCTATTGCGAGGTGCTGCATGATGGTAGAATGCAAATGGGCAGAGATGTGTAGGGTGGGTAGTTTGCAGCTTGAGCTGTATTTGTGACTGTCATTTACAAATCTGAACTGATCCAGCTATGAAAGCCATTTATCTTGCAAGAAGTTTGCAGCTGAGTTTTAGAAATCTACCTAGGTCCAGCTAGGACTTTCCATCCTGGAAGGACATCATATCATGCTTTTCTTAAAATAATTTTTCAAATATCTAATAAGGAAGTACAGGTTGTATCACCTCTCAGGCTTGGCCCTGCAACCTTCTTTCTCCCTCCACTTAGAGTGAATTTTAGTATGTTTGTATAGCTAAGAGAGTTTTTGAAAGGAAGTTTCAGATTCAACCCTTCAGTGTATTTTCTTACATGTAACCAAGTCCTAAATTCCACTATAACCTGGAACAACTGGACTAAACATGCAGATTCTCTACTAAATGTGTGACTGTTACTTTTCCTGAGACTTTCTCAGGAGTTGGACTTTAACTGGATGTGTCCTTTTCTTTTCTCTATGTGTATAACAGCAAAAGCGGAAATTGAGACTTTACATCTCCAACACATTCAATCCTGCAAAGTCAGATACCGAGGACTCCGATGGCAGCATTGCTTCGTGGGAACTGCGTGTGGAGGGGAAGCTCCTGGATGATGTATGACTTCCCTGTGTTTCACTGGGGCTGGCAAGGCTCTAGAGATTGTCCTGTGGGGTGGCGGGGACATCAGCTGAGACCAGACATCTCTGAATGGCAGTGTTGGCTTGTTGGTGCTGGAAGAGGCCAACCACAGTCAGGGATAAGGCCCTAATGGCATTGATGGGAAGGGCAGAGGGAAATGAAGCAGACTTAAGGACAGGACAGGTAGGAGGAGGTGGAAAGAAGAGGGGCTGAGATGATTGCCTTAAAGGAGATGGCAGGTTTCAGGTCACAAGAGGTGTGAAAAGTCAGGCCTGCAGTGGGCATTGCATCTTGGGAAGAGCAGGGTAACAAGGAGAAGGCAGTACTTTGTATACCTGGGGAGGACAATACGATACAGATGGTGAGAGCAAGGATGGGAGAAATGTGTTATCACTATGAAGTCCTCAGAAACTTCAGTGATGGATTTAGTTTTTCTTGGGGAAGGCTGGACTTTCCTAATAAAGGTGCCACCTATTTGAATAGACTTCACAAGCTGAGTATTTACAGACTAAACAGATGAAGAACTTGCATTCATGGAGAGGGCAAGGCTTTCAGTCTGTCTGAACACAATTGTACATGAATCAGAATCAGAATCTTCCTGGAGGATGAAGTGGTGACAAAGTGCAACATCTGGGAATTGAAGTTAGACAAATTCAGTTTATACTGGAGCATATTAGAGCATATATTTTAACAAAGAGATTCTTTATTGGAAGAAAATAGCTCTTCAATTACTGGCATTTTTTAATAAAATATTATCTTCATTAAATATAAAGAAATAAATTGGAATCCCATGGACTGTATTCTATGGAAAGTCAGATTATATGGTTATAGATCTACCAGTTTTTAATGTGGACAGTGTATGCTGTGGAGTAAACAGTGAGTATATTATTAAATGGAAAGACAAAATGTAAAAGGATTTTTTTTTACTTAGTGTGTGATCAATCTGTAAAATTTACTATTATCTGATAAATCAGACCAAGAAATTAGCATTAATTAAAAAAACACAGGCTGTTAAAATGAAAAGTATACAGTGGCATTGGGATTATAGAATGGTTTGGGTTTGAAAGGACCTTCAAGACCATCCAGTGTCACCTCCTGCCATGGGCAGGGACACCTCCCACCAGCCCAGGTTGCTCCAAGCCCTGTCCAACCTGGCCTGGGACACTCCCAGGGATGGGGCAGCCACAGCTTCTCTGGGCAACCTGTGCCAGGGCCTGCCCACCTTTGAGTAAAAAATGACCAGTCTAAACCTACTGTCTTTCATTTTAAAACTGTTGCCTCTTGCCCTGTCATTACAGGCTTTAGTAAAAATTCTCTCTTCATCTTTCTTATAAGCCTCCTTCAAATACCCCTCAGAGCTTTCTCTTCTGTGGGCTGAGCAACACCAGCTCTCTTAGCCTGTCTTAGGAGAGGTGCTCCAGCCCTTGTGTAATTTTCATGGCCCTTTTCTGGACCTGGTGTCATGATTGCCATGTTCACATGACAAGCCAGTCCTTTCCATTAACATTAAGAGAGTCAGAGAAATCTTCCCTACAGTTCTGTTCCACCACTGTTGAGATTCTTGCATCTTACCCTGTGTTTGTCAGAGGGAAAAGTCTATTAGAATGACCACATTTGTGTTCTATATGGAACTTAATCTTCAGGACACAGGGAGAAAGAAGCCTGGGACATTGGCTAATATACACAGCCTTAAACATGTCTGGTTCTTCTGCTTGTACAGCTCAGCAAACAGAAACGGAAGTTTTCGTCTTTTTTTAAGAGTTTGGTTATTGAACTGGACAAAGACCTTTATGGACCTGACAACCATCTTGTGGAGGTGAGAAGGCACACACATGTAATAGAGGCACAGATAAGAACCCAGGTGCCTGTTGTCTCCATTGTTTAGGTGACCTTGCATTTGTTATCTCATTTAAGGTATTTTCAAAGTTTTCAAAATTCCATACTTCTTAAAAATGTTTGCTGATAGAATCTGGTCTGAAAACACAGATGTAGGGATGTAGTGCACATCTAAGAACAGAATGTATGAAAAGATGAAAAAATTGTGCACATTTTTCCTGTCAAGTAAAGCATAACAGCAGAACAGATTTCTTCACTAGAGCCGAATTGAAATGATTTTGGGGCTGGGGTTTGCTTTGGCTTGGTTTTGTTGTTGCTGAGTTTCTTTTTTAAATTCCCAGATCTTCAGAGGGCTTGTACTTGTCTTATTTTGGCATGGTGTGCTATGCAAGATACACCTCCATGGACATCAGAGAAAAAAAGACTGACCGTCTTGTTTTTTGCTTTGTCAGTGGCACAGAACTCCCACAACCCAAGAAACGGATGGATTCCAGGTGAAGAGACCCGGGGATGTCAGTGTACGATGCACGTTACTCCTCATGTTGGACTACCAGGTCAGTGCAGCTATCAGAACACAGTGCAAAAAAGCAAATTCATCCTGTCACACAGAGCAAAAAACAATATACTTGGGCTCAGAATGTCACATGCGCCATTGAAGGTAAAAGGATACCAAAGAGACATTAATTAAAATTTAAAGGGGACACATCAAGTGAGCTTCTAATATAGTCTAGCAAAATATTGGTCTTGGCACTGTGATAATTAGTATTTTTATTGCCCATTTGCAGAAAGGATGTGCATTTCCTCTGGCTTCTTAGAGGACAGTCAGATAGGTTGCATACAAGTTACATGTGTGGTTCTTTAAAAAAATTCAGTGACTTTTGCTTGTTCAGTGGTACCTGAACTAGCTGTGTAGCTGTGACAGCTTTACCTTGGCACAAACAGTGGGGACTGCACCTGTGGAGCTCACTAATCTGACTGAAACCATCCCTGGAAGAAGTTGCTATCTTAAGGAAACTGTTAGGAATGCACTGCTGAGAGGAGATGGGCTCTTCTTTTCAATGACGGTTCAGACTTGGATACATTTTGATGCTATAACTTTAAGAACCTCTTTCCCCTCTGTGCAAATAGCATCTATTCTGGAGAAAGACACTCCTCTTTATGTTAGCAGAGAGAGAATTTTTTTTATTTTAGGGAGCATGTGGGCTAACTGAAATACTGATATAGCCAGTGAGAATCTTTATTGTTAAGAGAAACGAATGATGTTTGTTATTCTCACCATTATTATAAATTTCTTCTTTAAAGTAGGTGTTCTCTTATCCTTAAATCTCGATGCGTTACAAGGCTAGCTTTGGGTAAGCTGGCACCCATAAGAGTAATCCTTGCTTAATATGGCAAATGCTGAACTTGAGTGTGGGTACAGCCTTGAAGAGGCAGCAAATTCCAAATTATCCAAGGCATTTATATTACTAGGGCTGCAGACCAGGGTAGCTGACTTGTATCACAGAGGTCAGGAGAAGAAATATATTCCATTGGCCAGTTGTGGTTGGGTAAATGTTCTGGTACCCACCAGAATGGTGGGAACATGCCTGAAAAAACAGAGTTCCAAGACAGTTTGTTGATGTGAGGCAGCTGATCAGTCATTACAACAGTAGAAGCATCATCCTGACTTCCTTCTCTCTCTGTGGTTAACCTCCAGTAGTTCAGAGGAAGGGCTGTTCTTTTTTTTCTCCTACTCCCTACAGTAAAATTATGCATCAGTGTTGAGAAGGAGAATTCTTTCCTGAGTCTTTGTGCAAGCTGTTATTATTTAAAGCATGTGCTACAGGTAAGTCTGTGTTCATGGCAGAGATACAGTGTCCCCCTCCCTTTTCCAGAACATCAACAGTGGGACACAGAATTGCAAACTTGTATTTTTGCAATCTCTGCCCTTGAATGGGATGCTGCTCTTGAAGAACAGAGTGCCCTGAGAATTAGTACTGAAATGTCATGCCTGGGTGTCTGTCTGCTTTCCTCTCCATTGCCCCCTCCTTCTGTTCCTGTTTCAGCCCCCCCAGTTCAAGCTGGACCCGCGGCTGGCCCGGCTGCTGGGGATCCACACGCAGACACGCTCGGCCATCATCCAGGCCCTCTGGCAGTACATCAAAACCAACAAGCTGCAGGACTCTCATGATAAGGAATACATCAACTGTGACAAGTACTTCCAGCAGGTAACTCCTTTTTGGATACAGTAGCTCTTCAAAAGCAAGCTATAACATCCATCCACAAATTTGGGATGAGTTGGAATTGGAATGAAAATTACTGATTTTTATGCTTTGCAGTATCCTCAGTACTGAATGACTTTCAACATGCACTAATACCATTAGCACCCTTCCCATGTGCCAGTGTTGTCAAAACCCCCTGCATGGGCTGGTTCCACACTCCCACAGAAGGTGTGGCCTTTCCAGGAGAGAGGACTTCTGTATTGATTTGATGGATGTTTTTCCCCCAGTGTATCATTTTGTAGTAAGAAACCTGAAATAATCTGCTGATTCTGATTGCCAAATCACATGTAGACCCATTTTCTTCCCTTCTATTTCCCTGTTTATGAAGGACAGAAGACATGAAAGATATAAAATTGAAAAGTTATTTTTTCCTAAGTCTGCTTCAGATAATAAAATATCCTTAATGATCTCCATGATATTTTGAAAGTTGCAGGTTAAGACTTGTGTCTTCCACAGTGACTTCTAGCCTTAGCTAAGGAAGCCACTTTAAAGCATCTTCCCCTTTCCTGTAATAGGGTTATATTTGTTTTGTGAAGGTAATGCCATCTGAGCTATCACTGTCTGAATTGGCTTTGTTTTCCTGTAGCTTTAGGCTTACATGATTTATTTTGAAAGTACCTGAAGGAAGGGTTTGTGACATACTTCTGTGCAGGGAAAGTACTGGCAGTTACAATAAATGAATAATGTTTTAGTAAGCAATGGAAGTAAATGGTGCAATGAAACTTGTGTCCTAGTTTTCTTTTTAAGCTTTTGTTTTCTGTTATTAATTTGCCCTTCCAGCAGTTCAAAGTGACCAATGCTTGAACTAAAGGCAGCTTTGCGCATTTGAAAATACAAAATGCACCAACATAATTGTTAGATTTATGGGTATTTTTACCACTAGAGAACCAAAGTGATTGTGATTATATAGTCACTCTCTTGTTTGTTTGGGTTTTGGATTTTTTGAGAATTACAGAATTACACATATAGTGAAAATTCCATATTAAAACCAATAAGAATTTTTGGCAAAATGACAGCGCCATTTGTTCTGTTGATTAGATTATTTGATTTCCATTCTTTATTTATCTGTAGCCAATCTAGACTGGGTTTTGTTTGCACCAGCTTGAAGAGGAAATGGAACAGGGGAGATGAAAAACATTTGAAAAATCATAAGCGGAATCGAAAAGGTGAACGAGGAATAATTTTGTATATTTTGGTCATTAATTAGAGTCCATCCACTAAAACTCGCAGGTAGCAAACTGAAAACAAAGAAAATGAATCAAGAAAGTTAAACTTCAGAACTCCTTGCAATAGGACATTACAAATGATAAAAATGTATATAGTTTCCAAAAGAACATGCAGCCCTTGCACAGATTTAAATCATAAATGGGATTGATCTGAGTTCCTGTTTTCCTTAGGTTTCTGGCAAAGTTGTCCTAATTAGCTAATGCTGTTTTCAAAACTTGACATTAGTACTTAGGAATAGGAATCCCATTCATCAAATGAAACATTTTATGATGAGGTTTTTTTGTCTTTCACTCTAAGATTGAGAGATGGAGGGTAAAGGAATTGGGTTAGTAATGCCTTCTGGTCTGACTATATAGTTTTAGTCATATAACTCCTGGTAAAAAAACATGGTCCTATCTGGAAGTGTGTGGATCACTTAGGGGAGCAGTACCCAACACACCAGTGTCTCTGGTATTCTCATTCCATTCATTTAGATACTGGTCTTCCCATTTGCTGTGCCAGCTCTTCTGAATCATGCACTGTTGTGCTTGTTGTTGTATCTTTCAGCACAAGGCAGTACAGACTGAAAAAATACTCTTGAATGAGTTTCCTGACACACCAAAATCACTGTGGCCAGAGAGGCTTTCAGAGCCAGGGATTAAAAGTTTAGACCATTAACTCCAGTTAAGAAGGAATGTGAGAAGTTTTAGGAAAAATCCATGTAGCCTTAGTTTCCAGGCTCGAACTCTGCTCTCACTAGTCCTTGATCCCTTTTCCATTCTTAATGCTCTTGTCTTTTGGGGACCAGTGTTAGAAGTTTGACAAGAGCATTGAGCCAGTGGTGACGGCAGATTGGATGGAGCTTGGTATGCAGAGATTTTGGGGGGAATTCCACAGTTATCTCTATGAAATGTCAGCATTCACAACTGAACTAAAGAGTGAGCTGCAGTCTCAGTAGATGTTGTTACTTCCTTGCTCTTTAGAAACTAGCTGGCTGAATTCCTGGATGTGGGCAAATCCAACAGAGACAGATTTTAGAGCTGATGAAGATGATTCTTTTTCTGTTTAGAAACACTGTTTACATCAACAGGGAGATGTGAAATCCACTGTGTTACAAGTGAAAGCAAGAAAAAAGGTTCAAAGGTATTTCAAAAGCCAGAGCTGGCTTCTAGGTATTTCTGCTGTCAAATTATCTCACTTTCTTACTGAGAAAATTATGGATTTCAGAAGATACTGTATCTGGTGAACCACAGCATCCGAGTTTGTGTATCTGTCCTACAACCTGATAGTCCTTTCTTTTCAACCCTGCCTGCATCCTTTGTCTTTGGAGCTGCTGAGTTTGTCTCTGTTTGTAGATACAATACTGCAAATACTGTATCTCTTCTATCAGGTGAAAATAGTTATCCTCAACATTTTCACAAATTGACTCTACACAATGGTATGTTTTAAGGCAAGTGTTAATATATAGAAAGTTTAGGGGGAGTTAAGTAATTTTAAATGGAACACCTTTGGAGAAAAGCCTGTTCACTTGTTCTGAGCATTACAAATCCCAGTAGGAGAAAAAGGCTGTAATAATTATATTTCTGAAAACTCCAGGTGCAAGGAGTGTTTCTAGATTCATGACAATGCACTGCAATTACTCGCAGAAAATTTCCAAAACCTACAGCTTTTAATCCTTTTCAGAATATTTTTTTTCTGAATTCAGTACCTATTTGTGGTGTGATTTTCGGTGTTGTCCTGTGCAGGGCCAGGAGTTGGACTTGATGACCCTTGGTGGGTCCCTTCCAAACTGGGATATTCCATGAGTCCATGATTCTTTTTAGTTTCTGGACCATAGTGAAGAGACAGTAACCGTGAACTGTTGTTCAGAAAGGGGCGGGTCTCTTTCAAGAGGCTGTTCCAGCTTTGGTTAAAAATATGTACTAATGCGTTGACTTTATTTTCCTTAATCTTAAAAAAAAAATTGCAAATATTTTAAAATCCAGAAATATTTTCTTGTTTTTTCTTCAGCACAAAATATTGCAGGAAACATTCCTTGGGGTGGGAAAAAAAGCAAACTGTTTTTATGTTTCCTCTGGTAAAAAAAAGAAATTGTTTTCTTTACAAAGTGCTGCTGCAAACCCACAGTGAGAGAGGGAATGTTTGCTTCTCTCTCATCAGTGATACAGTTGATCCTGATGTTCCATTAAAGTTTCCTGTGCCCTTCAGCAGCTAAACCAAAAGTGGGATACCTGAAATTGTCATCACCTGATACATGTCTGCCAGCCCAGCTGTAAGTACAGCAGCAGTTTCCAGGGACAGAAGTCACCAAAAATTTGTTCTGTGCAAGGAACCTCAATTACAACTTTCAAAATCACCTTCCTTATGAACTGCTGATTTCTGACTTTGTCATTTAGTTGCAGGTTAGGTTTTGGACAAACACCATTTTTTGTTTATTGTGTTCCAGATCTTTGACTGTCCACAGCTAAAGTTTTCTGAAATTCCTCAGAGACTCACTAATCTACTTCTGCCACCAGACCCAATAGTGATAAACCACATCATCAGGTAAGCTGCTCAGTCAGCTCAGCACTGTCATGTGCAAAACACTCACTAGATAAAGTATAGAAACAGCTGTAGTAGCAGGCACCAGAATTCAGTTTTTGTAACTTCCAGGTGAGTACCTTGGCCTTTGTTGTGTGTTCATTCTCTGACTTATTTTCAGTATAATGGCACCAATTCTCTAGAAGTATGCAACACAACTTTTATCTTTATTCCTACTAGAATACCACTGAGAGAGTTGGTTGGGTTTCTTTCCTAAGGGAAGGGGAGTGAGAGTTTTGAATCCACAAAAAGATATAAAAAAGGGTTCCAAATAAGACATTGTACATGGTGGGCAATCCTATAAATCACCAAGTCCTTATGTAAAGTGTACAACAGCGTTACAATTTCAAATGCAGTGGCCAGTCCGTGCATGCTTCGCTGGGACTGGGTCAGCTGTTTGAGCGTTAGTGTCACCATCAGAATGCCAAGGAGCCAGAGATTTACAACAAAGAATGCCCGGGTTCAGAGAAGGTTATTGGGACCAAGATATTGAGCTCTTGCATCCTTGTCAAAACAGATGTTTTTCTGGATAGCAGATGAAATACAACTTTCAGCTGTCTAGGGCACTTCAAGCACCTGCCATGTGTAAGTGACAACCGTGTGTGTGGAGGAGGGGGATAAAGAGACTGCGAGGGATTGCAGTCTTTGTGTTTAGGTATTTCAGTCCTTCCCGATCTTTGTGGTCTTGGTCAAAACTCTGATTCTGGGTTTTTAAACATTATTGTTATTTGAGTGTAGTGATTTGTTTTCCTAGAGAATATTGACAAGTTTTTCTGAATATGCTTGAAATTGGATTCTTTATTTTAAATTTGTAACATATGTGCTAAAAAGTTTAAATATTACATGGGCTATGAAAATAAAATTTGCTTGATTCATTTCAATATGTCAGACAGAGTAATCAAAAAGCAGATTGGCTGCTAGTCAGACTGATAGCTGTGTACATGCTGTCATGAATCACCACCTAGTGACCTGTCTGATGGACCACAAAAAAGCTGAGGTCCTCAGAGATATAAAGTCATTGCTTAGAGAAAAATGACAAGGAACTGATGGTTATGTGTGACAGTGACTGAAGTCTGATTTACCAGCTACAGGACTGAAAACTGTTTTCTTGTTAAGAAACTTCAGGCTAAAGATAAAGCAAATTCTAAGTATAAATGCCACAAATTAAATATGAATTTAGAACAGGACAAGTCAAAGAAAGATACTGGTATTTAGCTTATTAACAGGCCTCAGGAAGATGTTACACAATTTAATGAAGACTATGTTCATCAGTAGCTTTTATATTTGATGGTCTGGACAAAAGTTCCAGCTCAAAAATCTGTGCAATCTAATGGATGAAAGATGAGATTATATACTAGAATATACATATATAAAGATACCCTGTTCTTAAAATCTTCTCACGGCATCTGCAACAGACTTTATTGAAAAGTGTATTCTGGGCTGGATGGATATTTATTCTGATTCATTATGGCTGTTCTCAGGATCTTGTGTTTTACTCTCCGTAGTGTTGACCCCAATGACCAGAAGAAGACAGCTTGTTATGACATAGATGTAGAAGTTGAAGACCCATTAAAAGGCCAGATGAGTAGTTTTCTTCTCTCAACAGCTAACCAACAGGAGATTACAGCGTTGGACAACAAGGTACTAGCCCAAGAGTAAAGTACCCCATTACATATGTGCTCATTGTGTAGCTTCATGTGGGTTTGGTGTCACATGACTAAGATAGTAATGTTGTGAGACAGACATTTCTCAAGGGGATGTGCTTCTGAGGGAGAATTGGCCACATGTAGTGGGAATACACAGGGGTGAGTGGCATTCCCATGTAGGATTTGGTCCAGGACTTGACACGGTTATCAAGGTGATAGAAGTAGAGTTTCACAGGTAGTGTAATGAATCCCCTGATGGTCGAGAACTACCTGAACTGTATGACTGTAACTTTCTATGGAGAGATCATGATATCTTGCTGAATTGCTAAGGCAAAGCTGGGAGAATCTCATACTCGGGTGTGTAGTTTGTGTCCATGACTGCAAAACAGTTCTCTGCAGTAGGTTCAAATATGGAACATGCATGTCAGGAAAATCACATGGAGAAGTTTGGTGGGTTTAAGTGTTACTGAAAGAGGACATGTGCACTTCAAGTAATAGTATCTGTCTTAGGGCAGTGGTGGGCTCCGCAGGCTGTGCTGGGGGTTCATGTCACTGTTGGCCAGCCTCTGGCATGTGTCAGTGGCTAATTTGGCTTGGTAAGGGATAAACAAAAGTGGCTTCTCAGAGCAAGGCCCAGCTTCTGTTTGATTACCTCAAAAAAAAACCCCAAATACCTTAAACTCTGGACTTCGTGCAATTTTAAAGAAGGTCTGGACACCACCAGTCCAATGGATTCTGGTAACTGTTGCAGCATCTTTTCGTTTATGACTCTCCAGGGAGGTCCTTTTCAGCGGGGCAGCTGCTCAGTCAGTTGGGGTTATTCTGTTTCCAGTCCAGCTCACCTTTTCCTGTTTCTTGTCTCACCCGTTTTTTGAGCACTTGCTACAGCACAGGGCAAGCTGTTATAAGAGAAGTTGCTGCAGGCACTGCTGGGTGACTGGGCATGGGCTGCTCCTGATACCCTCTGTGCCTTGCATTGCTGTGCTGCCACGGATCCCCTCCTGGGAACTCAGTGCATGCCAGTTGAGTTTGCTCCGCACAGCTAGAGCATTTTCCCAAAGCAGGAATGATTTTAAGTTGGCAGCAGCTCACTTCTGTTAGCATACGATGTAGTGCCTCCAGTAATGGCCTTGATGGCACAGTCATATGAGGGGAGGATTAGTTGCTCCCGTGTGCTTGGCCACCTTAGCTGCTTTGACAAAACAGATGAATACATTAACAAGACAGGTTTACTATCTCAAATTAGAATGCTAGAGGAACAGAGATGCAAAAGTTTGCTTCTGTGTGTGTGTGTGTGCAAATGATTCATTAACTCCTATGGATCATACTTGTTGTTTGTATCCAGGAACATTATAGGGCCCTGACTTCTTTTCAGTTGTCATTCTTCCATGCTAGTTAATTCTCATTTCTTTCATAATATTTCTGAATATATGATTGATTTTCTATAAACCTTCCATACTCCTGATTTCTCACTGTTCACACTCCTCTTTTTGCAGCCAGCATAACTTTAATAGACTTTCTCTTAAGAAGAATTTTAGAAGTCATGGCTGTTCATTTAACATGGACTTGATCAGGAAATTGCTATAAATTTTAAGGATTACAGTAGGATATTGAAGAAATGATGATGATGATCATGATGATCATGATGATCATGATGATCATGATGATGATGATGATAACAAGGGGAATAACTGCTTTCTTGCACTGGGCACTGTTTAAAGATATATTTATGTAGCACCTTTCCTTAAAGATCCCAGACTAGGCAGATAGAGTGATTCTGTTCAGGAAATTATTACATTGTATGGTGACACGACTCAGCTCTGCAAGCCATGAGCAGTTCAGTGCAGGAAGTGAAGGAGAATCCTGTACTTACTTGTATTGCAGAGGTACAAGTGAACCCAAAATGTAGTGGCAGGATTGCACTTAAGTTGCTGCTCTTTGAAGTGAAAAAGCCTTAGGAAGCTGCACAAGTCGGTGGTGTAGAATTGTCACCTTTGTACATTACCAAGAATAACACAAAGATGCTAAATGGAGGTGACATGAGGGTCACCGGAGCTTGGGAGAAATTAAGTAACATATTTTGGTGTTTTTTTACTGTCAGATTCATGAGACAATTGAGTCCATAAATCAGCTAAAAATACAACGTGATTTCATGCTGAGTTTCTCCAAAGATCCCAAAGGATACATCCAAGACCTTCTCCGGTCCCAAAGTAGGGATCTTAAGGTGAGCTAATGTTTGAAAAAGAATGAGTAGTGGAACCAGAATGGAAGAATTTTATATAAATGTATATTGAGTGTATAGTCAAACATCCAGGATGAATAATTGGTGGAATACTGCAACCCAGAGCACACAGTATGCAGGAAAGACAGTTTAGGTTGAATTCCACTTCCAGTGGTGCCTGGTGAGGGTGGTAGGTGGATTTGTGATCAAACAGTAAGATCAAAGTCCGGGGCTGTGTTGATATACTCTGTAAAATCAAAGCTGTATGAATCTCAGCAGGAGCATCCTGTATTAAAAGAACATAATTTTTGGATGTTTTGTTAGTTCATAATTTAATCTTATCTAAGAAATAGGCAGGATAAATATCAGTTGCCTTTGAGCTTGATTTTGAAATACACAAAAAATGGAATGTAAAAAAGTTCAGTTTTTTGACAGCAAAAACAAATAATTCATTCTTCATAAAGATTGATGTTTTCTGCTTTTAACTGAGGTGCCTCTAAATCAGTTGTATTAATGAATCCATTAAATTATTTTAATAAAATCATTGTGTCTTTCATCTGTAAATGACTAGTTTGTTAGTCAATAGTCTTCCAAAAATCTGCTGTTAAGATTATGATTATTATTACTTGTATTGTATTCAAAAGGGGACAGGCATTTGAACGAATGTTTGAATAAAGCAGTCTTTGGCTTGAGGAACTTACAAACAAAGGAGTTGTGGAGGTTCTCTAGCTACATACGTACAACAGCGGTTCAGAGTTCTCCCTGACTGACAAGTAGTCCCATAACAGCCTTCTGTATAATGACCTGCCTTACTGGCATCAGAGTTGTGATTGCACAATACTGCTCTGCAAAATATGCTTATAACTTTATATTTACCTGTGATTTTGTGATGCTGGAGACTTAGTCATCAGAATTCTATTTTTTAATAGAATCATAGAATGGTTCCACCCCCTACTGCCCCAGTGCTGGAGGCTGCACAGGGCTTGGAGCAACCTGATCTAGTGGAAGGTGTCTCTGCCCATGGCAGAGGATGGAATGAGATAAGTTTTAAGGTCCCTTCCAACACAAACCATTTGATGATTCTGTGATCTTGTTTTGGTAATAAGCACATATTGTCCATTTGCTTTGGACTTTAAGAACTGTTCTGAACATTTTTTATGTTGTTATGTAGACAAATTTTGACTCTAGGTAAATCTGAAAGTTTGTCTGTGTGGTAGAAGACCTATGGTGAAAAGTGTTGATATTGTCACAGGTGATGACTGATGTTGTTGGAAACCCAGAGGAAGAACGCAGAGCTGAATTTTATCACGAGCCTTGGTCTCAAGAGGCTGTGAGCAGATATTTCTACTGCAAGGTACGAAAGAAATATCCACAGTGCTGGCTTGTAAATGCATCTTCTGCCACCGAACAATTGAATCTGCTGAACTGTGCAGTGTGTCTTTTTCTTTCAGATCCAGCAGCGCCGACAGGAATTGGAACAATCTCTGGGAGTGCGTAACACATAAGTCCTGCTCACAAGATCCCATTGGCATCTTGACCACAAAACCAGTGGACTTTTCAGTGTTACCAGCTCACTGTTACACATGGACCTACTTCCTGACTGGATGAGAATGTACCGTCAACACACCAGTCAGAACACCAGCTTTAGAGTGACTCTTGAAAATCTTGCCCATGGCGGATGCCTCAAATCATTCCAGGCCAGAGGCAGCACCGTATAAGTGTCAGTGTGAAAGACTAAAGGTTCATTCATCAATGCGCATCGTTACGTTTTAGTGGAAAGTTCAGACACTACACAGCAAATCCTAATGGTCTATGCTTAGAGTCATAGGTGGCACTGGTAGGGGAGGTTGAGGTAGGTGTTCTAGGAGATTACATATGTAGAGAAATAAATGCAGTTCTCATTCTATGGTATCCAAGAGTCTCAAATAGTAACATATATGGAATTAGACAAGATAGTCTTTCTTATAGCTGTGGAATGCTTTATACTCCTGAAGAGAGTTTTTATTCCAGCTGGACCAGTGGAAGAAGCTATCTCACCATCTCAAAGAGGATTTTCATTCTGGAATGTGGAGCCCCTCTCGAAGCAACATATGTGGTCAGGACATCAAGCAAATCCTTCCTCTTCAGCTTGTCTTGGCAGTGAAAGGTAGACTGTATGACACATCACTGGATGGGTATGGCCAATGTGCTTTACCAAGAGAAAGAAGATCCTGCCTGGAATAAGAGCTTCTTAGGCATCCTTAATGTCAGTGGTAATAGCAAGAAGTGAGGCATTCTGAGAAAATGAAAATAATGTAAAGGTGCTTTGCTTGAACACAGCAGATATTAACAATGAGCATATGTGTAAAGTACCAGATTTCTTAAATGTTTTTCTGTGTGCCTGCAGGTTCATCACTGAAAAGAACTTCCTAATTGTTGGTGCAGAATCCAAGAAGCTTTAATTAGTGTAACATGGTAGTTTTCTCTTTTCTTCATGATGTTAACAGAGTCCCTGGATTGGTCTCACATTTTCATCGTAGGTGAACTGCCTCTTACTATGAATTATTTGGTTGCCCCATACATGGTATGCACTGGTTATGTGGGATGCTGTTGAATTATAAAGCACTATCAGCCTTAAGTAGCACAGAGAACATACCCCTTGGAAACAATCTCTGTAAATGTACGACAAATTTAGACTATGGAAATTTATAGCACATTTACTTGGAAGCAGGGACATCTTCCTAAATCCTTCCTCTCATTTTTTGTAGTGCACAGATCAGTTGTAATTAATGGCCCAAAATGATTTCTAGTCCAAAAAGCAGCTGCCAAAATATAACTGTCCATTTCATGTGGAACTCAAAATCCTCTTCTAGGTTACTCCTTTTCACCTCCTTTCTTTCACTTCCTCAGAAAAAGAATCAAAATTCACATGTGGTATGGAAGGAAGGCAGCTCCTCTAAATAATGCATTTTTCTGTAGTATTGCCTTCTCCCTTCTGCCATCTTTGCCAATTTCTTTCTTAATTTAACTTAAAAGTTTCTTCTGTCCAGTCACAGAAGAGATAGTCTTCTCTTCTATCCCTTTAACATCTTTGCTTTCACATTAAGAGTGCCATAGCTTTTACTCTGTCAGTTGTGTTCAGAGTACTTTTGATTGTAGTCCTGTGAGAGCACTTAATGTCACAAAAAAAATTGGTGTGAGAAAAAGGTATGGCTTTACCTCTTTGCCTCTGAGGCCTTTTACTTGGGATGGCTTCATTTGAAACTCGTTTTTTGGTGTTAAAACCACTTTTCACAGTAAAATGTGAAATCCTGCCACCTTAAACTGGTTTATAGTGAGGGGCTGGGAGGCTGACAGACAGTGATTGACTTGAAATCTTGCCTAATTTAGGACTCCACTAATTGGACTACAGGAAAGCATTATGAGGGAAAACAGCGGGTGTCATCTGCTGCTGTGCTTCCATATTTGTTCTGCTGCTGTGTCAGTTGTGTGCATGCTGCCCAGTGTATGAAACTTTTTCCTACATGTGGCAAACAGAGCAGCTACAATCAGGGAGTGTGTTCCATCTGCAGGAACAAGAAATGCAGAGAAAAATATGCAAGGATGTGAGAAGGCATGGGACTGAGAGAGATGCCTGCAGGATGTCTGCCAGGGAAATCTGGGCTTTGAGAGCCTTCCCTCCGAAGTGGCAAATATTTGTACAGAGAAATTTCAGTCATGTGCCACAGCTGACAACATACTGGAGTCCATCCTGCTTTTCAGGCCTCTCTGTAGAATTAATCGGATGGATTTGGTTCCAAGTCTCTTTCAGAGCAAACTAACAAAACTAATGTGGTGTTGGTGCCCTGTGTTCACAACTGCATCACTGGAAGCTGCATCTGTATTAAGCAGCAGTACTACAATGAAGTGTGTGTGTGCATAAATCAGCCGCTGCTGATGGCAATCCAGGATATAAATTCTTACATCCCACTGTCGGTAAAAAAACTCATCACCAACACTGAGTGTCAGCAATGGCTGTCAGCTGTCTTTCCTTTGGCTAGACTGGGGTTTGATAGTTTGATGCCTTTTTCCGGTGTTCAGGAGCAGTTCAGGCCTTTTAGTGAAGAGAGACAGAGAGAAAATTTGTCCTCTGTTCCAGGAGTGCATCTGGGAGCTTGTTTTTTTGCAAAACAAAGAGAAATGTTATTTGAAGAGGAATGATGGATCAATACTGGGAGGAACTAGACAAAGCACTGCATGAGAGTATGCAAATGAAAGGTAGTAGTACTGAACAGGCAGATAATTGTGGCAGACTGTGAATGAGGCGTTCATTTCAAGTTCAGGATGGTTGTCTTTTTGTGTGTATAAAAGATGATAAGAAGATACTTCGGGGTCTTCTGTTGCCACAGTACAATACAAATCTATGCATACTTAAAAAACGCATTCTGTGCATAAAAGTAGTTCGTTTATAGATGATAATATAGACTGTTAGAAAATAAAGCATGAAACCAGGAAAGGGTTCCACAGAATTCTGGAGTACCAGAAAGGAAATATATCCTGGAGCAGAAGTCTTGACAGGGCAGGTTAGAAACAGTCTTTTTAGTCCTTTGGGCTTTTGGCCTTGAGTCAGTATTCAGATCAAGTGTTTCTTAAAGGGGAAACAAATGTTTGATTATAGAATAAAGAGAAAAATATAACAGTGAGAAAAGCAATAAAAAGAGCAGAGTGGCACTGAAGTGGCAATAGGAGAGAGCACAAGATAATGGATAATGCCTCGAGTACTGTGAGGAACAGCACAATCCATGGGAGTCGGAGTGTTGTGTGTGTGTGTGTGCACATGGAAAGGGCACGTGGGAGAGCCCAGCTCAGCTGGTGTGTACCATGGAAAATGGGCACGCGGGACAGAACCAACAGTTCTGCAAATAACTTTGAGACACGTTGTCAAAACATTTTCCACTTTTATCCACAGGGATTCGGTTGTTCAGTGTAGCAGGTTGATAGTTGTAGTGCAGACATTGTCTCAGCTGGCAGGTTTTTAAAACCACATTGTTTAGAATTTATTCTGTGGAAGCCAAGTGAAAAGATTAGTGCATAGATCAATACTGGTGCATATCCTGGGGCTCCTAATTTTGCCAAAATGCTCATCAGGTATGTCAGGTTTGTTGGCCTGGTTTTCTGTGGAGAACGCTTTTATGGCAGTGCAGACATGAGGAGGAAAAGAAAGTTCTTTTTTTCCGCAAGAAAGAGGTCTCTTTCTCTAACTGCTCTGTTGTTTAATAGAATGTATCTGTTCTGCCACATCATGTATGCTAAACATCCTTTCCAATCTCACCGAAGAAAAGAACTCTGTTTAAAAACTACAACAGTGGGTTTCCGAGAGTCAGCAAATACATGTATAAAGCATGAGGGGAAGAGAGACTCCCTCTACTCTGTAGCCACCATGTCTTCATTGTATGATGCCAGTGATTCGTAGAAAAGCTTTTAAAAATAAATACTTTGTTTCTTTGTACGTCTTGCACTAACCTTATGTGTCTTAACAGAGACAGGTATTGGTTTCTTTCTGCTCCTGATAATGATGTGAGAGTTTGGATTTCTGTTCACTTGTGAATGCGCACACAGACACAGACACAGACACAGACACAGATGATGCCTAAATATCCTGGAAACGACTTTCAAAACACCATCAGTTGAGACAGACAGACAGACAGATTGATAAAGTACTTCCTTTATTAGAAGCTTCTAGGTGCACACTAAAGCATGCGCACACGCATCAGCCAAATGTTACAGGTTTCATAACTTTCAATAATTAATGTATGTGATATCTACAGCCAACCCGTGGTACCCGTTTCCCCTGGTGCCCACCCTCGGAATTCAGAACTGCCCCTTAGAGCCCCTGCAGGGGCTCTGAGCTGACTCTCCTGTTTTGACTACAAGCTATCTCTTTGTCTCAGCTCGAGTTCTTGCAGGTGTTCTTCAAAACAACGTGTCCTTGATATATGTGTGTGAAAGTGCTCAGTGACTTCTAAATACCACCTAAAATGTGAGAAACTCAGGAAAACTCATTCGTTTTATTTAACCCTATAAAAATCTACAAAATACACATTGAACTCCTTAGGCGCCACAGACACACACACACATGTGCAAGGGCGAACACAGGTTGCAATGGGGCTTCACAAAGCTAAGAACCATAGCTCTTCGGATCTTGCTAACACAAATTCACGTCTGGCTCCCTCCTCGGCAGCTCAATCGCGGCCCGGCCCCTCAGCCCGGCCCCGCCCCGCCATTCTCCTCAGGCGCAGCTCCCGCAGCCGCCGCTTCGGGAGCCGGCGGAGCCGCGGCCTCGGTGCCGCAGGCTCGGCAGATGCTGCTGGGGCCAGGGAAAGGCTGGTGGGAGCTCCCCGGTTACCTCCCGGCGGGAATTGTGCCGGGAGAACGGGGGAAGGGCGGGGAGCAGACGAGATCGCCCCCGGAAGGGCGGCGGCGGCGGCGAGGCCTGAACAACCAGCAGCCTTGGGGGAAGAGGGACAGCGCGGGGACGGGCGGGCCGGGATTGCCGGGGCTGGGGCTGTTGGGCGCGGAGGCGGCGGGTCCGGTGGAGGTTTCGCGGAGCGCCGGTGAGTCGGGAAGGGAGCGCCGCCGGCCGGGCAGGGGGAGCCGGGGTGGGGCGCCCGCGGCTGCCAGTCGGAGCAGCGCCGGGGTGGGGCCTTGGGCAGGCGCTGTCCCGGGGTGGCGGCGCCGGCTACTTTGCCGAAGCGATCGACGCGCAGGGATGCTTCCCCGAAGGAGGTGAGATGGGATGCTGCCTCTCGGGGAATTTGGTGTTTAAAGTAATATTACACATAAGGCCAATACAGGTGTTTCACTTTATTATCTTTTTTTTCTTTCCAGTTCTTCTTACTTGTTTATTCTCTTACTTGGTTATTCCACTGATGTTTTCTCTAGGGCTGTGTGACAGCTCCTACAGATACTTAAATGATGATGCAAACTGACTTGTGGCCTTGTCAACAGTCCCGGGCTGCAGAGAGAGACAGAACCAGCTTTCAGCTGGAGGCAGTGAGAACCTAAGGAAGTGGAGCTGAGGCAGCAGAGCTGGTGGAGCCGTGAAGATGGTAGGGCTGGGGCAGAAACTACCCTGGGGCTGGGATAGAGAATAGGGAGGGAGGACTGTAGGGCTGGAGGTGGGATAAACATTGTCAGGCCAGGCCTGGAAAGGGCACTTCAGAGCTGGGATGGAAAATTCAGAGCTTCAGCCAAAATGAAGATGCTCCTGCAAGAACCTGTAACTACTTAACATGGATATCAGAGAGAAGAGCTGGCAGTGAAATAAAGCTTGTGGGTCTGGAGCTGAAGTCACTTGACAGCCTGGGAGAGGGACTGGGGCTGAGACATAAACAGTACTGCTGAGCTGGGCTCACTGTAGGAAGTGGCTCACTATGGGCTAGAATCTCTAGTAGAAATCAATGTAGGGCTTGCACTGCGTCTGGATCTGGGAGTGTTTGTGGAGCTGGGATAGGGACTCTAGGCTGGGATAGAGACTGTGACACTGCAGCTGAAATCAGTTTAGGGCTGGAGTAGAGATTGTGAGGCTGGAACGTGGAATGTACTTTGAGCTGAAATGACCATGGGGCTGGGATAGGGACTGCAGAGTCTGCATAAGGGATTATGGGGCCAGACTACCAGCTGTGGAGCGTGGGGTTGGATATAAAAGGTCACAGAGCTGGAGCAAAAAGGATGATCCTGCCATGAGAACCTGGAGCAGCTTCACATGTCGGTGATGGGAAGAGCTGGAGCTGAGAGAGCAGATCTGGCAGTGAAATAAAGCTTGTGGGTCTGGAGCTGAAATCCCTGGGGGGCTTGTACAGGGGCTGGGTCCAGGATAAGAACTGTGGAGCTGCCATAGGGACTGTAGGGCTGGGACAGCAAGGGTGCAACTAGAGCTGGAATTAGTGTGGGGCTGAGACCACTGTATGTGTGGGATAGGACCTGTGCAGCAGAGACAGTGCTTGTGGAGGTGGGACAGCGAGTGTGGGGTTGGAGTGGAAATCACTACGTGGCTGGGATGCTGTCACTGGAGCAGGGAGTGCGTCTGTGGAGCTGGGATAGGGACTGTATTGCTGGGATACTGACAGTAGGGCTGGAGCAGAAATCCCACTGCTGGTCCATGGGAGCTGTTGGGTGGTCCCTGGGTGTCCCTGTAGTCCTTTGAGGGTCACTTGAGTTGCTCAGGGTACTTGTAGGTCTCTGGATGGCCCCTCGGGGTTCACTGGGGATCCCTGTAGTTCACTATGAGTCCTGTAGGCCGCTGGGGGTCCCTTTAATTCCTGGGGGGTTCCTGGGACTCTATGGTGGCTATGTGGGTCCATGGGGGCTTCTGGGGGTCCATGAGGGTGATTGGAGTCCCTGGGGGGTTCTCTTGGGGGTTCCTGGAGATGCTGAGGGTCCCCATAGATCTCTGGGGTCCCTTTAATTCTTGAGTGTCTCTGGGGACTGCTCTGGGTGCTGGGTTCCCTCTGGGTATCTGGGGGTTTTTGGGGTCCCTGTTGTTCCTTCTGTGTCCTTTTGGGTCTCTGGGGGTGTTGGGGGTCTTTGGTGGTTCCTATAGGACCCTGTAGGTACCTGGAGATCTCGGGGAGTCCTTATAAGTCCCTGGGAGGACCCTGACGGTCCCTGGGGGTCCCCAGGTCTCTGGGGCTGGCACAGTCCAGCTGTGCTCTGCAGAGAAGAAATGGAGAGCTGCGGGGAGGGGGGTGGGGCGAGCAAGCAGAATTGCTGATTTTTAACTCGCAGCCTCGGAAAGCGACAGCGCTCGGAGGTGCAGCGGTGGCCGCAGCTCCCGTGGGCCCCGACTCCAGCGAGCCTTAGCCCGGCCCCGGGAGAGTGGGCTCCGTGCGGGCCGGGGGAGCTGCGCAGCCCCTCCGGCAGGGAGGCAACTGGTAATGTGAAGCTGCCCCGGGGGCTCCTTCGCCGGGCCCGCCGCCTGCAGCCCCCCTCGCTCCCCGGAGCGCCGGGCCAGGGCCGCGGGGGGCGGAGGGGCGGGGAAGGGTGCCGCACGCCGGTAGCGCCCGCCCCGTCCACAGTGGGGGCCGCAGGGACCGGAGCGCTCCCAAATTGGTGGCCCCGTGCTGGCCCCGCCTCCCCGTCGGAAGGACGGCACCCCATTGGCTGGTGTGTGTGTCAGTATCGGCAGGTCGCTACTGCGCACGCGCGGAGTCCGCGCCTGTGTCTGTCCTGCACTAGAGCGCCGTCCCGTGGTCGGACATGGCGCTGTTTTCCCGCACCTGCCCCAGCCGGTGCCGCGGGAGCGCGCGGGGAACATCCCGCCGCTGGTGCGGCCGCTGCAGAGGCGTTCCTGGAGCGCGGCGCCGGCACCATCGCCCGCAGCGTCGCCGACAAGATCGTGAGTGCCGGTGCCGCGGGGCAGGGGGTCGGCTGGGCTTGGCCTCAGTGGCGCTCCCATCCACGGACACATACTCTGCATGCAGCTTGGTGGGTGCTTTCCCGTCCTGGGGGTGAGGTGAATCCTGGGCTCCTGTGCTTTTGTCAGCTGAGATGGAAAATTCCTGCACATGGTTTTGTCAAGTGGATAAGTTTCCCCCAGTTTTCTTCCCTTGTTTGCTTCCTGTGGAACATGTGGAGCAGCAGAACTCTCAGGGCTTCTGTTCAGAACAGTCTTGAGAGAGTGAGTGAGTGAGAAGGAGCCACAATGTGTCTTCCTTGTCCTGCACTGCAGGATCAGAATCCTGGTTTAGGTTAGCGATGCTTTTGCTTTGGTGCGTGTCTTAGATGGTAAGGGCCGACTTTCTGCTGGGCCACTTGGGAAGAACAGTTGCCTAGAGTTTCATGTTTGCTTTCCTTGCAGCCTGGATTGTTGGGGGGATTCCAGAAGCTGATTGCCTATAAGGCAGATCATCCCCAAGGCTTCGACCTGCTAAACAGCATCATCGAGCATACACCCCGTGAGTATGAGCTCAAATTGCATTCAAAACTGACTTCTGTGGGCTTTGGTTGTGCAGTGTGCAGTCATGTCAAATGTTAATGCTTCACAACCAAAAATGTCACATTTACCAGTTAAAGAGATGGGAACAACTTTATATGTGTTTTCTGTAAAGTGACACCACCAGTAAAAGCCTACTGTGAACTGAATAACTATTCTTTTAAATTTCCAGTGAATCGCTTGACTGGTAGAGCAAACAGGTCTTCATTCTGCTATTCCAAAGACTTCCAAAATCCAAACCAACAAAATTTATCAAAAGTAAGTTCCTTGCTCTGTAAAGCTCCACTGTGACATGAGCAGTTCAGAGTGTGCTGTTGCACAGATCAGGTGTCCTGTACATGGGTGGGACTCTGGAGGCTCCAGGGACTTGCTCCAAATGCTCTGCAGTGAAGGGGGCATAAAGGGCAGTCGCCACAACAGGTGACAGGCACGTGGGAGCAGCTCAGTGCTGGCCCAGTTCTCTGGGGAATAACCACGTTGCAGAGGTTCAAGTATCAATAACAACTGTATTGTCTTTTAAATGCCAGGGTTGGGTCCTGCAGTCCTGGCATGATGAGGGAAAGAGGAACTTGAGTTCTTCGTGGCAGACCTTCTTGTTATTCCTTGTGCAGTCTTTTATTCCTGTTCTATGAGTCACGACTCTCTCTCTAACAAAACCTGTTAGAGAGTTAGACTGAGGTTTAGAATTTGGGTCTGTTCCCTACAAACTTTTACAACGTCCAAAGGAGTGGAGTGCTGACTGCTCTCACCAAAGCTGATTTGTTAATACTCTGTCAGATTTCCCTCAGCTTTGGGCAGGAAAGGCAAGGGTTTGAGTCAGGAATTGTGAAAGCAATGCCCATGTTGCTTGTGTGTGTGTGTGATAGGGCTGGGACAAGGGCTCGTGTAGGAACCTCCAGAGCCAGGAGGAACAGCAGCGATTTGTGGAGAAAGAAAATTCCAGGTGGTAAGTGCTGCCAAATTTGTTCTTGCCTTATCCTGTGCTCTGTAATCAGTAACAGGTGACGTGCAGAAGTGTCCTGGGGACCTTGGAAAATCTTCTCTGGTCTGCTCAAAAGTGGGAAAATCCGCCTGGAAAAATATTTACCTCCAAATAAGCTGTGAATATCTCAGGAGGTCTGACCTGGGAGAAAGAAGCTGTGGAAGAAAACCACCCTAAAAAGAGGTAGTTGGCATCGTTAAGGTTTTCCAGCAAATAAGGACAGAGAGGAGGGAATTGGCTTCCAATGAATACTGATGGCTGTAGAAATGATTTTTGGGTGTTTTACGGTCCCTTTTTATTCCTGCAATGACTTTGAAGTTACTGCTTTAAAAATCCACTAAAATTTAAAATATTAATTTGAGAGGAAATGGTGCAAAATAAATGCAGGGAGAGAGTGTGGAATCGTGCTGGAATCCCAGAGTGGGCTGGGTTGGGAGGGGAGGGACCTTTAGGCATTGAGGTGGTGTGTAGGTGGAATTTATTTCTGTTTCAGGCAATGTGTTTCCCCCTACGGTCTGTGATTTAACCCTTGGCACAGCAGGACGGTTGCAGTGGAAGAAAGCCAAGGAAGCCCCGAGCCTGGAGTGGGGTGCCTCAGGCCTCTGCCAGGCGGAGAGGTCGCTGCTGGGTGGTGTGGAGGGGAAAGCGCTGCTCTAGAGAAAGAGACGACCCCCGACTGGGCGGGGGGTGCTGGAGTGCGCTGCAGTTCCCGGCAGTGTCCGCCAGGCGGCGCCGGCGAGGCAGAGGGGGCGGCCGAGGGCGGGATTCGAACCGGCGTTTGGGCAGAGGGAGCTGCGCCCCAGGCGGGCGCCTTGACCGCTCGGCCAGCGGGGCGGGGGCGTGGCCAGCGGGGGCGTGGCCAGCGGGGGCGTGGCCAGCGGGGGCGTGGCCAGCGGGGCGGGGGCGTGGCCAGCAGGCGGGGCCGCCCTGCACGGTCTGTAATGGTAATGATAAAGGACTAAAAATAAAATAAAAAATAAAAAAGTTAAGAAAATGACATGAAAAATAGATGAGTGTCGGAAGCCTCGGTGGAACTCAGAAGGTTCTGCGGCGCGTCATTTTATTTTGCAGGCTTTGTAAAACAAAAAATACAGGAGGCTCTGCAATCCAAATCCATGATAAAAAGAAGTCCCTGTAGACCCCTGGAGCTGTTTGACGGTGTTCCTGGGGAGGTCCACGACTGTCCCATGAGGGTTCCGGGGCATGGTGGGAGTCCCTGGGGGTCTCCGGGGGGTATTGGGGGTCCTTGGGGGTTCCCGTAGGACCCTGGAGGTGCCTGGAAGTCTCGGGGGGGTCGGTTTAAGTCCCTGGGAGGACCCTGGCAGTCCCCGGGAAGTGCTGGGGGTCCCCAAGTCTCTGGGGCCGGCAGAGTCCAGCTGTGCTCTGCAGAGAGAAATGGAGAGCTGGGGGAGGCCCGAGAAACTTGGAATGTGAAGCTGCCCCTGGGGGGTCCTTTGCTGGGCCTGCTGCCTCCACCTGGCCCAATCTCTGCACAAACTGCTCACAGCGTGCCCAGGCAGGGTAGGTGGCTCGGGCTCTGCATCCCTGGACTGCATTCAGCAGAGAAGAAATGCCTCTGGGAGAATGGTCTCTTGCTAAGGTTTGATAATCAGCAAAATGAAGTGTGTTGTAGGCAGAAGGCAAGGTCTTGCTGTGTCTTATTCTTCACTGGAACTTGGCTTTTGTAAGGTTTTTCCTGGTAACCTCAGAAAGGCCTTATATTTCACAGCACTTAGTTTAGCAATAAGCTCAAATATCTGCTATTTAAAAGATGAAAATTTATCCACTTGATGGCCTCTGACTAATGGTTGTCTCCTGTTCAGTTGCATGGACTTGGGAGATTCAGGCAGTTCATGTAAAATTAGACATTTTGAGTGCACAGTTAACTCTTTACCCCATTTAGTGTCTGTTTTGTTCGAGATTTGGGTAAGTAAATGTTATAGGTAAAATTGACCGAATTATTGAAGCTAATACTTGAAACTTAATTTTTAGTAATTTATTGCAGCAACAATAGACAAATAATTAACCGCAGCAACTATTAGACAAATAAGCAAACAGGACATCCTAGGAAATGCCCTGGGCGACCAGCTGGAGAGCCCAGTGCTCCCAGCTAGCTCGCAAAGGATACAAGTTATAGGCTTGGTTTTTATAGACTATGATGGTTCCTCTTTTTAGCTTGGTTTTTCCGTTATTGATCATGTCTTAGTCTTTATTTTTAATTAGTCCCTCCCAGCCTTGGCTTGTGATGGCTCCTGATCTTCATCTCATCGGGCTCGTGATAGCTCGTGATGTTCACCTCTGCATAGGTTTGGCTCTGTTGCTGGGGGGTTGCTTTCTTTTGATTGGACATAGAGTGGTCTTAGGGTGGTCTTCAGGCTCTTCTTCTCATGCACGGTTCACGTGTATTATGTGCCTATACTGAGCATTACACAATATGCTAAAAACAGTCCATTCTGCGGTTTAAGCCTTGCAAGTTCTTCGAAGCGGCGACACAGTCACAATGACATGACAAACTTTGCTTTATTAAAACTAATACCAAAACTTCATATCAAATCATTAACTCAATTTAACAAGGAAATTTTATTTTGATCATTTATCTATTACATAAAGACTGTCTGAGAGATGAGCTGTTTCACCCTCCATAACTGCTGCTCTCAGAGTGTCTGTGAGCTTGTGCCCTGTGCATGAAGAGCCATGGCAGTGGTGAGTGTCCCTGAGCCCTCTGCTCTGTTTGTCCTGCAGGTTCTGTGCATGCTGAGTGTCCCTGAGCCCTCTG
>JAJPCS010000448.1:38009-107408 GCA_021164005.1 Willisornis vidua nigrigula
CCGCCCCGCCGCCCGCCGCCCCCGCCGCGCCGCCGCCGGGCCCCGCGCTGCCGGGGCTCACCTTCCCCTGGATGGAGACCACCCGCCGCATCGCCAAGGACCGGCTCTCAGGTGAGCGGGCGGGACGGCTACCGACGCCTATTGACGGCTCCGGGGCTCACACGGCATCGGCGGCTCCCGGAGGCTCCGTCGGGGAGGTGCGGCGGGGGCAGCACGGGTCGGGGCGGGTGCGGCGACCGGCCGGGATTGGCGGGGACCGTGAGCTCCGCCGGTTCCCGGAGCGTCCGGTCCTCGCCCACCGCCGTCGGGGCCGGCGGGAGAGGCTCGGGGCTGGCGCGGCCACCGGCGGCTCCTCCGCGGCACCGGGCAGGGTCCAGCGGCTCTGGGCTGTGCTCCGTGTCCGGTCCCTTCCCCGATCCGGGTGTCGCCGCGTGCCGACCCCATCCCACCATAACGAGGAGGCTGCGGGGGGCTGCGGGGAGCCGGGAGGTGGAGTTGGGGCTCTGTGGGGTGCAGGGTGGGAGCGGGGAGCGCAGTGGGGGCTCTGTGGGGAGTGGGATGTGATGGGCGGCCTCTGTGGGGACAGGGTGTGGAGTTGGGGGACCTGCCGTGGGGCTGCAGGACAAAGCCAGTCTGTGCCCAGAGCAGCCACCTCGGCCCCACATGGGGTGGTGGTGCTGTGTGTTTGTGGCATCGTGGGGATGGGACCCCCAGATGCACGAGTGCAGGGATTGGTGCAGAACAGCGTGCCAGTGCTGCGGGAGAGCTGAGGGTGGGCCTGTGCTGGGGCCGGGGCGAGCGGGCGGCCACACAGGTGTCGGGGAGGTGGGGAGGGGTCCCGCTGGGGCCGGGGGCTGAGCACTGTGGTGGTGGCTGAGCGCCTGTGCTGGGGCGAGGGTGCTGGTTGCTGCAGCCCTGAGGAGCACAAGCAGGTGCCGAGGTTGGGGTCCCAGGCACAGGGGCCACGTGCAGGTGCCAAAGACCCCCGGCCTGGCTCGGCTCGGCTCCCACCCAAGATGGCGGCGCTGCCACGTCTGCAGCGCGCGGCCTCGTGTAGGGGCGAGGCAGGGGCCGTGTGGGGTTGGGGGCTGAGCACTGGCCATGGGGGCGGTGGGGTAGTGTGGGATGGGAGGCCGGGACCTCAGGGGTCCTGCCCAGGCACCGGCAGAGACGTGTTCACCTCCTGGCCCACCCCGCCATCGCAGCGGTGACGAAGCACCGTCCCCACGCAGGGGTGGTGGGTGACGTCCTCGTCTCCTGTCTGGCGCCAGCGAGGGGTGGATGGGTGGACGGGGTGGCCCCTCCCCAGTACGGGGTCTCCCAGCCACAGCCATCACTCAGCGCCGGCCTTGGGGTGGGCCGCGGGCAGGCGGCACCTGGTCCCGGTGAGCGGCCGCCCCGCGTGGGGAGGGGGCGCAGGGGCCGCCGTCCCCCGACTGTGCAACTCCACCTGCGCCAACTGTGTCTGCCCCTGCCGCGGGCAGGCGGCCTCCTGGGCGTGGGTGGGAGGGAGGGGCTGTGGGCGCCAGGTGGTCCCCGGGGTGCTGTGGGCTGTGTCCCATGTCCCTGAGCCGTGGGGGCCTTGAGCCCCATTGTCACCCTTGATCCAGGCCCGTGCTGGCCCTGAGGATGGCCACGGTGACACGAGGTGCAACAAGACCGTGGCACCACAGGGCCATGATGCCATAGGGTCATGGCTTGGCCATGGCTGCCACTGGAGCAGGGGGGCAGTGGGTGCTGTGAGCCTTCACCTTCCCCCACACTGCTTCACTGGCCTGACACTCTCTTCGGCTCCAGCTCCATTCGGGGCTGGAATGTGACACACTGGTCTAGGTGGGACTGGCTCACACCACGGCCAGGAAGGGAAGGGACAGCCCCTTCCCCAGCTCCTGGCAGCTGCCAGTGGTGGTCAGCCCCAGCACTGCTGGCACACGGAGGCAGATGCCAGGACATGGAGGGAGACAACGTTTGATACTTTCTGGGGTCCCATCTCTTCCTCAGGAGGGCTGAGCAGCCCCTGCAGAATTGTGGAGGCTCCCTGGGGGCAGTGACAGGGCCCAGTGTTTGGGGCGGTGGGTCTGTGCAGCCGGAGCCTGACGGTCCTGCATCAGCCTTGTGACCGGAGCAGCCCGTCCACCCCATCCTGTGTCCACTGCCAGGCTGGGGAGTGATCGTGCCATGTCTGTGGGGTTGGAAAGAGTCTTCCCTTGAACCATATCTTGAGCTGCCCCTGGGTTCCTGGGCTGGGGTAGCAGGTGGGGATGACACAGGGTGTCCCTCTCCCCTCCTCTCCCAGGCAGCACTGGTGGTCCCCTGGAGCTCTGCATCCCCACAGCCCCACCAGAGGTCCCCTTCCCCATGGCCTCGAGCCCCCCAGCATCCCTGTGAGCCCCTGCCCTGTGGGGCTTCGCTGGGGCTCTCCTGAGTCCCTCCCTCACCCCACTCTCCCCACAGCTGCACTGTCGCCCTTCACGGCAACGCGGCGCATCGGGCACCCGTACCAGAACCGGACACCGCCCAAGCGCAAGAAGCCACGGACGTCCTTCTCCCGGGTGCAGATCTGCGAGCTGGAGAAGCGCTTCCACCGGCAGAAGTACCTGGCCTCGGCCGAGCGTGCCACCCTGGCCAAGGCCCTCAAGATGACAGACGCCCAGGTCAAGACTTGGTTCCAGAACCGCCGCACCAAGTGGAGGTAACAGGGATGGCCTCAGGGCATCTGCCACAACCACAACCCCCTTATCCCTCCAGCAGCTGAAACCCCCATCCCTCTGGCAGCCCTTCCCCTGGATCCCTCCAGGAGCTGCCCCCTACTGTGGCTGAGACCCCGTCCTGGGAGAGGCTGGACTGGGGAGGGATGGAGGCTCAGCTGAATGAGGTCTGGGGTGGTGTCATGGGATGTGCCGCACTGGCACAAGGCAGTGCTGAGGGAAGAGGGCCAAGGGACAGGGCTGCAGGGCAGTGCCACACCAACAGCTGGTGGTGCTGAGGGACAAGGGACGGCGCTGTGGGGCAGTGCTGGCGGTGCCAGCTGCGATCGTGGGTTTCCGCAGGCGTCAGACGGCGGAGGAGCGCGAGGCAGAGAGGCAGCAGGCCAACCGGCTGATGCTGCACCTGCAGCAGGAGGCTTTCCAGAAGAGCCTGGCACAGCCGCTGCCGCAGGACCCACTCTGCATGCACAACTCTTCGCTCTATGCCCTGCAGAACCTCCAGCCCTGGGCTGAGGACAACAAGGTGACATCAGTCTCGGGGGTGGCCTCCGTGGTGTGAGGGCCCCAGGCAGCACCGACGTGCCAGGAGGTGGCAGTGGGAGCCCAGCCTGTAGCAGGGAATGGGCTGCACCTTCTGGGGGCCCCCCACGCGCAGCCCTGTCCCTGCCACAGATAGCCCCCTTGGACCCCCTGGCTGGACGGTCACACCCCTGCAATTGGACTCAAAGCTTTACCAAATCCCACCTGGAGCACCCCTGTGTGCAGTCCCCTGTTCAGACACCTGGGAAACCATGGACAGGCCTCTACACCCTGCAGGGGTCTGCAGCCACCCCTCCCCAGAACCCCGCTCCAGAGCAGCTGCCAACCCACCAGGGGCTCCGTGGGTCAGACTGGGGCAGCCACAGTCCCTGGCCCACCTGGAGCAGGGCACGATGTGAATGTCCCATTCCTGGTGCTGGGAGCCCCCTACTCTCACAGCAGGGTCTGCACCCACCACACCACTTGCCTTATCCAGGTCAGAGTTTGCCACCTCCATCTTCCAGGTGTGCCCACCAGGCTGGATGAAGAATTTGGCCATCCCAACCCCCTCCCCAGTAGTGGGACAGACTGATGGACTGGGCCACCGGCCCCGCACCTACTACTCTGTCAGCCCCCTGGGCCCGGATATGTCCCCACGGTCCCTTGTCATGCACTCGGGGTGCCCCCCATGCCAATGGATTGCACCAGCCCCTGACTCCCCCTGGGACCCCCATCACCTCCCACAGACTGAGCCTTCATGACCCACAGCACACTCGTGGTGGGGCAGAGGGGCTGAACGCCCCCTCCCCTGGCAAATCTCTGTGCCTGCTTCCCAGTGACCCCCTAAGTGGGGTTCCCTCCCCCCACGACCTTCCAGCCCCGCTCTGGTCTCGATTGGTGATGATGGAGAGGGGGAGTGGGGGGGAACAGTGATGACCTTGGCCCTGAACTCCTCGTTGTCCCCCGCCCGCCCGCTGTCCACGGTGCTGCGGCCCCTCGCCCCACTTCTGGGGGGCAGGCTGCTGCCACCCCCGCCTCCGTTGCTGCGGGAGGAGTCGGACACCCGGTACCGGCGGGATTGGCTGCTGTTCCGTGACGCGCCGCGGGGGTGGTACCGCATCAGCACCGGGATGAGCGCGGCCGAGGGCCAGCCACGGTGCCGGTGGGGCGGCGAGGCGGTGCTCCGCGCCCGTGCCGAGGCCGCCGGTTACCGGAGACTGCTGCGAGCCCGAGCCGCCGAGGTGGAGGCGCTGCGGGGAGCCGTGGGTGCGTTACACCGGCAGCTGGAGGGGCTGCGGGACCGGCGGAGCGGGGAGCTGGCCAAGTACCAGGTGCGGGATGGAAGGGGGTCGGGGAGTGCCTGGGGGGCTGTGAGGGAGCAGGGGGCTGGAATGTGAGGAGGAGGGTGGATGTTCGGGGTGGGGGGCGGTGCCGGGGCTGGATGCCTTGAGGGACGGGTCGAAGAAGGGAGATGGGGCGGGGCGGGGTCTGGAGGTTCCGATGGGGCTAAGGGGCCCCGGGGAGGCAGCGGGAGCCGGGGCCGGGATGGCGTGGGGGTGTCTAAGTAGGGCTCGGGGGCCTGTGTGGGTGGGTGTCCGAGTGGCGCTGGGGACCCCCGAGGTCCGTGCGGGGCGGGGGTCGGGCCGGGGATCCGGGGCAGGGGTGGGAGCCCGTGCGGGGCGGGAGTCGGGCCGGGGGTCCGAGGCAGGGGTGGGGGCCCGTGCGGGGCAGGGGTTGGGCCGGGGCTCTCTGTGGGGGGGATATCCGGCCGGGGGTCGCCCCGCGGTCCCGGAGCTGCTGACGGCCCGACTCAGGAGCGGGTGGCGGAGCTGGAGCGGGAGATCGGGGCGGCGGAGGCGGAGATGGCCCGGTGCCTGCGGGAGTACCCGGCGCTGCTGCGGCTGCGGATGGCGCTGGAGGCGGAGATCGCCGCGTACCGGTACGCGGGAGGGGGGCGCGGGGGCTGGCGCGGGGCGCGGGGCTCAGCCCGGCCTTCTCTTCCAGGGAGATGCTGGAGAGCGAGGAGCTGCGCCTGGGCGGTCTGGCCCCGCCGTGACCGGACCCCTGGAGCACCGGTCTCATCACCGGACCCGGCATGATCACAGGACCCCTGGCACCGTGACCGGACCCTCAGCCCTACCACCGGACCTCCTGTCCTGCTGTGACCAGAACCCGGTCCCTCTGCCGGACTCCAGACCCTCGACTCCTGTCGACCCCCACCGCCGGGCCATGGTACCCTCGGATCCTTTGGACCCCTCTGGACTGACAGAGTCCCGGCCCTTCTGCCACCCTGTGCCGTGGGCTCCCCGGACTCCTATGCCCCGACCTGCCACCTGTCCCGGGACCCTCGGGAGGGCAGCACCCGTGGGGCCACACACTCACCAGCCTCTCTGGGGGGAGGGTCTCGGCGGGGGTCCCGGCCCAGACCCGCGCGGAAGCACCTCAATAAAGCTCCGTGGCATCACCCGGAGCCGGCCCATCTCGGGGTAGGAAGGGGTGGGTGGGGGGCAGCACCACCAGTCAGGAGCACCCTCAGTATTCTGGGGTCTGTGGCAGAGCAGGGGCACGGGAAGACGCTGTGAAAGTGGGGGCTCCTGGAGGGCTGTGGGCCCCATTGACTCAATGGGGAGAGGGCTCATGGAAGGGGCTGGGCTCCATCCCACCTGGCACAGCCCCTGGGCCCCAGGTTGGGCACCCCACAGGAAGACCAAAGGGGCACATCGTGGGGGCCCAGCCAAAGCTCCAGTGGAAGCTGAGCCCTCCCAGTGCTGGCAGGTGGCCCCTGGCCCCCCCCACTGTGGCTGTGGCCATGTCCTGCTCCTGGACTGGAGCTCCTCGGGTCAGGACAGGCTCCTGCTCCCTGGGATGGGATGGGGAGCTACCCCTGAGGCTGGGGATGTTGCCCCACTCCAGCCTCCAGAAAGGAGGCAGATCTGGGTGTGTGGGGAGGATTAGGGGTGTCCAGGGTGCCCATGGGTAGCTGGGCAGGGCTGCAGGGATCCTCCACCTGGGCTGTCCCCAAGATGGGCTAGATGAAGCCTGTTCCAGCCATGCAGAAGGACCCCAGGGCCAAACCCTGCACCACTCAGGAGCCCCCTGGGGAGCTGTGGGGGTCCAGCACCATCCTCCTTACACAGTGACCAGGGTTTGCTGCAGCAGAGCACAGCCCAGCGCTTTAACAGGTGGAAAAAAAACCTCTTTAACAAGGGAAAATGCCGGTTCCAAGCAGTACAAGGGACAGGGAAGTGGGTGCTGTTGCCTGTGGCTGCCCATCGGGTCCCCCCAGCCCCAGGTGTTCCCCTGGAAGTCTGGGGGGGGAGGGAAGGTGTGCTGGGGAAAGGAGGTGTCTGTGCATGGGGTCAGTGCAATCAGAGCTGGCATTATTGGGGTGCACTGAGGTCCTGCCATGGGCTCCAAGGGCTCCAGGCAGGTGCAGTGTAGGGGTCCCGGCAGCTGATGCGCACCCGCTGCGCGTCCACCTGCACCTCTGTCTCCTCCACGCCCTCCACGAACTGCTGAACCTGCAAAGCATGACAGGTCACAGCCTGGGCAGATTCTCAGGGTGGGGGGAAGCCACTGCAGAGGAGTGGGAGGCACCAGCACCTTCTGACCCAGGCAGTGCCAGGGGGAGCAGAGGTGACTGCCAGGGGTGACAATTCATTGCCT
Organism: Willisornis vidua nigrigula; assembly: GCA_021164005.1. Taxonomy (NCBI): domain Eukaryota; kingdom Metazoa; phylum Chordata; class Aves; order Passeriformes; family Thamnophilidae; genus Willisornis; species Willisornis vidua. The sequence continues at coordinate 44,903 of JAJPCS010000448.1, forward strand.
CAAGGAGAGAAGCAGTGGAGTGGGGAGGGAGCCACGGCTGAGCCTGCAGAGAGTCCCTGTTTCCAATGGCCCACCCCAGGCACAGGGAAGAGTCCAGGCTGGGGCAGGCTAGGGACACAGGGCAGGGTGGGTGCCAGTGGGGTCTGGCTGGGCAGGGCCCCCTGTTACCTGGGTGCCATTCAGGAGCTCATACTGCAGATGGTAGAGCAGCGTGAAGTAGGACTTGGGGAGCTGCCAGGAGGCTGGGGGGGCCCAGGCCAGGTGGAGCTGCTCCCCTCGCTGCCACAGGGTCAGTTCCTGGGGCGGGTCGGGACGCACTGCAGGCAGAGGAGGTTCAGGATGGGGGCTGAGCCCCTCTCAAAGACCCCAGTGCCCCTTGGACATGCCCATCCTGCTGCTGCAGCCCCAAGCTCACCAATGTCACGGAGGAAGAAGTGCCTGGAGAGGCTGAGGTAGGAAGTATCTGAGAGCCCCTCCAGGTGTATCCGCAGTGGACGCAGCTCCTCACCAAAGGGGCAGAATGAGGGGTCTGCCAGGCTGACGTTGAACTGGCCATTGCCCCCAGCTGCTGGCACCCATGGCCCCACGGAGCCATCACTGAGGGGAGGGAGGAGTGAGCAGGTGTGAGAGCTGGTCAGCTGTGGGGCTGGGGTGGGTTTGGGAGGTCCCAGGGCACCCACCTGTGTGTGAGGCGGGCACGGAAGACATCAGAGGGGAACCCGGGCCAGGAGCAGTGGAAGGAGCCATAGTAGGACTCAGCCTGGCAGGAAATGTCAATCTCCTCCTCACCTGGTGGGCCAAGGTGGGGGTCAGGGGCTGCATGAGGCTGGGAGCAGTGCCACCTCCCTGCCTGGCACTGGTGAGGCACCCCTGGCCCCAAAGTCCCGCCCAGTGCACCCCCATGGACTCCCCAGCTGTGCCCTCACATACGGGCGCCGCTGACCACCACGTAGGTGGTGTCCAGCAGGATGGGACCGGCCCAGCAGCTGTAGTTGCCCGTGGCCGGCAGGTCCAAGCCGAGGATGGTGAGGTTCCAGCCCTCAGCCACCAGTTCAGCCATGGGCTCCTCCTCCCCGTTCAGTGTCCAGTTGATGTGCGGCTCCAGTGTGTCACATTGCACCACCACGTCCTCATTCAGCTTCCCCACCTGGACTGGAGGTGAGAGGCAGAGCCTGGGGTCAGAGATGGGCTGTGGTGGGGGCAGCTTGTTCCTCACACCCACACGGAACGGGGTGCCCTTCAGCCATCCTGCCCCATGGTCCCCACACTGCTCCTGTACCCTAAATCCATTCCCACCTGTCTCATCACCCCAAATCTATCCCCACCTGCTCCATCCATCATCCCACATCCATCCCCACCTGCCCCATCATGGCCACATCCATTCTCCTTCTCTCTCCCTTCATGCCCATCACCCCATCACCCTCACACCCTCCCTCTAATCCCCCTGCAGAGCTCTCTTGACTCCTGTAAGAGGGATGTGGGATGGGATGCCCCCTGCTCTCTCTGATCAGTGTGAGATCCCTACTGCTCCCCTACACAGGGAGGTTCCCCCTCCAAAGCCTCCCCTGTGCCCAGGGGGCAGCACTCACACTTTGGGGGGAAGGCAGTCAGAGAGTCCACAGGTGTGAGGCACAGCACCAGCGCCAGCAGCACCAGCATCTGGGAGGGGAAGGGAAAGGGAAGGGAAGGGCAGCCCCAGAGTGGAGGGCTGGATGTACCCCGGGAGAGGGGCACAGCCAGCAGGGCCAGCAAGGTCAGAATCCCCAGCACTGGGAGAAGCATCCCAGAGCAGGACCCCCCCATGACTCCCCCAGCCATCCCAAGACCCCCCACCCTCCCGGCTGTGCCTACCTCTGCCTCTGCTGCTCTGGTGGGTGTGCCAGGGTCGGGGGCTGTGGATTTTATACCGCACTGGACTCCACGGGCGGGCCCCAAAGTGCAACCACAGCAGCATCACAGTTCCCAGAAGTGGAGAGGGACTGTGTGGGACCCACGCTCAGCCCCCCACCCACCCGGCCCTGGGACTCACCGTCTGTACTTCCCAGGCAGGGGTCACCAGGCACCTGCTGCCCCGCCCCGACCACTGGAGGACAGGAGCCTGGGCAACGGTCAGGCGAGGGGCAGCAGGGAGCACCTGGGACGATGCCAGGGTCCTGTGTGGTCCCACCTCCCCAAGAGGGGTCCTGAGCCCCCACACTGCCTGAAGGTCTGCTCATCACCACATGCCCCTTGGAGCCCCTGCAGTGTCCTGCCACAGGGACCATCAGCACTGGACTGAGGTCCATCAGCACTGGCCCGAGGGGTCCAGAGAGGGGCTGTATGGGACTGAGAGTGCTGGGTGGGCTGCGGCAGTTTGTCGCATCCTTTCCCTCCCCTCCTTGGGCCACTGCATGTCTCGTGGGATGCTGAGCAGGAATGGGGGCATAGGGACTGAGGCCACCATGGCCACCAGCCACCCCTTTGCCATTGGAACTGGTGCCAGCCCAGGGTGAGGGCACAGGGCAGCCCCCCACCCCTGGGAGGGGAGCCCTGCGCCTGCTCATGTACTTTCTGGCATTCCTAGAAAGCAAAGGGGAAGTGGGAGCTGCGGGAGCCTTGGGGGAGCCCAGCCCTAACCTTTCGAGCTGCTGTGGCCAGGACAGGACAGTGGAGCCTCTGGGCCCCTTCCTGAGCAGAGCGAAGCCCCCGCGTGTGGGCTGCAGGGAGGGAAGGTGGACCCAGGACCCCCAACCCCCCACGCTGATGCTCAGCCCTTGGCCACAGTGCCAGGACTGTAGGGGATCCTGAGGCTGGAAGGGGGGGACCTTGAGAGAAGAAGGAGGTGGGGGGCACCTCGCCGGGGGTGCACCCGTGCCCTGTCCCATCTAGGAGGAGGAGGAGCTGGCAGTAGGTCTGGGGGTTGCTCACCCCGCCCTTGCTGGCCACAGCTTCCCCTTGGCTTCTGCAGAAGAACCACAACCACGGAAGGGAAGCCCCGATGCAAAGGCCAGGGCTGCCCTTAGACCCTGCCACGGCTGGAGCCCCAGCATGGTACTCAAAACTGAGGTGAGAGCAGAGCAAGCCCTCACAGCCAGAAAATTCCTGGAGAGAGGAGGAGCAGGGACGGACCCCACCCCAGCCAGACCCCTTGGGTGCAGTCACAGACACGAGGCCAGGAGCAAAGGTCATAAAAGTTTATACAGGAGGGACCTGTGCGTGGACCCTCGGCCCCAGGCATGGGGGAAGTGGGACAGGCGGTGCCCCCTGCCCCGGCAGAACCCCAGGGAAAGATGGGGTGAAGGATCCCAGTGGGGAGGGCCTGCATGACTCCTCTAGCGTGGGCCAGTGCTCCCCAGTCCATGCTCTGAGGTGCCAGGGTGGTCCCACAGCTGCTGGCCCACAGCTAATCATGGCACAGTGCTGAGGCCATGCCTGCACCTCCCTGGGGCCCGGGACAGCCTCCACAGCTACACGGCTCCCCAAGGGACCCTCTAGGGCTCTCCTGTCTCCAGTGTCATGGCCAAGCCCAGGCAGCCCCTCCTCAGGGCTCTGGTGCTCTGGGTCACTGCAGGACACAGACGTCCCCCTCCACAGCCTCATGTCCGGTTGCCTCCACAAGCGGCTCTGGCTCTGCAGGCACATCCTCCACTGCCACCACCTTCTCCCGCAGCTCCATCAGCAGGTCCCGGCCCTCGCTGGGTGGCAGGTTGCTCAGGTAGTACTGGGGGGCCAGCTCCACCAGCCTGTGGGGAGAGGGGGTCAGTCAGCTGTAGAGGCCCCCCAGAGGGCCCTGTCCCTCCCCATCCCCAAACCCTCACATTTGGGGCTGGATCTCTGACACGACACGCAGGCAGTTGTCCTGGGAGATGGTGAACTCGTGGTAGAGCACCCAAGGGGGTAGGCGGCGTGGGGGTGGTCGCAGCAGGTACCCACAGGTGGGGGCCAAGTGTGCCACGTGTTTGTGTGTCAGCATCACGTAGTTGCCAGAGCCGTCAATGTCGCGGGCAACCTGGGACAGAGCGGGAAGGAGCAGGGCGGTTGGCACTCTCCCTGTAGCCCCCTGCAGCCCCCCACAGCCCCCAGGCCCACCTTGAGGAAGTACCCAGAGATGAGGGCCCGCTGGATGTTGAGGGTGTTGGCGTCAGAGCCGAAGGCGGGTGGCGAGACCGGCAGCTCGATGCGCCGCATCACCTCCAGCAGCTCCTCACGCACGGTGCCCGCCAGGCGCAGCCCCTCCACACCCACCCCGTGCTTCCGGCACCAGCCCTCGTCCCCGGCGTCTATGGGACAGCAGGGCCAGTGGTGTGAGGACAGGAATGGGATAGCAAGGTCAGTGACACAGGGACAGAACAGTGGGGCCAGTGACACAGGGATAAGGATGGGGTAGCAGAGACCTCACAGGGCTGGGGGCTCAGGGTCTACAGAAGCTGGCACAGAACCCACGGGCAACACCCCCTCCTTGCACCACGGACAGGGACCATGCTGAGGGCACAACCTCCATGCTCGGGCTGGGACTGCCCTAGCCCTCTGTGCAGCCAGGCTGGGCACTGGGATGGGGTCAGGAACACAGCTGTAGTACCAGTTCACAAAGGAGCAGGGGACAGGTGAGGGGACTGTGGGATGCCTGCCGGGGTGCAGGGGCCACGCAGAGGGGCTGTGGGACAGTCGCAGGGGTGCAGAGGACACTCGGGGGTCTGTGCGATGCCCACAGGGGTGCAGCCCCCCACCCACCCCCAGCCCATTCTCACGCTGCTGGAAGGCATTGAAGATGTTGATGAGGGTGAAGTGGTCCCCGCTGGGGTGCAGCAGTGCCCGCCGGCGCAGGGCCACGGCTTCCTCCAGGTGCGTGGACAGGGGCACGAAGCAGGGGGATGCTGGGGGCGGGCAGGGGGGTCATGGTGTGCCCCCAGCACGCCCCTGCAGCACTGGCTGCCCCCCGCACAGTACCTGTGAGCATTGCAGCCAGGCTGACCATCTCCTCCACGCAGTCAAACTCGCAAGACGCAATGAGAGCTTTGGCCAGCTGCGGGTCCAGCGGGAACTCCGACATGATGATCCCCACCTCAGACAGGTTCCCATCATCGTCCAGAGCTGCGAGGTAGTCCAGGTCCTCCAGCGCTTGCATCAGCGACTCAGGGGCTGGGGTGGGACATCAGGCAGCTCTGTCCACCTTCCTCCTGCACCCGCCAGGCTCCTCAGCCCCTCTCCAGAGACAATCCAGGCCACAGTGACGGCCACGGCCATGGCCAGCCCACAGCTCCTCTGGCCACAGCCCCCCACAGCTTGCCTGGTCCCCTCCCACCCACAGGCTCTACCTGGGCGGTCAAGGAAGTCGCACTGGCCCATGTCAGCAATGTCCAGGCGCTTCAGCAGCAGCACAAGGCGGCTCAGGCTGGTCTCACTAATGTGGGGCGCGGGGCTGGGGGGCAGGCGCTGCTCAAAGGCCTCCGAGTACAGGCGCAGGCAGGTGCCTGCAGGAGACAGGCCATGAGGTGGGACAGGGCTGCCAGGGATCTCCCAGGGTGGGACAACAGCCCCAAGGGGGGAACACTGGAGCAGGGGACTCACCAGGAGGGCTACCAGCTGCTCGCTGCATGCGTGACTCAGCCTGGCTCCGGCTGATGGGCCGCAGCACCTGGGACTCAGCGCGGATGCGGGGGTTGTACACCTGTGGCGAGGCTGTGAGTGGGACACCACAGGGGAGCCACCACCATCCCCTATGGCCCCCTCACCAGCCAGTGCAGGGCCACTGCTGCCACCTTCCTGGGGCAGACCCCGCATCCCAGCCTGGAACACCATGCCAGGGTCCCAGCTGAGCAGATCCTGCAGCCCACCCCCCACTGCACTCAGAGCAGAGCCAACCCTTCCATCTGGGCCACTCTGCCCCATTTCCCATCCCACTCACACTGCGCAGCTCCAGCCCTGAGTCGATGACAAAGCGCACGGTGCCCAGTGAGAAGGACGAGTCCCCGAGCCAGTGGGTGACGATAACGCGCCGCTCCCGGCTCTCCTCGGGTGCCTCGTACAGTCGCTGAGCAGCCCGGCCCACCCCGGGGTGCAGCGGCAGCACCAGCAGCGCACCCAGCGCTGGGCTCAGTGCCATGGCCTCTGTCTGGATGGCAGCACAGCACTCGGAGATCTCCTGGGGAAGGACAGGGAGGCACAGGTGACACCTGCTGACAGCTGGAGTGTTCCCATCCCTAGGTCAAAGTGCTGCTCCATGCTCTGTGCCTGCCTCCTGCCCCCCACCAGCGCCCACAGACCCTCTGCAGCGGAGCCCCAGCTCTCTGAATTTAACCTCCAGCATCATTTAACACCCTCAGGGCTCTCCATTGACAGGGACCCTCCAAACCTCCTCTGCCCTGCTCCCCTCCCAGCCCACCTGTTCGCTGGCCAGGAAGACCAGGACGTGGCCGGGCTGCTGGCGCCGGTGGATGTCCAGCACGGCCTGACAGGCAGCGGCCACACGCCCGCGGGCTGGTGGCTCCCGGTAGAGCAGCTGTGGCGGGGGGCTGTGCCCCGGGACCCGCACGACGGGGGGGTCCCCGCAGAACGCACGCAGCCGTGGCTCCAGGGCGGGCGCGGTGATCACCACGAGCCGCAGCGCCGGGCGCTGGCGCAGCACGTCCTTCAGCAGCCCCAGCAGCGCGTCCGTGGGCACCGTGCGCTCCTGCGCCTCGTCCAGCACCACCACCCCGTACTGCCGCAGCAGCGGGTCCGACGTCATCTCCCGCAGCAGCATCTCGTCCGAGCAGAACCTGCCACAGCCCAGCGCCGTCAGGGCGGACCCCCGGCTCGGGGGGAACCCCTCGCCCCCTTCCCACAGCAGCCCCCGCTGCAGCCCCCACCGGCACCGCTCCCAGCGAGGCCAGCCTGGATTAAGGGATTACGGGGAGCTCAGAGAGATTAGAGCGCTGCACTCCCACCACAGGCCACCCGGGCCTTGTCCCTCCCGTACCTGAGGATGGTCTCAGTGCTGCAGCAGTCCTCGTGGGGCACGCAGTAGCCCACTTCATGGCCCAGGTTCAGGTCCATCTCATCGGCCACACGCAGGGAGAGGCTGAGGGCAGCCAAGCTGTGGGGCTGCGTGCAGGCTACCAGCCCGTGGGCAAACTGCAGGGACAGGGCGTACTCGGTGCACCACTGCGGGATCTGTGGGGACAGAGTTGGGGTCAGCACCATCCCAGGACTGGCCCCTTCCTGCTGTGTCCTTCCAAAGGGAACAAAGACTCTCTCCAGGGATCCAGCAGCAAGACCTCCAGGGCCAGGGGCCATCTAGAGGCACTCACAGCCCAGGTAGGACCTTCCCTCCCTACTCCTGTCACTTCTGAGCTCCACAACCCATGAGAGGAGCCTCACTGACTTGTACCTGCAGCCTCCTGCCCTTGTACACGACACAAGCCTTGTTCTCACACTAGGCATATAGAATAGCATCCCAGGAAAACCCTCAGAAAGTGACAGGGAAGGGAGAACCAGGGAGCAGTTGCTGGTCAAGTGCCCAGCTAGGCAGTGTGGGACAATGACAGGACCACACAGATGTCCCTCGGGCACCAGGGACCAGAGTCCGGCTTCATCCTGTCCCATGTGCCCCCCACAAGCAGTGCTCATGCCCCCAGTGTTCCAGGACCCTGCAGGGACTGCAGGCAGGGTGCTGCACCCAAAAGCACCAGCCCTGGTGGTGTTTTATAAATCCCCACACAGGGGATTTATTCCCCAAATCCAGCAGGGCTGGCTGAGCACCGGAACTCAGCAGGTCACACCCAGGGAGGTGATCTAGGCAAATGCCCTGAGCCCAGGGCCAACACCCTGATAGCCCGGGGCCAACAGTGCTGACCCAGCCCAGTCTGGCCCCATGGCAGCCACGGCTGCTCCAGTGATCCCTCCCTGGTCAAAGTTCCCCGGGTGCCGCGAGTGGCTGCATGGTGGGACCAGCTCTCCGGGGCGTGACAGAAGGATCCAGCACCTCAGCCCCGCCACTGCCCCTGCGCTGGGTCCAGCTCTGGGCAGGAGCCGTTTCCCCCTCCCTGTGCCATCTCTGGCACCAGCTGCTCCCGTGGCAGCACTTCCCGGCTCGTGCCAAGGCTTTGCCTGGGCCCCAGCACCGGCCCCAGCACCCCTCGGTCTGAGCCCAGCCCTGCCAGGCTCAGCGCGGCAGCCCCAGGGCCCGGCACCGTGTCCCAATGGCTCGGGTGCTCCCGTGGGGTCTCACAGGACCCCCGCGCAGTCCCTGGCGAGCCCGGACAGCCCCTCGCCCTCACCTGGGTGCTCTTCCCGGTGCCGGGCGGGCCGGACACCAGGACGATGCCGCTGCTGCCCTCCAGGTGCTCCATGAAGCTGTACTTGGTGGTCCAGACGGGCAGCTCCCGGCGCTGCCGCAGCAGTTCGTAGTAGCGGGAGGAGAAGGGCAGCCCATCGTAGGGATTCACCTCCAGGTCCCCGTCGCAGCCCAGGGACGGCTCTTCATCTTCCTCCTCCTCCTCCAGCGCGGCACCGGGGCCGCTCGGCCCGGGGATGGGGCCCGGGGCCCCGCAGCCGGCCATGGCGGGGACACCGGAGCTGCGGGGGTGGAGCGGCACCGGCGCGGCCCCTCCTCACCTGTGCCCCGGGAAGGCGCCGGTGCCGCGCAGTGCCACGTCCCGCCCCGCTGGGAGCCGCGGGCACCGCGGACGGGCGGGCGGGCGGGGAAAGGGCAAAGGGGCAGGCACAGGTGCCGGCGGTGGCACGGCCGGGACGAGGGGAGCAGGGCCGGGGCGTGAGGGACCGGGGAACGGACAGGGAACCGGACTGGGAACCGGCGCACCAGGACGGGGCACCGAGAGAGCCCGGCAGGACCGAGCGGGTGCGGGCTCCGGACCGCACTATGCGTGGGGACCGGAACGGGGCACAGGGGATGCGGGACAGGACGGACACCCTGGGCGGGGCAGGCCGGGCCCGAATGACATGTACCGAACCGGACCGGCAGAGCACCCGTGTACGAAGCAGACCGGACCAGGCACCTGAGCATCGGCACCGCGCCGGATGTCAGCGGAGCGGGCGGGCCGGGGGCGGGACGCCGCGCCCCCCGGGCTGTGGTCCCGGTCCCGGTTCCGGTTCCGGCCCCGCCGCTCACCTGCGCGCGCCACCGCCCCGCGGGCCCGCCCGGGCCCGGCCACGTGACCGCCGCCCGTCACGCGCCCCGCCCGCGGCAGCCAATCAGCGCCCGTGCCGGGCGGGGCCCGGATGTGGCGACGGGAACGGGACGGGACGGGACGGGACGGGACGGGACGGGACGGGGCGGGCCGGGGGCGGGGGGGGACGGGGGCGGGGAGGGGCGGGGGGGGGACGGGGCGGGGACGGGGACGGGACGGGACGGGGACGGGGACGGGACCCTCCGAACTGCCGAGCCCCCGGACCGAGCGCGGCTGCAGCCACAGCCACAGCCCGTCCGCAGCTCCCACCAGGACCGAGCGGCCCAGTACTGGACATCTCCGTGCTGCTGTGGTGCATCCCGCACCGGGGCATCCCGCACCGGGATCGGGCATCCCTCACCGAGGCATCCCGCACTTGGGCATCACACACCGGGCATCCCGCACCGGGGCCGGGCATCCCGTGCCGGGCCATCCCGCACCGGGGCCGGGCCATCCCGCACCGGGGCGTCCTGTAATAGTGCAGGACATTCCCCGTGCGGCGCATCCTATACTGTTGTCGGGTGTACCGGCGCCGGCCGGCCCGTACGGAGCATCCCGTGACGGTGCCGGTCATCGGAGTGTGGGAGCTGCCGTCCCGTACTGGCCCCGGACATCCCATACCGGCGCCGGACACCCATCGGGTACCGGCGCCCCGGCCGCGGCGGCTCCCGGCGGGACCGGCAGGTGGAGCTCCCCGACCGGCGAACGGCCCCGGGCGACCCGGGCCGGCCTGAGCTCCCGGGACGGCCGCGGGGTAGAGCCGGCACCGGCCACGGACCGCGCACCGGGCACAGCCGGGCGGCGCGGAGCGGTCCGTGCTGGCCCGGGAACTGCGGGAACCGGGAACTCCCCGGGAAGTGAAAGTTCGGAGCCGCCCGCGTTTCCCCTTTCCGAGAGCCCCGGCAGCACACCGTGCCCGTGCCCATACCCGTGCCGTGCCGTGCCGTGCCGTGCTGTGGCGGTGCCTGTACCGTGCCCGTGCCAGGGCCGTGGTTCTGCCGTTTGCCCCCGGTGCCGCCAGCCCCGGCGCGGCAGGTCCGTGCGGTGTGGGACTCCAGCTGCACATCCCGAGCTTTCCCGAGGAATGGGATGGGATGGCGGCGGATCCAGCATCTCCTGCAGGTCCCGCCCTCGCACCTCGGCCCGGGCGGCGGCACCGGAGCCCCGCGGCGGGCCCGGAGATCCCCCCACACGCGGCTCCAGCGGCTCCCACAGCCACTCGTGCCCCCTTTCATGCGGGGCTCCCCGTGCCCACAGCTCTTCCTGGGGCCGGTGGGTCACAGCAGGCGGCCCAGAGCCGGCTTTGGGCTGGGGGTGACCCGTGGGGTGGGGACAACCGCAGCCAGGGGTGACCCCGGGGCAGGCTGAGGCTGATGGGGGGACTGGGGACCTGCAAAGGGCATGGGGGGCACAGGGGACGAACCGGGCCCTGGCTCCGCGGGGCCGATGGAGCTGTGGTCTGATCCGTGTGAGCAGCAATGCAGTGGCGGCAGGACTCGGGGGGCGTGGGGGGTCCCAGGGCACTGCTGCCATGCTGGGGCAGGGGCCTGGCCGAGCCGCAGGTGCCGGACAGCCGGCTGCGGCCACGGGAGGGAGGAAGTGGCTGGTGCAGGGCGGTTGCTCCGCACCCTGTCCTGGAGTGGAGGGCAGGGCTGGAGCCAGAGCTGTGCCAGACACCGCACAGGCACTGGCATTGCTGGGCTTAGGACACCGAGGGATGCAGATGGGGCAAGCCAGACGCGGCCACAATGGCAGAGGCTTTGTCCTGGCAGTGCTGGTTTGGAGCATCAGGGCTGGCAGAGGCAGATGGCTTCATGTGGCTCCTCGTGCCGTGGTGTGGCTGGAGCACCGTTGGCTCCCTGGCCGTGGTTCCAGCTCGTGTCCTGCTGTCTGGGGGCTCCAGCTGTGCTGCCCAGCCAAGGGGTCACAGCGCTGCTGCAGCCACAGCAGCACAAGGCCTGGTGACCCCCAGCCCAAGCCCTTGGGTGCACATGGTGGAGTGCAGGGTGGGGGCTGGGACCCTTCACACCCAGCTGCGCAGGGAGGAAGTGGAGGTTGCACAAGGCGGGGGGACGCGTGACGTGGGGAGCGCGGCAGGAGGAACCAGCAGTGGCCCTGCAGCACCCTGGCCCCCCAGCACAGCTCTGGTCCCCTGGCACGGTGGCCATGGCACCCTGGCTGCCCACCAAGAAGGAGAAGTATGGCGTGGGTGAGTGGGGGCTGCAGGCACAGGGCCCTGTGGGGGTCTCTGCTCACCAGGGGCGTGCAGGGGTGGCTGGACAGTGTGTGCAGGCTGGGGTGACAGGAGTAGTTCCCCCTTGGCTGAAGTGGCCAGGCAGTCGTGGCAGGTGTTGGTGTCTGGTGCCAGTGTGAATGTGATGTGGGGAGGGGGCCGGGTCCCGGGGGTGCTGGCGCTGGGGTGGGCTGGTGGGTACAGGAGAGAACGGAGAGTTGGCAGGGGCTGGAGGGCTGGTGATGGGTGGCCCGGGAGACAGGGCTGAACAGGGCAAGCATCAGCAGGACCCTCAGGCCTGGAGGCTGCAGGTCTGGTGCTGGTGGGGATGGGGAGCACTGGGGCACAGCACGGGAGTGGGTGCTTGGCACAGGGTCTGGCTCTCCCTGCTGGGCTGTGGGTCTGGGCTCAGCCCAGCTGCTGAGGCTCTGGGAGAGCCCTGTAATGTGCTCCGGGTCCCAAATGGGACTTTATTCTCACCTCAGTGTTTATGATGGCAAAGCCCTGAGGTTCCCTGTTCCCTGCAGCACCCCCAGCTTGGGCTGGCCCTGGCAGCTCTGTAGCTCTTCCCGTTTCTGCTGGTGGCTGTTTCCTGCACCCTCCCCTTGCAGTGCTGGCAGCACCAGAGCAAGGGCTGAACCCCACAGAGTCTGGGCAGCACCTGAGCATGGGCTGAGCTGCTGCTGGTCCCATCTGGGTCATGATCCTCATGGAGAGGGCAGCGTGGATGGAGGGGTCATGTGGGAATCCCGGGCACTAGGCACTGTCTTGTCTGGGAGCCAAGCCAGGTCTGCCTGCACCAGAGCTGTCCCTGTCCCCAGCGCCAGAAATAGCTACAGGGACAACCACATCTGGGGCAGGAAGCAGTTGGCCACTGGTGAGCTCCTGTCCCCACCGCTTACCTCCCCAGCCACCAGCTCCACTGTTCTAACACTGATCTGACCCTGGGCCACCAGCCCTGGGCAAGGGCTCAGCTGGCACTTGCCTCCCCACACTGTGTGTCCCAGAAGCAGGAACACTGGCACCCAGGGTGTGGGTGGCAGGCAGGGGGGTCCCATAGGGGACCTGAATGCTGGAGGAGGGGGCTGGAGGTTCCTCTTGTGCCTGGCCCCATGTGGGCTGTGCCACAGCTCTCCTGGGTTGTGGGGCTGGGGTGCTCAGGATCTAATGCTGTTTGTGGGGCTGAGAAGTACCTGTTGGGGTGCTCTGCCTCCGGTGGGGGGTTGGCTGTGGGGTGCAGGTGCTCAGGGCCCAGGGGGCTGTGCTGGTGAAGGGCTCTAGGCAGGGACCCCAACTCCCAGCCCCTGTCTCTGCAGCAGTGTGGAACTTCCTGAGCACCAATGAGCACCACCTCCCGCTGCAAATTGGGGAGACAGTGCATATCCTGCAGGCCTCTGAAGGTAAGGGGGACCCCCACATGTACCCCAGCATTGGGGCTTCCTTCACCCTCCTATGGCCCAGTGGTGGGAGCCAGGACTCCCATCGTGGCTGACAGCGTCCCCCTCCCTCCCCTCACAGGCTGGTACCGCGGGTACTCGCTCCGGAACAGGACTACCCAGGTAGGGGAGGGGACCTGAGGGAGGGGGACATGGGGGGCAAGGCTGGTGGCTTGCCCTGTCCCCTCTGGGTATCTAGAGGGTCAGGGCAGCCATGACCAGCATCTTGCCCTGTTCCTGCTGGGGGCTTGGGTTGGGAGGCTGCAGTAGGCACAGCCGGCTGGAGCCCCCAGCCATGCCCCCCCAGAGGGATGTCTCCCAGCTCAGCTGTGCCAACAGCTCTGGCTTTCTCAGGGCATCTTCCCGGCCTCACTGATCCAGCTGAAGGGCGCCGTGGTGGAGCACCGAGGGTAGGTATGGGGCATGGGCAGGGGCGGTGGGCTCCATTCCCTGCCTGTCATGGAGTCCCTGTGGTGCCAGGGGCCTCCAGGGATCCCTGTGCTTCCCCTAGGGTAGAGGAGAGCGTGGTGCCCACCGAGATGCCAATGGTGCAGGAGATCACCACCACGCTGCGGGAGTGGGCCACCATCTGGAAGCAGCTCTTTGTGGTGAGGGCCAGGCGTGTGGGGGGCCAGGGGAGGCAGGGGCAGTGGGGCACGTTGTGACCTGTGGTGCTGGTGCAGGCTGGGCAGATGGAGCGGTACGGGCAGGTGAAGCGGATGATGCAGGAGCTGATGGAGCAGCGCTCACAGCTGCTCTCGGGGACACTGCCCAAGGACCAGCTTCTGTGGGTCAGGAAGGAGGTGACCAGCAGGATGGACTACGGCAACAAGTGAGCGTGGAGGTGGGGCATGGGGACCCTGAATCTGCCCTGGGCCAGGCTGTGCAGTGCCCAGGGGGCTCCCTCTGTGTCCCTGAGCCTGGCTGACTATTCCTGTCCCCATCATCCTTATCCCATTTGGCTGTCCCTGTGTCCTCATCATCCCAGCTGGCTGTCCCTGTGTCCCCATCATCCTGGCTGGCTGTCCCTTGGTGGCTGGGGACAGTGAGTGTGCCTGCAGGTGCACGAGCCACCTGGCCAAGGGCTGATATGAGCCAGAGCTGGTGCAGGAGTGTCCCTGGTGGTGTCACCTTGCCCAGTCGAATCTATCCTGCCCCCTCGGGCTCTGTGTGAGGGCAGATGGGTCCCGGAGGGATGTACGGACCTGTGTCACCTCAGGGTCCTCACCCCATCCTGGCCTTGACAGGATTCTCGCACTGGACCTGGTGGTGCGGGATGAGGATGAGAACATCCTGGACCCCAACAGGACCAGTGTCATCAGCCTCTTCCGGGCACACAGGAGAGCAGCACAGACCCTCACCCAGCATATCCAGGAGGAGATGGTGAGGCCAGCACTGGCCCCACACCCTGTACCCGCTGTGCCCCAGAGCCTGATGTCCAGTGGATGTGTCTGGGGCTCAGCCATGGGTCCCAGCCATGGGGCTGAGCTGCCTCATGTCCCACAGAGCCCACAGCCGAGAGCACCAGGTCACAGCACCCATGGGGCAGCTTCACCCTCCCACAGCCTCTACCTGTGCGTGCGCAACTTTGTCTGCAACATCGGGGAGGAGGCGCAGCTCTTCATGGCACTGTACGACCCCGGCGAGCAGCGCATCATCAGGTGGGGTCCTGGGGTGCAGGATAGACCCCTTCCCCTGCTGTGCTGGGTGCCTGTCCCACTCTTCCCTGTGGTGTCCCCCACTTTGTGCCTCCTTAACCACCCTGGGCTGCTGGTCCTGCTCAGCGGAGCGGGACGCCGTGCGTGTCACGGCAGGAGCGGGCATGTTCCTTCCCAAAGGGCTTCTCCTCTGGAGTGGGGTAGTTTGTTGTGGCATGCCAGGCATGCAGCCATGTCCCATGGTAGAGCCCTTGGCTCATCCTGCCCACTGGTACCCACTGGGGCAGCCTGGCACCATGCAAGGCACCAGTGAGGTGAGTGGTGGGCAGGAGCCCCCCACTGCTGGGGACAGCCAGGCTGCGTCAGTCCCTGTGCCATGACTGGGAACACTGGTGGGACAAGGAGTCTGCAGTGGAAGCTGGCAGGGGCTCTGCTCTGCTGTGCCAGTGCCCACCTCACTGCTGGCTTCTCATCGTTCACCTGCCCTGCAGTGAGAACTACGTGATCCGCTGGGCCAGCACAGGGGTCCCTCAGGACATCGATCTGCTCAACAACCTCAAGGTTGTGTTCACGGTGAGAACAGACCCTCAGGAGCTGCACTGCTGCTACCCACTGCCCCCTCCTGCAGAGCTGCCTTCACCCACATCATTTCAGACCCCCAGCACCATGCATGGACTCCCCATGTCCCATGACCAGCTGAACCCCCATCACTCCTGCTGCTCCAGTACCTCCAGTCCTTGTGCAGACCCAGGCCTGACACTGGGCTGTGGCGCTGCCCCTCGGGGTCCCCTCCCGGTGCGGATGTTGGGGGTCTCGGGGTGCCCCATTCCCCTCGCCGCGCGGCACCCGCTGACTCAGCGCTTTGGCTGCAGCGCTGCGCTGACCCCCGGGACGGAGCGGAGCCATCGATATGCAAAAGAGTCGGGAAAACCAATGCTAATGAGCAGCAGCAGCGCTTCGGTTCCGCTCCCGGCTCTCGCCCACCCACGCCCCTGCTCTGCTCGCTGCTGGTGTCCCCGTTTGTCCTCACGCGCTGTGGCACGTCCCTGTCTCTTTCTCTCAGCATTGCCGGAAAGTTCTGGCACAGGGGCAGCACCCCCAGGACCCGTCCCCCGCGGGGTGCCCGGAACTGGGGTGCGTGGCCACGCCACTATTCCCACACCATGCCAGGTTGCCTCTCGCGCTCTGCGCTTCCTGTCCCGGGATGCCCTGTGGGGCCATCGGCTTTGGGGCTCCTGGGGTGTACAAAAGCTGCCAGGGCAGTGGGGCCATGTGCCTGCCAGCCAAGCCTCTCCGTGGGGCACAGCAGACAGGGAACATGCTGGGGCACTGGGAACAGGCACCTGCAGTGGTTCTGTGCCCACCGGTTCGCCCTGCGCAGCCCTGGGCACCCCAGGATCACCTGGTGCTGGCACCGGCACGTCCCCCTGCTGTGCTGCCAGGGTCACACACTCCCCTGCCCTCCAGGACCTGGGCAGCACGGACCTGAAGCGCGAGCGGCTCTTCCTGGTGTGCCAGATCATCCGGGTGGGACGGATGGACCTGCGGGACACCCACGGCCGCAAGCTCAGCACGGGCTTGCGCCGACCCTTCGGCATCTCAGGTGGGGTTGGACTCTGCCTGTGCAACCATCCCGGCGACCCCCCCTTGGTCACCAGGCTCTGTGATGCCCCTGGGCTGCTCCTGTTGTCCCCTGTCCCTGCACACAGCCCCTGACCCACCGTGTGCCCGGAGCAGCCCTGGGGAGCCCCCCTGCCTCTGCCTTCCCCCATGATCCTGCTCTGGGCATTGATCCCCACGGATTGGGTAGTTGGAATATGATTGATGACACCTGGCTCAAGGAGTGCCAGGACTGCAGTGGGGATATCACCAGGAGAATTATGGACGTGGCAGTGGGTACCACTGCCTCAGGCAGAGGGATCATCCTGGTGCCCTGTCCTGCCCCAATCCCCACCAGTCAGTGATGGAGAGGCCCTGGATATGGGTTGGTTTGGCCAAGTTCTGTCCCAGAGCTCTGAGGTCACCTGCAGTGACTGGTTGGTGGCCACGCCATCCCCAGAGACCCCAGGAGGATACACTGGGCACTGGTGTGAGACTCTGGTTCTGACTTTGCCCTGTGGTGGAGGTGATGCTGGTGCTGCTCAGACCCCCAGAGCATTTCCCATGGGTGAGCCGTGCTGGGATGGCAGGTCCCAGCCAGGATAGCAGGTTCCAGCTGGAGTGGCACGTCCCAGCCATGTCATCAGCACACATGTCCGTCATGGAGCTGTGTGGGTTTCACCCTACCCAGATCCCCATGTAGCTTGCTGCCACCACCATGGGGTGCCAAAGGAGTCTCAGTGGGGCAGGAGGCACAGCAGGGTCACTGTAGGGGCACAGGGTCACTGTAGGGGGCAGAGGTGATGCTGCAGCTGCAGGACAGGACAAAGCTCTCCTGGGTGCCAGTCCCAGGAGGGTTTGGCATGAGAATGGGGCCTGGCAAGGGACTGGGGGTGATGGTGCCCCTGCAGCTACCCTTCAGTGCCTCCTCTGTGTCCCTGCAGTGATGGACATCACCGACATCACCAAGGGGACATGTGACAGTGACGAGGACAAGCAACACTTCATCCCTGTCCACCTGTGAGTCCCATGGCTGGGGGGCAGTGGGCAGTGGGGCAGCACTCCATGGCCTGGCTGGCACGGGAATACTGGCTGCACAGGGGTAAGAGGCGTGAGGATCAAAGAGAAAATGTTTTTCCTGTAAATATGGCTTTTCCAGGGTGGCTGCTGACAGTGATTTCCTTCACAACATGATTCGAAAGGCAGTGGAGGGGAAGGACATCAACCACAAGGGACAAGGTAAAGACCCTGTGTCCCCCATGTCCCCTGAGCCCACTGTGCACTGTGGTGGGGAACAGGGTGAGACCCCTCCCCAGGCCATCTGCCTGCCCCTGCAGCTGCTCCTTGTGCTCAGTGACCCACCTGCCTGCATGTGGGTCAGCCCTCAGGCCATTTCCTGCAGGGCTGGGGGCTCGTTGTGGTTCCTGGCTGGCCCTGGGACCCCCCCAGCTCTGTTGTCACCTCTTGAAAAAACACTGTGGTCCCCACAGGGCTCTGGGTGTCCCTGAAGATGCTGTGGGGAGACCTGAGCCAGGTGCGGAAGGACCACCCACACCTGGTAGATCGCAGCACGGTGGTGGCTCGCAAGCTGGGCTACCCCGAGGTCATCATGCCAGGCAAGCAGGGGGGTGAGGCACCACCCCAGGGGGCACTGGGGGTCCCAGCATGGAGTCAGGGCCTGGCTGATGGGACTGTCCCCACAGGTGACGTCAGGAATGACATCTACCTGACACTGGTGCAGGGTGAATTTGACAAGGGGAACAAGAAGACACAGAAGAACGTGGAGGTGACCGTGTGTGTCTGCGACGAGGCAGGAAATGTGATACAGGTATGAGCGGTGTGGGGCAGCCCCAGAGCCAGGACTGCCTCCCATGTCAGCCCACCTGGGGCAGAGCCAGAAGCTCTGTTAGCACAATCAGCTTGAGGAGCAACTGGAGCTGCCCAGAATAGAGATCTGGGAGTAGAATAAGGATCTGGGAAATTGCTGTGAAGGGATAGAGAGAAAATTGTCCTCCTTTGGTGACAGCCAGACCTCCTGGCCACCCCCAGTCCCCGTAGGCATGAAGTGTTCCAGCTCTCCATCCCCAGAGAGGCAAGAGGGGCTGGCAGACCCAGGTTGTGTACCCCTCCAGGCTGGCTCTTGCCTCTCCCCAGGTGTTCTCATGCCAGTTCTCACCTGGCCTCTGAGGAAAGGGCTGGAATTGCTGTGGACCTGGCTGGACCAGCTGGGGGGCACAGCACCCACCTCCATCTCCATTCCCAATGGTGCCCTCCCCACAGAGCAATGGAGGCCAAGCCCTGACATGCACAGGGGGTCGCTTATCCCCTTAGGTGGTTCTAGGCCTGGTGGAGGTGGAGGGCACACGGATGGGGACATGGACACCTTTTGCTGCCCCTCCTACCTGCCGAGGAAGGGACACTGGAAAGGTGTTCCAGTGTCAGCTGATTTATGGTAAAGGGACACCTGTGCCAGGCAGTGTGGACAGAGGGCCTTGGGGGTGGTCCTGATTGGCAGGGAAAAGGAATTGTACTTCCCTGTGAGCTTGTTCAGGCTGACCCCAAGGTGTCTCCTCCTGACAGAACGTGATCCAGGCGGGCGCAGGCGACTGCCCGACCAGCCACTACCGCTCCGTCATCTACTACCAGCAGCGGCACCAGCGCTGGATGGAGACCCTGAAGGTCTGGGGAGCCCCAGAGGACGGGGTCCGGGGTGGGATGGGGCTGCAGCCCCCACAGGCTGTGGCACTCACTCCTCCTGTACCACAGAACCCTGCTGCTGGAGAGGGTCCCCATCAGGGCCGGGTTTTTGGGGGCACTCTTTGGTCCCCATCTCAGGGAGGACGGAGATGGTGCCAGTGTCATGGCGTGACTCCTGAATGAAGACCCAGTGTGACCAGCAGTGCAGGGTGGGGAGTCCCAAATTACAGGCATGACCAGCCCTGCCCAGCACCCACAGCCCCCAGTTCAGCCTCACTGGTTTACTGGAAAGGATGTGAGGCTGGTTTGCAGTAGTGGACGGTCCAGCATAGCCCTTACCCGGGCACAGAGGGGGTTTGCCTGTGTGGGGGCTCAGCCTGTGCCCCCCCCCGCCCTCAACTGGGCACACATTTCCCCACAGATCGCTGTTCCCATCGAGGATGTCCATAGAACCCACCTGAGGTTCACCTTTCGCCATCGTTCCTCCAGTGACTGTGAGTGTCCTTTGATCCAGGCCTTCCTCCACAAACATTCCCAGAGGGGCTGTGGTGGGAGTGGGCTGGGACAGGAGGGTCCCATGGGCTGCCCTGGCCTCGTATCGTGGTGGGTACATAGCGGGTGCTCCGAAATCCAAATTCACATGGGTGATGGGAACCCTTCGCCCAGCCCTGCCTGCTCCAGCCCTGCCTGACTCCTCCCTGGCTGCTGGGAGGGCAGGACCCCCTTGGTGCTGCCTTGCCCTGCCTGGTGCGTCCCTGGTCTCCTCTGACCTCCTCTCAGCTCACCCCTGTGTGTCCTCCCTCAGCCAAGGACCGAAGTGAGCGGATTTTCTCCATGGCCTTTGTGAGGCTGATGCGCCCCGATGGCACCACACTGCGGGATGGGGAGCATGACCTGGTGCTGTACAAGGTATGGGAGGGTTGCAGAGCCCCTGGGGGTGGAGGGGCTGATGGATGGCAGCGTTCCTGGCACTGGGGTCCCCCTCTCTGCCCAGGCTGCCATGCTGACGGCACATTCCCAGAGTCCCCAGGAGTTTCCAGTCCCTCCCTCCCTCCCTCCCTCCCTGTCCTTGCTGTCCTTGGTGGTGGGGGCTCCCCGCACATGGTGTCTCCAATCCATGCACTGCTCCCTTGGAATGACAAGTTTTGTTTGGGAAAAGGTGATTTGAATGTTTCTGACGGGGAGAGAACATTCCCGTGGTGTGGCTGCACTTCACCTGATTTCACCAGCCCTGGCACTGCTCGTGTTTGCTCTGAGAGAGCAGAGGGAGGGTGTGGGGAGGGAAAGTCACTGTTCATTTGGGGAAAATGCAGTTGGCTCCAATGTGAAGGGACCCTGAAGGCCCTGATCCCCCCTTGCCTAATGTCCCTTCCCTGGACTGGGGCCAGCTGTGACCAGGGGAGTGGGAGGCACAAACTGGTCCCCACTCCCCAGGGGATCTCAGGGCTCTTTCTCGATGTGCAGGCACTGCTTTGGGGACCCTCCCACACTGTGGGGCTCCAGTGTCCCTGGGGGATGACCTGCCATGCTTCACCCTTGCGCTGCTGCACTGGAGTGCTCCCTGGTTTTGATGACACGACCTCAGTTTCTCCAGGCAGAGCCATGTCCCTTCCCAAATCCTTCATCATTTTTGGGAGGAAATGATTTTCTTCCACCTTCTGTGGCAGCCCAGGACAGGGACAGACCATGCTGTTCCTCCCCAAGGCTCCTGCTCAACTGAAATCGTTATCATGTCCCTTCTCTCTGCCTCTTTTTGGGGCAAAAGACCTAAATTCTTTAACTGCTGCCGTGGCCTGCAGCACTGGCTCTGGTCCCTGGCTCTCCAGGGACTGTCCCCTCCACAGCAGCAGCAGCAGCAGCAGCAGGAGGCACCTTCAGGACATGGCAGTGCTGGCTGTAGCAGCAAGATCAAACCCTGCAAACCCCTCTCCTTGGAGACCAAACCCCTCACACGTCCCTATTGGGTCCCTGTTCCCCTCAGAGGGCTGTGCCTGCCCTGCCTGAACCACCATGTCCTGCCCTGCTCTGTCCTCTCCCCAGCTCATGCCAGCTCTTCCCGGCAGACACTGGGGCTGGATTCTGGGAGTCAGAAGCTATTTCATCTTTTTATCTTTGTTTGCCGGAGGAATGTGAGTGATGGGCTTTTAGCCGGGTTTTTGCTGCTCAGACCTCTTGATCTCTGGCTGGTCTGAACTCCAGCCAGATTTCCCCATGCAGGCACAGGCCTGGAAGGAGCGCAGGGCTCCTGCATGTCAGCTGCTCACTGCCGGTGTGCTGGGGGCAGGAAGCCAACAGCAAACAGCTCTGTCACCTCCATCACCCTGCCAGGCTGCAGGCAGGGGAGCATGGATGTCCTGTTGCCACATGTGAGCTGCAGCCCATCACTGCATGTCCGGCTGGCTCTGGGCATCCCCTGCATCCCAGGGTGGCCAAAGGGCAGGGAAGAGTCATTCAGTTACCCCACTGAGTCCTCCTGGACATAACATCGATTAAATTTTCAGCTTAGAGCAGGGGACACAGAAATAGGTTGTTTGTGGCCATGGAGGCCCCAGCATGCACACCAGGTGGGAGACATTGGGCTGCTGGCAGTGATACTGTGGGATCAGCTGTGCCAGGTGCCTGAATGGTGTCCTGCTCTGTGTCAGTGTCCTGCTCCATACTGGTATCCCAGTGCATTCAGGTGTCCTGCTCCAGGTCAGTGTCCCACTCTGAGTCAGTGTCCTGCTGTGTGTCCATCCCCACACAGTGCTTAGGTATGTTTCATTCCCAGCCTCAGATTCCATGTCGCCAGCCTCCCCCACACTTCTGCTGCCTGTTCTCGTGTCCTCCTGCTTGGCACGGGCTGGGATTTGGTCTCTCTCCCAGCCAATTGTCCCAGCTGGCCACGGTCCCTGCAGAGCAGCTTTGTGGGATGCTCTGTTGACATCAGTGTTGGGGAGCCAGTTACTCCCAAGAGCCATCATTGCCCCCAAGGGGTAGGAAGCTTCCAGGCTGTGCTCCCCAGGGTGACCTGTGCTGTGCCCTACAGGGTGACAGCAGGAAGCTGGAGGATGCCAGCGCATACCTGTCCCTGCCCTCCGAGCGGAACCTGTCCGAGTCAAAACTCCTCTCCGGCTCCTCCTTCCGTGTGAGCGGGGCCACGTCAGGCTTAACCGTGTCAACCCGAGACAGCTTCCAAATCTCCACACTTGTCTGCTCCACAAAGCTAACACAGAATGGTGAGTCCTGACTCCCCGTGGTGGGGGTGGCACAGCTGTGCCCCCTCCCTGGTGGCGTTCCCACCCACTGGACCATACTCCTGGCATTCGGCTCTCCAGTGTCTGTCCTACTAGTACAGTGTGCAGAAAACACTGGGAGAGAGGGAACAGTGATCGCTCAGTTACTGTTTGGACAGAATGGCCAAGGCTGTTCCCAAGGGGATCATCGTGATCTGGGGGCTTTGGAGGGGATGCCATCCCCTGCAGAGGAGCAGCAGTGAGTGGAATTTCCACTTGAATGTTGCTTCATGACCTTCCTTTGAAATTAGGGTGGGAATCGGGGGTCCATGGTTTAACCCCCATTTCTGGATTAGCCTGGGGGATGTTTCCAGCCCCTGCCTGCTCTGCACAGGTCAGGGAAGCCAAGAGTGTTTGTGCCCTCTTGGCACAGACACATGCCCCCTTGGTCCAGGAAAGGGCTGATGTGAATGCCAGGGTTCACTCCTGTCTGTTACAAGGGCAGAGGATGGGAATGGCTCATCCCACTCTGGCTGTGGCACAGCAGCCTTGGTGTGGGGGGCTGGAGGGACCTAGCACACGGTGACACATGTCTGGGAGGTCTGGGTCACTGTGGTTCAGTGCAGGGGGCTTGGGGCCAAGGCAGCTCCATTAATGCCCTTCCTGCAGCACCATTTTGTCTCCCACAGCCACGGCCTGTTTAGGTGAGTTTGTGCTTTATGGCCCTGGCATCAGGAGCTTTCAGCACTGAGCAGTGACTGTGTGTGGGGATTGGGAGATTCTGGCTGCTCCTGGTGGGGTCCTGGCTGCTCTGGGGAGTGAGGATGGGACAGAG
Organism: Willisornis vidua nigrigula; assembly: GCA_021164005.1. Taxonomy (NCBI): domain Eukaryota; kingdom Metazoa; phylum Chordata; class Aves; order Passeriformes; family Thamnophilidae; genus Willisornis; species Willisornis vidua. The sequence goes on from JAJPCS010000448.1 coordinate 67,722, forward strand.
AGCCAGGGGTCAGTGACACTGGGTCTGTTAGTGAGGGTGGGATGGGGTGCCAGGGGTCAGTAATGTTGGGGTCTGGCAGTCTGTCAGTGTCTGTCACATTTCCTCCTGCCCAGTCAACCTGCTGGGGCTGCTGAAGTGGCGCTCCAAGCCCAGCCTGCTCCGCGGGAACCTCCAGAAGCTGATGAACGTGGATGGAGGGGAGGTGATCAAGGTACAGCTGGGACCTGTCCCCCTGCTCCCTTTCTTGCTCCTGCACCCATGGCCACCCCTCACCTGGAGCTGGGTCCGAAGCCACACTGGGATCAGCACTCAAGTCCTTATGGTCCTCTTGTGCCCCCAGTTCCTCCAGGACACGCTGGATGCCCTGTTCTCCATCATGATGGAGCACTCAGACACAGATGTCTATGACACACTTGTCTTTGATGCCCTGGTGAGTGGGACCTGCATCACATGGTGCAAAATGTGGGTCAGAGCTCCTGCCAGTGCAGGGTGGGTGCCGGTCAAACTGGAGCAATGGGTCTCACTGATCCAACCAGACTGGCTGTGCTCTGAGCCGTGCAGTGCCTCGGGTTGGTGTCCAGCAAACCTGGCTAAGGGCAGGGCTGGGGCTGTGGGGGACATTGTCCCTCCAGTGGACAATCCCAGCAGGATTCAAGGGCGTTTCTCCTACACCAAGATAAGAGTGACCCTGGTGATGGACCAGGGGATACTGGGGGTCAGGGTGGCTGTTGTGGGACACCCAGCGTTGGTGGTGACGCAAGTTCTGGCCAAGAAGGATCCTGTGGCCACTGGCTTTGGGCCCATGGTGGGCTTTCCACCTTGGAGGTCTGTCTGTCCCAACAGGCTGGGCAGGTGTGTGTGGGAGCTCTGATGGCCCCAGGAGCTCCCATGAGGGGTCGATGCCACTTTGGCACTCAGCTGTCCCCAGGCATCCCAACGCCCACACCAAGCTGTGCCTCTGCTGGCTGACCCCAGGTTTTCATTGTGGGGCTGGTGGCCGACAGAAAGTTCCAGCATTTCAATGCAGTCCTGGAAGCCTATATACGCCAGCACTTCAGCGCCACACTCGCCTACAAGTACGTTCCTGGGGGCCACGGCACGGGGAGGGATGGGCTGGGACAGCCAGCACGGGGCGGGGATGGGACTGAGTGGGTACAGGGAGGCGTGGGGCTGGCATGCTGGGAGCACCAGTGGGACTGAGCTGTGGCTCAGCCAAGGCCAGGAAACCTGCCATCCCTGGCCACACACATCCCCCCTGCAGGAAGCTGCTCTCGGTGCTGACCCAGTACGTGGAGCACGCGGGCCGGGGCCAGCCCTGCGAGCCCCTCCCGCGCACCTTCAAGGCCTTGGAGTACATCTTCAAGTTCATCGTCCGCTCCCGACGCCTCTTTGCCCAGTAAGTGCTGGCAATGGCTCCCAGTGCTCCCAGTGCCACTCCCTCCCTGCAGCCTGGTCCCTGGCCGTGGGGTCTGCGGGAGGGAGGGAAGGAAGGGTGCCATGGGGGTCCCTGTGCCGCAGGAGCAGTGTCAGTGCTGCCCATCAGTCCCAGGGCTGTGGCACTGGCACCTTGACCCACCTGGTGCTGGCTGCTGTGGCACCCAGGGTGGCACCCACCGCTGCCGGCACTCTGCGGCCATGCTGCCATGTTGGCTGGTCCTCAGCCAGGCTCCTCCATGACTGTGAACCCTCTACCTGAAGATTCCATCTGGTTTTGGCTGCCTCCCATTCTCTGGCTGCTACTAGAGTGGCAGTGGTCCGGCGTGGGGGTGGCCAGTGCCATCTGTCTTGGGACAGGAGAGATCAGTCCACTCTCCAGGCACCTCAGACATACTGTGTGCCCTGCAGTGACCCTGGGGCTTTCCAATGAAGTCTTGAATGGAGGCAGCAAAATGTTTCAGGCAGTTTGTGCCCCTGCACAGCCAGCACTGCACTGGGAAGGTTTTCCTGGAGTTAGGGTTAGTGGAAGGTGTCCCTGCCCATGGCAGGAGGCTGGAACTGGGTGGTCTGTGAGGCCCCTTCCAACCCAAACCTTCCTGTGATCCTGTGATGAGCAGTGCAAGGGGCTGGGAGCCTCAATGGTTCCTTGTTCCTGCTGAGGATGAGGTCAAAGCCCTCCCCAGGCACTTTCAGAGTCCCTGCAGGACCCCATGGGCACGGGGTTCACATCCCAATCTGCATGATGGGGCAAATGACCTGCCCCTGGATTGGTGTGGGAGAGGAGGAAAACAGAACATGACCATCAGTGTTACCAAAAAAGCTGCTGATGTTCCTCTTTCGTTCCACGTACGTGACCCCAAAAGCTGAAGTGTCCTGAGGGAACAACAGGCAGCGAGGGGCCCCCACACACAGTGAGGGCCCCCTGCCTGTGGTGGGCATGGGCTGGCACTTGAAGCAGCAGGACCACCCCATGCCCAGGGGCCACAGTTGGCAGGTGGCTGGTTTTGGGGGAGCAGGGACTCTGCCTCCTCTGCCTCCTCTGCCCCAAGCCCGGGATGTGTTGGGTCCCCGTGGGTGCTCTGAGCTCTGCTGGCAGTGAGGAGCTGTGGCGGGGTCCCAGCACTACAGGGACCCTCACACCTCACGTTGCCCCACTCTGTCCTCACCATGAGCTGCCTTCAGTCTTGCCTATCCTCACTGCTTGCCCCTGCCTGCCCTTCCCAGGGCCCCATCCATGGCTTCAGGGCTCCATGGTGCTCCAGCATCACATCCAGCACCTGCCTTTCCCTCATGCATGAGGACATGGAGCAGATTCCCATCTTACAGAGCTCCTGGCATAGGAAATTAATTATGCTGCGCATTTGCAAACAGCCCCGTGAATGAGTTTGCCTGGAACAGAGACATCCCTGAGGATATTTAGTGATTTTATTTAGCTTCCCTTTATCTCAGCGATCTCAACATGCACTAACACGGGCTCCTCAGATCTTCTAAGTGCTCTGAACGTGCTGCAATTTGTACAGGCTGTAATCGACAGGAATTGGGTTGTAATTACAGTCAGTTGCTGCAGATTGCCAGGTCTGGGATTGCATGTGCTGCTGCTGGAGCTGGACAAGCAGCACCCACAGCTCCTGTGAGGAGCCCAGGGTGCTGTGAGGATGATTAAGGGCCTTGTCCTCTACCTTGGGACACTCCAGGTCCCCTCAGAGCCCCCCAGCACCCCCACGAAGGGAGCTGTGGGCACTGTGGTGATGTGGTCGCTGCTTCCTCCCTGCTGGTTCCTCCGGCTGCTTCTGCTTTTGGGCCACCACCAAGGGCAGCAAAGTTTTCCTGCCAGCACTTGTCATCCCCCCAGGGCTCACCCTGTGTGGAGGTTTGCTCTGCTGTCAGCAAGGTGAGCTGGGGTCACCCCTCCCCAGCCACCTGCAGCTTCACAACTCATGGTCCCACCTGGCCTCACACAGTCCCCGGGTTCTTGCAGCCAGACCCCACCTCCAGCAGAGCTCATGGGCTCTGCCAGTCCCACTGGGCTCCTCTCCTGTCTCCCAGTGCCCCTGCAAGGACCAGGCCCTTGCCCCAACCCCCAGGCAGTCACTGGTGCAGCCAGTGCCCCCATGGCTGCTGAGCATCCATCCCCCTGGCCCCCTCCCATGGGGACATTGCTGGGGTCCCCAAAGGCCATCACAGCTGCTGGGCTCCCACTGTGACCATGGCTGCAGGAGTTCCTGGGCAGGATATCCCTTCCCAGAAACCAGGATATCCCTTCCTGGGAACCTCCCTGACCCCTCCCAAGTGAATCTCAGTCAGCACAGGTTTGTCACAGTCCATATGGATTTTGAGGCCAGGTTGGACAGGGCTTGGCACAACCTGGGGTGGTGGAAGGTGTCTCTGCTCAGGGACAGGGGTTGGAACTGGATGGGATTAGAGGTCCCTTACAACTCAAATCATTCCATTATTCCAGGATTTCCTTACATAGCTGGTGGCTGGATAATTATTCCTGCCATGTGGCTGATTGTGCATGGTGTCAGTGATGGGGGAATTGCCTCAAACACGACCCATTGCAGTGACTCTGTCTCTATTATCACACCTCTACTTTGAAGCTTAGCAGCTTTCCTGCAGTTTTGCACATCCCACAGCTAAAATTCCCATTTAGTTTGCTCTGGTCCTGCAGGTGGGGGTGAGGCTGGAGGGCTCAGGAGGTTGCTGCTTGAGTGGGACAGTGCCAGCTTTCTCCAAGAGGGATTTGGGGTGTGAAATCACAGAAAAGAGGCTGTTAAAAAAAATAAAGTATTTGTGTGAGTAGGTCTGTGGCCATGCTGGGGCAGTGGCTGTGCCAGGACTGTGGCCATCAGGGCGGTGGCTGTGCCAGGGCAGTGGCTGTGCCAGGGCTCACCACTAGATCCAGCCATGACAAAGGTTTATGGAAGAGTGTAATTAACTGGGGTGGTAGATGACCCCCGAGCAGAGGCAGGGGGTTCCAGGGAAGGTGTGTGGGATGGTGGCAGTGCAGTGGCAGTGTGGTGACAGCACAGTGACTCTGCCCATTGCAGGCTGTACGAGGGGAAGGAGATGGCCGAGTTCCAGCGCTTGCTACACCGCTTCTTCCTTGTCCTGAACCAGCTGATGGAGTCCCCGCTGGAGGGTCCCACACTGCTCTCCCAGGTACAGCGTGGGGAGGTGCTGGGAGAGCTCAGCTCTGTTTTGTGCTGGGATGGAGGGTGCCCAGGCCAGGTACTGACTGTACCTGTGCTGGCGTGACACTGCCTGGAGAGGGGGGTCTGGGGAGAACTCCTGGGGCTTATCTCTGACCTGGAGCTGGCCTGGCCCTGTTCCCCGGGGGTGAAGCTGGCATGTGGAGCTTGGGGGAGCAGAGCTGGTGTGGGCTGGGCAGCTTTGGCATGCCATGACAGCGGTGATGTCACTCTGCATCCGGAACCACACTGCACCCGTGGTCTCCCAGGTGGAGAGAGGCTTTGCAGGGTGGGGACCTTGTCTGCAGGTGGGGACATGTGGTGGCCCTGGGACAGCAAGAGCTCCTGCTCCTTTGCCTAACTATGTCATGGCATTCTTGGATATTCACGTATAAATTGATCTAATGGGAAAAAAAAGGAGTTTGAAGACCAACAGGACAGTCATCCTCATGGAGTGGAGGGGCTCCTTATCCCCTCTCCCATCTGAACACAGATTGATACTCCAATCTCATATAATCTCAGAATCAGAGAATGGTTTGGGCTGGAAGGGACTCTAAGACCATCTCATTCCATCCCCTGCCTGCACCCGCCATGGCCACAGCCCGCAGCAGATGCATTCTCTGGGAAGCAGAGCTGTGGGTGCCCTGGCCATGTCAGCCCTCTGTGCTGGGTCTGTGCCAGCAGCTCTACGGTCTCTTTGCAGGGAGCAGCCCTGAAGTACCTCCCCTCCATTCTCGAGGACGTGTTTGGGATCTTTGACTCCTCTGCTCTGGGGTAGGGTCCCTGTCCCCCCATCCCCAGCTCTGTGTCGTGCTCAGCACCTCCCACAGCCACCTCTGTCCCTGCGTCTGGCCCAGAGCTGAGGATGAGGGCAAGGGGAGGGGTCTGGGTCTCCTGATGCCTGGAAATTGCCTCCTGATCCCCTTCCCAGTGCAAAAAGGGTGGGGTTCTGCTCAGTTTTAGCAGCTGCCTGTGCTGGGGCAGGGGCTGAGCCTGGGAGCCCTCAGTGCCAGCTGGATGTGTTTCAGGGATTCAGGCGGGGTTTGTGTGCTGGGTGCCTGCAGTGGGCAGGCTGCCCTGTGGGATTATTCTGCCCCATCGAGGGGCTCCCTCCACCCAGCAGCCCCATGCAGATCAGAACCCAGGGGTCTGTGGCTAACCCTTCTCCCAACGGCAGGGCTGTCCTGCGGGACTTTGTGGGGAAACTGCCGCCCCAGCGCCTGCTGAAGCAGAAGCTGCAGTGCCTGACCCACATCGCCAGCAGCAGAGCCTTCCAGTCCCACGGTGAGAGGGGACATGGGGGGTCCTGGTGACACTGCCCTTGCTGAGCTCACCTGGGGGCCATGGCACAGAATGGGGACAATCCCCTGCACAGGGCGTCCTGCTCTGCCCCATGTCTGTGGTGTCTCCACAGAGGGGAGCACTTGCCTGACCCTTGTGCCCCCCTGTCTCCCCCAGAGTGCCGGGAGCTGGTGCTGCAGGCAGCCCTGCCCATGCTGCGAGAGCTGATCCAGGCAGGTGAGGAGGAGGACACCTGCATCGAGCTGCTCAGCAGCGTCCTGGAAGTGCTGTACCAGGCCCAGAAGGTAAATCCGGAATTATTTGGCCAGTGACCTGACCTAACACCTCTGAGTGCAGTTAGGCACAAATTTCTGGCCACAATTCATGGTTGAGGCTGACCATGGTCACCCAAGGGGACTGTGGGTGCTGCTGTCCCAGTGGGAACCTGCCCAGGATGGGGCACCTCGGCAAGTCTCTAGTGGGCTCTTCTCCATCCCCATGAGTCAGGAATGGGTTTCTAAGCTCAGGGAATGCACTGACCTGAGGGTACAGGGACATTGCAGGCTCTGCAGAGCTGGGAGGAAGGCAAGGGCAGGGAGGAAGGTGAGCGGAGGGAGGAAGAAGCTGTGGGTGCCCATCCACCCAAATGTGGCCCATCCAGGGTGAGCTGGGTGGGCTGAGGCCATCCCTGCAGGGTCTCAGTCCATTTCCTGGGGTGCTGTGATTGCAGAGCGCAGAGAAGCTGCGAGCACGGGACAAGGACCGTGGGGACGTGGAGCTGGTGAGTGTCCTTCCAGCAGCCTCAGCATGTGTTGGATGGCAGGAAGGGTCCAGGTGACCCTGAGCCTTTGGGAGGGACTTGTCTGCATCTGGCTGTGGTGACAAACCCTGTGTGGTCATCTGAGTCTCCCCGGGGTGGGGGACGTCTCTCCATGCCCAGACTTTGGCAGCTGCCCCCTTCTCCCTGTGCTTCCTGGGGCTGCTGTCCATCCCTGCCTTCCTGCAGCCACATCAGGCCACGTCCCTGCCCCGATGAGCCTTCATCGTCCCTGTCTGCCAACCCAGCCCTCCTACGGTCGGGTCAGTGGACATCATGTGGCTGCTGCTGGCAATGCCATTCCCACAGCATTTTGGGAATGTGCAGGGCTCTTTGCTCCGCAGGACCCTTCCTCTGTTCCTGCCCCTCCTGGCTGCTCTGTGCTCTGGAGACCCTTTTAGGGACTCTTGGGAGATCACAGAGATGTCACACCTGAGGGGCAGTGACTGGAGTTGTGAGAGCTGAGTTAGACACCTGCACCATGTCCTGGGAGGAGATGGTGGCTCTTTGGCCCCCATGACACCAGGAAGTCCAGGAGCAGGAGGGAAAGCTCAGAAATTGTGGTGAAATGTCTCATTTTGGGCTTAACTTTTAAATTTAAAATAGCTTGTATGAAGAGGGTGGTGGGATTCTCCTGGGGGAGGATTCTGCACGCTCTTCAACCCCGTATGTGCTGAAGCCCCCTTTGCCCGCTCAGTGCCAGTGCAATCATCCCCGTCATTCTCAGCCATCCTCAGCTGTTCCCACTGACCCCAGCCAGGTGGCCACTTTGCCTGGGAGGTGTATGGAGCTGAGCTGGACAGAGATCCCTAGTCCTGTGTTTACAGCAGAGCACATCAGCATGCTCTGACTCTGGTCCCGGATCAGGCTTCTTTTCCATCGTGCCACCCTGATGCCACCAGCATAGGGATCAAACAAGCTGTGCTGTGCCATGCTGTGCCCCACAGCTGGGATGTGCCCTGGCATGGCCCCGACACCTCTTACCTTGCAGGTGCAGGTGAAGAAGCACATCCAGATGATTCTGGAGCAGCTCCTGCACACAGTCAGTTGCAGAGTGATTGTCCTGGACAGGGAGAACCCGCTGAGGGTGAGTCCCACTGCGCTGTGACCACACCGGTTCCTTTTGGGCCATGTGGGAGAGGAACGAGGTGTCACTGGTTTGGGGATCTGGGTGCAGGTGGCCGGTACTGCTCCTTGATGGTTCTGCCAGTGGTACCCAGTGGGATGGGGCGGGATGCCAGGGATGTGCCCAGTGGAATGCGGGGGAAAGCAGAAGCCATGCTGGGAGCACAGCTGGAGCAGAGTGTGTTGGGCTGGATGCACGGGGATGTGCCACGGTGGGATAAAGGAGGAAATCGGAGCCGTGGCAGGAGCAGGACTGGAGCAACAGGGGCATTGGGAAGAGCAGGCAGGGATCAGAGGTGCAGGAATCCTGTTTTGGAAGCAATATGTTGTTTGGGCTGCATTCTTTGGAAAACAAGCAACTGGACCCAGTGAACCATCACCGTTTTACATGCCAAGAACATGTGTGAGGAATGTGCTGGGACACATGGGAGGGGAGGCAGGTCAGAGCTCACGGAGCACCTGCACTGGGAGAGAGGAGAGGGAACAGAACTGGGGCCAGTGGGGGCTCAGGGGCTCCAATGAGGCCCTGGTGGCAGACCCAGGAGCAGTGCTGGGTCACAGGGTGGGTGAGGAGCCTGTGTTCCAGGGGTCAAGAGCAGGGAATTGCCATGCTGTACTGTGCCACACTGCATACTGTGCCCAGGGAGGTGTGGGCACCTGGAGTGGCAACTCTGGTGCTGGGGCTGTGCCAGGATCTCAGCATTGGGGGGTGATTCAGCCGTGACTCAGGCAGGAGATACACACAGGGTCACACTGGCTTCCATCCTGCTTTTCACCCTTGTTCTGAGGCTGTGTGACTCAGGGCCTGGGGCAGCCAGAGCCAAAAGCGCCATGGGGGCTCTGCTGGGCAGTGATGGCAGTGAGGGGTGATGGAGGGGCTGCAGCACAGCCCCATGGGAGCAGAGACAGGCCCTTCAGCTGTGCCGCACTCCTGCCGCTTGCTCAGGGCTCCTCAAGTGCCGTCTGGCAGCTCTCCCAGCACTGCCCATGGTTCCCATGCCACTGCTGCAGCTCCTGCCCTCAGCTGGGGGTCCCAGACCCTCCTGCATGTGTGGGTCTCTTGCTTTGGGGTGCCATGGTGTGGGCACCAACTGGGGAGTGGAGCGTGGGCAGATTTGGCCACCACTCTCCAGCTGATTTGGCCATGGCCAGGGGTGCCCAGTGCTTTTGGAGGAGGCCAGGTGATGTCCCCTTCTCCGAGGCCAGTGGCCCCACTGGGAGAACTGTGACTGCTCCTGCTGAGGTGGCAGGTCCTGGCAGGCTCCTGGATGCTGAGGTGGGGACCCAGGTGCCCTGGGCTCTGAGGAGCTCTCACAGTGGTGGAGGGTGGCTGGGAATCAGCACAGCATGGATAGCACTGACTGCTGCATTCTTGGGATATGTCAGGCACCCACTGCCCTCCATGACCCTCTTTAAACCAACAACGAATTTCTCCTCTCATGGCAGCCCCAGAGAGGCTGGAATATTTGAGCCATTCATTCCTGTCTCCCTGTCACCAGCCAGTGCATCTTCCCTACCCATAGGAGCCCTGCTCAGCCTGCCCTTCCACCCAGGGATTTTGGGGACAGGTCTCCTCTCCATGTCAGGGTCCCACAGAGACTGTTTTCCACCATCTCTGAGCAGTGGAAATCCTCAGTGCTCCTGGTTAACCTGGAGGTAGCAACGGGGGGGTGGGCCAGCAGGCCCTGCTGTGGAGTACTGGGACAGGCACTGGTTTGAGCTGGGGCAGGATAGGGACACGAGGGCAGCCAGAGGCCGTGGGGGGGCTTCATGTAGAGGGGAGTCCAGGGGAATGGCTGCTGCCCTCTCCTCATCCTCATCCTCCTCCAGAACAGAAGTGCACAGGCAGGAGAGGATGTAACAAAAATAGCGTCTCTGTGGAGTTTATTGAATTCTCCTTGAATACAGCCACTGCTCCCCTCGCCGTTCCCACACCGAAGCTCCCCGCGCTCAACGGAATGGTTAGAAATAGAAAAGCTGGTGCTACCCAAACCCTACCGTGGGAGGGAGGGAGGAGGGATGGGCAGGGGGTCAGTGCTGGGATGGTGCCCCTGCGCTCCAGGCTCACCGGGCACCACAGTCACAAGAACCAGAAGCACTTGCGCCGGGATTTCTTCACATCCAACTTTGCTGGCAGCTTTGGCACCGGTGACAGCTCCTGTCTGGGCGGTGAGGTAGTCCCTGCCGCCCCCACGGCCACCGGCGGGGAGCTCGGCCCGGCGTCGCCCTCAATGTGGCTCAGCACGCGCTGGAAGCGGCCCTCCTGCTGCCGGAAATCGTGCTCCACGCTGTGGCCGTGGGGCGAGGGCACCACGTCAGGGCATTGCCCACTGTGGCACACCCTGGCAGCCACAGTCCCCCTACCTGCCATGGCCCCCCACCTGCCACGGCCCCCCAACCTGCAACGGCCCCCATTTGCCACACAGCTGCACCACCTGCCTGCCTGCCCCTGGCACCCCAAACAAAGCCCTTGGGGAGCTCAGTGTCCCCAGACACAGCCCCTGGCGAGCTCAGTGTCCCCAAGCACAGCCCTTGAGGAACTCAATGTTCCCCAACACAGCCCCAGGGGAGTTCAGATCCCCAAAAGTCCCCAGGGAACTCATTTACCTCAGGCATGAGCTGGGCTCTACTGCACTCCTGGGGCAGTGCAGGGACATGGCCAGAATTTCCAGGGTCACCACGAACCCCTGTGAGGGAATGTCCTGCTCATGTGCCTTCAGACAGCCCCTGCCCACCCCACTCACCCCTGTGGCCTGTGAGGGGGTGTCCGGGGACTGATCCCTCACAAACAGCCACCCCATCCTTCCTGCGGCTGTGGGGTCTGTGCCAGGCATGGGGCACCTTGTGGCTGTGCCAGGGTATCCAGGGCTCCCTTCTGCCAGAGGGACAGCCTGACCTGGTGGCAGGAGGGTCTTTTGGGGTGGATCCCTCACTCAGCTGCCCACCTCCCACCATCCTGTTCCTCCATCTCGTCTTCTGTATCCAGCCCCGCTGACAAACACCACAGCTTTGCCTGTGGCCAGTGGGAGCCGGACACACCCCGTCTGGGGACCGGGGCTGACACAGCAGCGGGGGGGGCAGGGGGCAAGGCGGGGTCTGTGGGACCCCCATTAGAAATGAGCCCCCTGGAGATTGGCTGCACATCCCTGGGGCCAGGGCCTCGGGCAGCTGCAGCATCAGGAATCAGGAGGTGGCATGAGGATGCGAGGGCTCTGCTGCTGCCTCTCACATCGCTGGCAAGGCAGAAATTAGGGCACCCCCGGTTTGGGTGGGTGAGGGGTGCTGTGCCCCCACCACAGCCCTCAGATTGTCTTCCAGTGCTGGAGTCCTCAGTGTCCCCCCAGCCCTGGCTGTCCCCCCAGCCCTGGCTGTCCTCACAGCCCCTAGTATCACTGCAGATCCCAGTGTGCCTGCAGTCCTTGATATCCCTCCAGCCTCCTCTGTCCCCACAGCCCTCTATGTCCCTCCAGCACCCAGTGTCCCCAGAGCCCCCCATGTCCCCACAGCCCCTGCTGTCCCCGCAGCACCCTGTGGCACAGGCTGGCTGCTGGAGCCACGTGCACAATGTTCCCTCACATGGAAAACATGTCAATCTCCTCACACCAGCCATGTCCCATCGGATCAACGAGGTGCTGTGGCGTGTGCCTGGGAACACACACGTGGTGCAGCTGCCCCACACAGGGAGCGCCCCACGAGCCCCCCTGGCACTCTAACACCTCCCGTCACCTCCTGTCACCTCTCCTTGCAAGGACACCAAGTGTCCCCAGCCATTTCCAGGAAAGAGGGGCCAGGGGTGTAGATGGCCCCAGAGCCAAAGGCAGCACAGGGAGGATCTCAACTCCCCAGCACTGACACAGGGAAGGGTCAGCACTGCTGTGGGGTGCATTGCCCTAAGATGGGACAGGGGCAGGCAGGCCTGACCCTGCCATGGGCCATCCCTGGGGTCTGGTGCCAGGGGTGCTGCCCCTGCTCCCCCATCCCATGTCCCACTGGAGCGTCTCCTCATCCCATGGGTGGCAGCAAAGCCCATGATGAGTGCCCAGCAGGAGTCTGGCCATGCCAGGGCGCCACCTCCCCCAGATGTGGTAACTGTGGCACTGCTGTGCTGCGTGGAGACAGGCTCATCAGGCCCAATTAGTGCTGAAATCCCCCATGAGCTACAGTGGGGGAGTGCAGGGAAAGTGTGTGGAGAGCAAGAGCGCTGAGGCAGCACCGCTGTGCACAGGGACATGAGGGATCCAGAGACAGGCACCCCCAGCCCTGGGGTGCCCCAAGGAAGGGGCACAGCATGTCAGGGCTGCAGCACAGGTGTGCAGCCACAGAGCATGACATGGGAACAGCTCTGCAAACCATGTCCCACCCATCCCAGAGCCAACAGTCAGCCTAATTAACAGCAAAATGAGAACACACCTGGCCATCCACTCGCACTGCAGAGGGGATGGCCAGATGGACAGAAGGACACAAAGAGGTGCCTAGAAGGGCAGAAGGCTTGAGAGAAAAATGCAACCCCCCAATTCCTCCAGAGATGGTGTCTGAGAGGGCAGGGAGGGCATGAGATGCCTTTCCCCATAGACTAAATGGGCTCTGAGGAGAGAGGGCAGCCTCCACACCATGATCCAAAGCCAGCCCTGGGAAGCAGAGACCAGACCCTGTGTTCCCAGACCCTGGTGAGGCACAGGAACCCATCTGAAGCATCTGAGTGGAGCTGGCACAGGGACAACAGGATGCAGCCTGGACTTGAGTGAGACCACACATCAGCTGCTAGTGAGGCTTCCCCAATAGGCTGCCATCACAGGACATAAGTGCACTGCCATCCTGCCAGAGCAGCCTCCTCCCAGCTGCTGCTCCTCCATGGAGATTATCTTGGCTGCTCCTGCGAGCGGGAGCTGCTCCCCACAGGGATAAAGGGACAGATCCAGGGTGAGTGACAGCCAAGGCACCCATGAGTGCTTTGTACGTGGTGCCCCCAACACAGGGACAGGAGGTGTGGGCTCACAGACCCCCCTCTCCCACCTCACAGAAGAGTCACGGGGTGCAGGGGAGCAGGACCCACAGGAGCCCACGGAGCCAGGGCAGGCCCTCACCTGTAGATGATGCAAGCACAGTCCCGGCAGGTCCCGCAGTTGGCGATGTCCTGCCCGGTCCGGTACGAGTGTCGCCTGTGACAGAGATGTGCCGTGAGCCCAGAGACCCAGCCTAGGTCTGTCCATGCCCCCTCCTGCCCCCGTCCCCTTATATGCCTCTGAGCTCCCACCCCAGGAGCCAGGACTCTCCTCCCTGGATCCCAGCCCCTTTCCTCCCTAGGATCCACTCCCTCTCATTCCTGGATCCCAGCCCCTCTCCTCCATGTGATCCTGTTTAATGCCAGGCCAAGTATGGTGCCTCTCAGCTTCACAGATTTCTCTGTTGGGAGCAAACCAGAGCCGGACACAGCAGCACAGCAGCAATCCCAGCCCCTTCCCACTGTGTCTGCCTCCTTCCATTCCCATCCCCATCTTCATCCCAGGGGTTCCAACGCCCACAGCCCCCGGGTCTCCACATGTCCTCACACACAGTGCCACAGAGGGAGTGCAACATCTGTGCAGGGGCACAGGCACACAGCGGTGCCCTGGCAAATGGGCACAAGGAGATGCTCCAGACTAATCTCCAGCCTATGTCAGACCCAGAATATATATTTTCTTGATGCTTTTGTGCCAGACCATCCTCCTCCAGGAAGGTGCACAGGACTCAGATTAGGCTGATACATGCCCAAGTTCACCTCATGCCACTGCATCCTCCTCCCACCCCATAGAAAGTGTCTGCACCCTCCATGTCTCTGCTGCTGGTGTCAGACTCCATCCCTGTGGCACCCCAATCCCAGGGGCTGTGCCGGGGATGCCCCCCCCCCCCTCCCCCTAACACTGCCAGCACCTGCTCCCCACTGGTCCCAGCTCTCTCTACTCTCAAAGCTATAAGAAACAGGCTCTGTGAAATGCTCTTGGTCCCTTTGGGACTCCACCTCTGTGTCTCCATTGCCCCCTCAGGGCTATGGTTTTTGGGGGGACAGCTGAGAGAACACTCCCATGTCCCACATAGACGTCACATTTCACCACTGAAATCTTCCTACTGTTACTTGACCTTGACCAGTTGTTCTCAGCCTTCAGAAACTGGGTCTGCACCAAATTACACACTGCAATGGGGATTATTCTATCAGCACCCAAATTAGATCATGAGACCTTTTATATATATATATGGTATGTATGTGTGTGTGTGTGTGCCTGCAGCCCTGACATTGCACAGCAGTACCTGTCTGCTGGGAGAGCTGACCCTGGCATGGTGTTTGGTGTTTAAATATATATGGTATATGTGTGTGTGTGCCCATGGGCACCTCTGCCAGGGCAGTTCACCCTGGGATGGTGTTTGGTGTAGAATGTTGCTGGCAGTTGGTGCCTGGACCTGGTCAGGATGTGTCAGGGCTGCTGGCCCCACTCCAGTGCACAGTAGGCACCTGGGATCTGACCCATAGCAAATGAGGCCATGCTGTTCCACAGCATAAGGGCACAAGGATAAGGTTTTATGTGATTTCCTATCCTGTTCCATGTGTCTCTGGGTATCTTGTTTGCTCATTTGACTGTAACAGTATATGGAGCCGAGCCTTTAATTAAGCTGTCCTGACTCCATCTACCTTGGTGGGTGTTGGAGCAAGACCACCGGGGGTCACTCCCCACTGGCAGTGACCCAGGAGTGGCACGGAGATGTCATTTCCTGCACTCCACTCACACCCAACACTGGCTTAAACTGATTGAACAAATGAATCACTGAGTCCCAGTGGTAGGTGGAAATCTTGGGTATCAGGAACAAGCCCCAGAGGTTTTACAACCTCTTGGGAGGTTGGTTGCTCTCGTGTGAGATGAGCTGGGAGGGTCTCAGCTCGGGGCCATCATGAACTGACCACCTTGCTCCATTTTACAAATCTGCCTGTGAGGCCAAGGAATGCTGCCCCAGAGGACACCCTGACCAGGGGAGCAGGTCCTGGGCAGGCCAGATGGGGGTGCTGGGCACCTCTCCTGGGCACTGGATTTGTGTTGAAGGTACCTCCATGGATGGGGCTGGAAGCAGCTGGGAGCAAAGGGTGGCCACACCTGTGGCATGGCAGGGACATGATCCCCGGCTGAGCGCGCTGTTGGAATGTGACATCCCAGGTCCCCGTTCCCAGAGACCAATGGACATGTCAGCTGTACCAGAGCCGGGCAGAGGCCCAGCATCCCCTCGTCCCCCAGGCCTGCACCCCCTGCACCCATCCTTGGGCACGAGGAGGGTCCCGCAGGCACACGCAGAACACGCTGGGGCGGGCAAGACCTCGCACCGAGACGTGGAGCTGCAGGCACGTGGACAGCGGCTCGGGTTTCTCAGAGGGAAACCTGTCCAGGAGGTGGCAGCACCCAAATCTCTGGCAGGGTTCCCTGTCCTTCATCCCAAGCCCCCAAGGGTCATCGTCCCCCCAGTCCCCCGCTCCATCCCCGCCTGCTCACCCGTCCCGCTGCGCCTCCTTCTTTTCCAGGTCCTGGATGACATCCAACAGCACCCGGATGGTTTGTTGGCTGGTCTCCAGCACCCCTTCCAGGGACTGCAGCTGGGAATGTAGGTCCCCCTGCTCCCCAGGCCGCCGGGGGCCCTCTCCCTGAGATGTCTGGGCGTCCTCATCCCTCGCTGGTGGTCCCACCGGTGCCTTGGCCACCACCACCAGCTGCAGGAGGTCCTGAACATGGTGCAGTGTCTCTGGCTGCTCAGCAGTGAGGCAGGGCTGCCCATGCTGGGGGGCCTCTGGTGCCCACCCAGCCGTTTGTGTCCCCATGCTGGGGCCCTGTGGGGCCGGGGACAGCAGCTCTCTGTGTCCCGGATGTCGCTCCGGTCCTGCCCAGCTGTGCCCGGGCTCGGCGGCGCGGAGCAGGCTGCAGGTGCCGAGCGCTGCTGGTGTCCTGTCTGGTGCGGCGGTGGCGGCAGAGCTGTGCCAGCCCGGCACGGGCGGGATGGGGGCTGGCGAGGAGCAGCAGGGCCCCCGCCATGGCGAGCTGCAGAGCTGGTGGTGGGGTGGCGGGGGGTCCCGCGGGGGGTTGCCCTGAGGTGGCTGGCGGAGGCCATGGGTGTCCGTGGCGGGGCCGGGGGGCCGGCGGGGCGGGGAGGGCTGCGCTGGGGGGCGAGCGCAGGGCAGGGTCCGCTCCGAGTCACTCCGGCCAAGCCCCCGCTGCTCGGCGGGAGGCCGGGGCTGGCCGCAGGGTACAGAGGCTGGCCGAGGGGTGACCCCATGGCTGCCTCGGGGGCTCCCACGGAGCCGGGCACAGGTGGGGGGCGGTGGGCAGGGCTCAGGGGTGCAGCTTCGCACCGGGGGAGTGCAGCTGGCAACAGGGCACCCAGCCGTGCCCTGGTAAGGGGGAGGGGGTTCCCTGGGTGGTGGCAGTGGCGGGGGGCGCACCATGGCGTGCTGGGCGAGGGCCGCGGTGCAATCATGTGTGGGGAGGTTGCCGGGGGCCCGCGGGGGCACGGCCACCCCCGGGCACAGGGCACTCGCCACGGTGGGCAGTACCGCATCCCCCGACACATCGGAGACGCTTTTGCTGCGGGGCTGGGGAGTCGGGAAGGGCTTCTGGAGGCTGGGGGAGGTCTGGATGGCCGTGCTCATGCACGCCTTCCTGGGCATGGGCAGCGTCAGCGAGCCCGGCTGTGCCTGGGGCCAGCTGCGCCGTGAGGCACGGAGAGCCACCGTCTCAGGGGCATCCCTGGGGGGCGGCGAGGCACGTGGGGTGTTGGGGCCGGGGGCGGGCGCGGGCGGGGGGCTGCCCGCCCGCCCCGAGCCGGCCTCCACCAGGTCCTTGAAGCGGACCTGCTGCGTGCGGTTGCGCCGGCGCTTGAGGCGGCTCTCGATGTCGGGAGAGTCGCGGTTGAGCAGCACCGAGCGCACCGTCATGGCTTTCTCCTGAGTGCCCTCGCCGGCGGGGGCCGGGCCAGGCGCGGGCTCACGGCTGACCATGACTCAGGGCCACGGGGCTGCGCTGGGGCGCGGGGGGCCGAGAGCTGATGGCCGGAGCCCGGAGCTGCTGGGCCGGTGGGCAGCCTCATCCCGCGCCACCACGGAGAGGGGATGCTGGGCGGGAGGTGGGCGAGGAGCCGCCGGGCATGCTGCCCACCGCCCGGCCCTACCGCCCCCGGCACGCCGCCCCGACAGCCCTGTCCGGCCTCGCAGCGCCCCGCCGGTGCCCGCAGCCCATCGTCCCGGTGCACTGCCCGGGCTCAGCGCCGCCCGCCGTGCCAGTCCATGTGGCTCCTGCGCTCTGGTCCTGCGGGGACAGAGAGAGGTGTGTCAGCCCCGGCCACGGCGCGGCCCCCGAGGACATGAGTGTCCCCGTGGAGCCGCCAGCCTCTCCCGCCTCAGCTCCCTCCCAGCCTGCCATCACCAAACGCGAAGAGACAGGCTTTGATCTGCGGCGCTGCCTCCTCAGCACAAAGGGAGAAGGGAAAAGAAACCCCTTTAGCATAAGCACGTTCCGAGTTCACAGCTCAAATCAAGCAGAAGCAGCTGATAAAAATAGCTCTGCCTTGCCGGGCTGGTGCCTCGTGCACAGGGCACGGGCAGTGGGAGGGCAGGCACAGGGCAGGGTGGGGGTCACGGGGCTCCCATGAGGGATGGATGGACACGGGGCTCGCACAGCACACGGGACACCCACCACACACAGGCATCAGCTCTGCGTGAGACAGAAAAGTGGTGGGGCACCCATCCAGTGTGTGACATGGCTGGAGTGGGTATGGAGCATCCTGCATTGGGCTTGGCCAGACTGACAGAGGGACTCGTCGTGTGTGCCGCATGGGTGGACTGGGCACAGGGACCCGTCGTGCATGCAGCATGGGTGGACTGGGCACAGGGACCCATCGGGTGTGCAGCATGGCCAGATGGGCACCAGAGGTGCTGGCTGACTGCAGGCACAGGGGATCAGCTCCGTGGGCAGGAGTGAGACTGTGGCTCGACTACACTGGGCCACTTCAGGAGTGTGAAAACCAGCAGGAGGGAGAACCGTCAGTGAGACTGTGGGGTATCCTTGACACCAGCAGTGCTTTCCAGGTGGCACAGGGTCAGGACCTGAGGGCACAGCAGGGATTGCACCCAGCCTTGTCCCTGCCAGGCCATCAGCCTGGTCCCTGCCATCCTTCCTGCACAGCTCTGCAGGGCTCTTCCTCCACACACCCCCAGGCAAACCCCTTCACAGCCCTGTCCAGCACCCAGCTCCATGCCCACCTGTTCTCACTGGGTTGCCAGCAGCTGCCCCAGCCCATCACACATGGAGCATGTGGGAACATGGAGCACAGGGCACACCAGGATGTCCCAGGGTGCAGGGGAGGCTAATGGCTCATTTCGGGACACCATGCTGGGACAGAGTGGGAGAGATAGAGATGCCAGCCCTGGTGGGCAGTGGTTCAGCCTCGTCACACCACACCATGTCTCATATCCCCGTGGTCCCCAGCCCAGCCCACAGGTTACTGCTCCCCTAGGCCCTTACACCCTCTCAGCACACCAAGGCAGATGCATCTTTGGCTCCGCAGCTCCCCTGCCCTCACTGCAGGCAGACACTGCACAGCCATCCCTCAGCCCGTCCCTGTCTTGCCTCGTTCCTGCTGACACAAAGTGCTGACTCAGCACAGCAGCCTGGAGTCCCCAGCGCTGGGGAACCAAACTTCTGAGCGCTGCACGTGCCAGTGCCCAGTGCCTCCCCACGCCAGCAGTGAGCACTGACCCAGCAGAGCAGGGGTCTCACACAGCCCCCCCGGCCCCCACGCCAGCCCTGTATGCCCCAGCACCTCCGTGCACCTTGCTGTGTGTTTGTTGGGATGCTGCTCCATGCACCGCCAGCCGCCCAGCGCTTCCCTTCCCAAGCTTGGAGCCATGCCCAGACACCCAGAGATGTCTGTGAGGCAGGATGCGACGAGGGATGGGATGGGGCTCCTCGTTAGTATGGGCAGCAACAGGCAGAGGAGTGAGCCGGCTGGGGCTGGAGCCAGCGGCACCCGTCTCGCATCCTGCATTGCCACAGCCCTGCTGTGCCAGGGGCACGGGTACCCACACCTGTTCTGGGGCACAGGCATCCACTCCGGGCCAGGATGGGGGCACCCACACTGGCCAGGGCAGACCTTGTTGGGATATCCATGGCTGTGGTGTGAGCTGCCCCCTGAGGCCCTGTTGCAGCTATGGGGTCAGCTCTCCCCCTCCTGTCACCGAGGGGGCCCATGCCCTGCACCAGGTGCCCCATGCCCAGGTCCCCAGCAGCATCCTCAGCTGTGGCTGTGCCAGGGAGGGCAACACGCTGAGGGTAGACTGGCCCAGTGGGCACATCTCTCTGCCAGAGCTGAGCACTCCAGAGAGCAGCCGTGTGTGGCCAGCCTGCTCCAGAGGGTTCCTTAATGGAAGCACCAACCAGCACAGGGCAGAGGGTGCTGGGAGCAGCTCCAAAGGCTGGGCACAGGGCAGGAGCACCACTGGTATGGTCCAAGCACAGGAGCAGCCCTATGATCCTGCAGCAGGGACCTCACGGAGCCACGGCTGACGCAGCACGGGACAAGGCAGCTCCCCTGCCGAAGCAGGACACGCAGCGCTGTCAGTCAGCAGGGCCTCGGCAGAGCTCCCTCGGCCTCCTGAACCGCCCGGATATCAGAGACAAGGCACAAGGACAAAGGGAAGCCTATAAATTATACATGGAGCAACTCCGTTTGGGAACAGCTCCGAGGATGTCAACCACCCATGCCAGGACCCTCCCACACATCCCTGCGTTTGCTCGGTGCTGTGGTTGGATTTAGTGTTGGGCTCAGACACTGTTTGCCGCACACTGGTGTCTCCAGGCATGGATGGTGAGTCCTGCTGTGGGACAGGATTGGGACTGTGTAACCTGGAGTCTTCTAAGTCTGATGGGCCCCCTCAGACTGTCGCTGAATCTGAGGAACCCCCTGTGCTGATGGGTCCCAGGAACACCTCAGACACACCCAGCACCCAGCTACACCGGCACTTCCCAGCTGCTCTTCAAGCTTCATTTACTGGGAAATGGTGCTCAGTGCCCCAGTCCTCGGGTCCACTGGAGCCCCTCCAAGGTCCAGAGCTCACCACAGCTCCTTACAGCGTCCAGTCCCACAGGACCCCAGGGCTGTGATCACTCCTCTCCAGAAGATACCAGTGCAACCTCCTGAGGCCAAAGCAGGGGCCCCGTGCTCCACTCCAGTGTGTCCTGCTGGGCTGTGCCTGTGGGACAAGGGATGTTGGGGCCCACCCTGGGGTGGTCAGTGGAGAGTCCAGGGGATGCAGGTGGGCTGTCACTGGCCAGGGTATGAGGGATGCCCTCTGAAGGATGGCAGCATGCACCAGCCATGCCAGTCAGCATGGGGCTGTGGAGAGCACGGCTCATCAAACCCATTTGCTGCTGGGCTTGATGAGGTTCCAAGTTTGGTCAGTGGAGGTAAAAGCTGCAGCAGAGCAGACTCGAATTTCTGTGAGGCATTTGACATTTCAATGACGAAAGCAGGATAATCCCAAAGCAATGTGACACACATTAAATGGATTAAAACCAGCCAACCAGCACATCTCCACTTGTAACCATCCCACAACCATCACCCATAGCCAGACTGCCCCAGTGCCATGGAGGGGCAGCAGCCACATGCACTGTGTGGTCCTGACCACAGAGGGAAAATGAGGAAATGGGAGAAAGTGAGGGCAAGGAAGGAAAAAGGCCATCAGAGAGGCAGGCGACAGGCATGGAGTGGAGGCTGCATGGGATGGGGCTCTAGGTGGCAGTTCCAGGCTCTGCTCACAGTGGTTGGAAATGGGAGTTGGGGTTTAGAGGGGCAACTTTTGTAAAAAGTGAGGCGAGCTGACGCAGGAGCAGCTTGGAAAGGGTTTGCACAGTGGGGGATCCTCCATCTTAGCAACTTTTTAAGGTCTGAGTGGTTTTTCTCCTCTAGTTCCTATGGCAATTCCAGGCTCATGGATAAGGTGGGACAGCAGGTCACATTGATGATGTACAGGCGAAATCAGGTGGTTCCTTTGTAACGCAATGGATGACACAAGGCCTGTAGTAGTGGGTTCCACTGGATGCTCAACACAGCTGGGAATGACATCTCCTCCATTGAGTGAGCCCAGGAGCTGGGGAGGTGTCAGGAGGCTCTTCCCGTGGACACCACTGACCTTCAGGTGCTGACCCCTGCCCAGTGCCCGCAAATATTGAGTACCCTCCTGGTGTGAAGTGCTGGGGCTCTGAAACACACCCCAGCCCAGCTCCTTCCCCAGCCCTTCGCCCTTCGCCATGAACATGCCGTGCCATGTTGGATGGTGGGATCCCACACCTGGTCCTGCGTCACGCCCACCAGCTCCTGCTGCAAAGGGCTTGGGAATCTCCCCTTGGAAAGCACTGAGTTCTTCTGGCCTGCACTGACTGATGGTGAATTTTGTGAGTGAGAGACACTAAAGCTGCTGGGTTTGCATCATGGGACTCGCCTGTCATGGCGCAGGGCTGACCTCGGAGCACAGAACCCCACTTCACACTGCCCTGTCCAGAAAGTTACCCGCCAGCTTCGGCCCTTTCCCCACCCATCCTCCACCTCATCGTGGTAATGCCTGGCAGAGGTAAAACCGGAACAGAAACATAAATCTTTTCAGGACAGAGAAGGATGGGAGATGAGATTTATGAGGGAGGAAGTCAGATTCTCCTAGAACTGCAGAGAAGTGCAGTGAATGACCCAGCTCTGCTCATGAGGTAATAGCTTCTGAGGGGCAACACCTCTGATTTTTCTGATATCCAGAGAGGAGAGAGGCGCTGCTGGTGATGGAGAGGGGCAGTATTGGAGGATGAGGCACTGGAGAAGCAGGAGCCAGGCTCATGACTCCACAGCAGAGCCTAATCCCTCCTTGGCTCTGGGAGGACTCAAGGCAATTTACTCAGATCAGAGCATCTGTGGGACTTGAGGATTCGGAGCAGCTCCTCAGGCAGCTTGCACATCCAAAATCCAGTTCCTCGCTGAGGAAGCTCCACCACGAAGCCAGCTCATGGCCTGCCCTGCCCTCACAGTTCTCTTGGAGGCTCTTCCAGAACCAGGCTGCTCGGAGACTCACAGACATTCTCATTTCCTGCAGGCACTTAATCATGGCCCGTTTATATCTGACTGTATTCGTGCCAACAGCACTTCTGCTCGAGCAGCTCTTCTCTCTCCTCGGCGCTCAGCCCTCTTTGTCCACAGCGAGGAAAAGTCCCTGTGCTCTGCTGGTCCAGCTTTGCTCATGTCCCCAGGGCCAGCTCCCCATGTCCCCCATGGTCCCCACACCTGATCCCTCCCTCCTGGCAGCGCTCATGGTGCTGCTTAAACACCACTGGGGCTGCCCCAGCACCCCTGGGCTTGCGTGGCCTAAGACACAGGCTCTGTCCCTGCCACTGTGCCTGTGCCCAGTTTGCCTGTGCCCCACAGGCCCCTCCAACACCTACTGAGAATCACCTGGGGGTTCTGGGAGCGGTGCTGGCACACAGGTCCTGGTATGAGTGGCGGCTCGCATGAGCCGAGGGATCCACACTCATCACTATGTAGGTCACTGGATGAAGTTCTCTGCGGGAACATTAGTCACTCCCCCAGCCACGGGGCCCAGGAGGAGGCTCTGGAGCCTGGCCAGGGCAGGGGGTCTCTGCCATCCATCTCAACATGGAGCAACAGCCACAGGCATCCTGCAGGCTCCTCTCTGGGGCAACTGAGGGTCCTGCCTGCTCTGGTTGCACACACCACGGCTCATGCCCATGGAAGTGGTCCTGTTGGTTGGAGAAGGAGCAGTAACATCCTGCTGGCACACGGAGGTCACCAGCTCTGCTCCCATCGTTCTCCTCCATCTGTGGATGTGCTGGTGCTGCAGATGGAGGCTGCACATGGTCAGGGAGACGAGAGTACAAAGCCTTCGCATGAGCCTTCAGAAGCTGCAGAAGCCAAATTATTCCTCTGTCTCCTGTGGATGCTAATATGGCTGTCATGGCAGTGGTGTCTCTGTTCCCTCTGCTACCTGCTGGCGTTCCACCCCTCTGCCAAGCAGAGGAGCATCAGTATCACCATTTTAATTAGACATGAAGAGGTAGAGTGACCTGCCTGGGGGAGCATGGTCAGAGCAGGACAGACAGCCTGTCTGGAGCAGGAGCATCGCAGGAGGAGGTTGTTCCATGTCCCGAGGCTTCCCTCGGCCACATCCGTGGAGGAGCAGGTGAACATCCCTGGAGTGCTGCTCCTCAGGGCTGTTCCTCAGGGCTGCAGGAGGAACCACCCTGGGATGAAGAACACCCTGTTCAGCTGCTTCCTTCACAGTGAACGTGGTGTGAGCAATGCCATGCTCCTCCGAGCCTTGGAGGTGCTCTGCGTGCCTACACAGACCTGGAAAGACGCTTGCCATGGAGATTTAGCCCAGAGACCTCAGCTGGTGCCCAGCGCTGAAGCCCAGGGCTCTGCTGGCACCTCCAGCCCAGGGTGATCCTAAGCAATGACAGGACAAGGGAAGTGGGACACAGCCCAAAGACTTTCGGCCACGGGAGACCCAGCTCGTCAGCAGACCCCACAGCCCTGTGCTCTCTGGGGAGGATGTCCCATCTCTGGAGAAGGGGCTTGGTCACCCATCTGGAGCACACCCTCCCCAGTGTGCAGAACAGCCAGCCAGGCTGGGGGGTCCTGGCAGACCAGGACTCCATGGACTTCCTCACACACCAGGAATGGCGTCAGAAAGCCACAAGCTCTCCCCAGAGCACATTTCTAGAAAAAGCTGGAAGGGTTTCACCACCCAGCAGTTCCCACACCACCCTGGCTGCCCTGGTGCATACTGGTCTGGGCTTGGGGAGCTCAGCCCCATGTGCAGCAGGGTTGCTGTGGGGCAGCCCCTGTCTCACTGGTGCCCACCAGCCAGAGTGCCGGCAGCCAGCGCCGCAGCCTCTGCAGCTGCCGGCATAGAGAACGTCCTTCCAGAATACAAATTCCTGCCTTTAAGTGCATTCCCAATGCCATCGAGCAGCCTGATCCCCTTTATCTCCATGCACTTTAGACCATGCTGGTTACTAGGGGAATTTGGGAATTAGCAAGTGTCATCCTGTGACGCTGTGCCTCAGTTTCCCCACCATCAAACAGCTTGGACCACATGGACCGTCTCTGCCAACATGCGAGGCAGGCTCTGCCCACAATGCTGGTTAGGACTGGAGGAGAGTTGTTAGATGGGAATAGACCCACCAATTATCCGTGGCCTCTGGATGCCACCATGCTATTAAATAATTAGAATCATTATCATTTGTAAAGAAGACAACCTCAGTCCAAAGGAGCTTCTGCGATCAAATCTACTCCACTCCTCTGAGCATGCCAGAAGAATGAACACTCCCCATGGAGAGGGGATGTGGGGAAGGGCCGGGATTACCAGCCTCAGCCTGGCTCTGCCGGGGGGTTCCCTTGCAGCAGCTTGGCCCCTCTCCTTGGGTAGCTGCATAGGGAGGCAGCACAGCTGATGGTTCCCCATGTCCCCTGCCAGTGTGGCCGTGCCAAGGGGCTCGTTCCTGTGCCCTGGGGAGGTGTTGAGTATGCAGTTCGCAGGGAGCTGCTGCTGGCACTGAGTGCGCTATACCCCCCAGGGTGGGCAGCTGACACCAATGTCCCCGCGTGTCCCCGTGCGTCCCCGTGTGGGCACACGCTGGCACAGCCGGGGCCTGGTGGTTACTCATACGTGTCCACCTCGTGCTCTCAACACAAACCTGGCTCCTCGGAGATCTCCCGGCCGCCGCACCTCTGCCGGGAGCCGCAGCTCTAACGGGATTTGTGTGCACTCCCGCAGGGAGGGTCGGGACCGGCGCACCCCGGGAGGGATGGGAGCACCCTGGGAGCGGAGGCTCCCTATTTCGCGGGACTGGCTGGGGCTTGCTCCCGTATCCCGGAGCCGCTGGCGGACACAAGGCCTTGGGCGCGGAGCGGCGCCGGGAGCTGCCGGAGCAACGTGGGCTGAATCCCTCCAGCCCTGGCCGGCCTCACCGCGGCGCGCGTACCCAAAGTGACATCCCTGGATCTGCGTGTGCGTCTGTCAGTCGGCACAGCCCCGGCTGACGGACCCGTCCCTATCGAGAGCGAGCGGAGCGCAGCTGAGCCCCCCCGGCCGCTCCCGCATGCAGCGACCCGGCGAGCGACGGGGCCACGGACCGGGGCGAGGCTGCGGCACGACCTAGGACTCTTCGGCCCCTCTAACACAGCAGCTCCCAGCAGAGATTCACCTTCCTCGGCTGCACACCGTGCCACCGCTCCAGCACGGCTGCGTTCCCCAAAGACCCCCGCCACAGCAGCCGGCGGCCACCTCGGTGCGGGGTGCCCGGCGGACGGTGCCTGCCACAGGGGGCTCGGTGCGGGGTGCCAGCGTCCCCGTGGCTCCCGCAGTTTCGCGGGCAGCTCCTGCTCAGCGAGGGCAAGGAAGGGGAGGACAAGGAAGTGCCGCGACCCCCGGGGCTCCAGGACCCCCCGGAAGAAGGGGGACGCCGCGGATCTCCCTCGCCAGCCCTGCCCGGCTCCTCGCCCTGGCCCCGCTGGCCCCCGCGCATCCCGCGGGCCGCGGGTGCTCGCACCGCCCTCGCGCCCTCGGGGTCCCCGCACCGTCGCGCAGTCCCGGCTTCGGGGATCCCCGCACCGCGTCGCTGTTTCTGGCCCCGGGATTCTCACGCCCCGGTCGCGGGGCCGCCCGGGGTGCCGGTGCCGGTCCCAGTGCCGGTCCCAGTCCCGGCCCCGCGCCGCAGGGCCGATGCCCGCAGCGCTCGCCCCGGCCGCCGCCCCGCTCCCCGGCCGAGCCCTCTCCCCGTCCCACCTGGTACCTGGTGCGAGGCGGCGGCGGAGCGGGTCGAGCGGCGGCGAGCGCGGGGCGAGGCGGGGCGGGGCGCGGCGCGCTCGCCGGTACCGGGGCGGAGCCGGCGGGGGCGGAGCGGGGCGAGGGGCGGAGCCCCGCGAGGGGGCGCTCGGCCGGGGGCTGAGACCCGGAGGAGCCCCGGAGGAGCCTCAGTCCCGGCACTGGCGGGTCCAGCGGTGGCTGCACTGCCCGTCCCCGCGGCCCCCCCGACGTGCCGGTGCTGCTGCGAGGGCGGCGCTCGGGGGGGCGGCCGCGGGGCTGTGTCGTCGCCTGGGTACCCGAGGGATCGGGAGCTGGTGGAGTTTGATCCGTTTGCTTCCCACAAGAGCATTCCCTGCAAACCCGCCCGCAGCCAGTGCTGCCCGTGGCTTCCCTGGCAGGGCTGCGCCCCATCCCGAGAAGCTCCCGGGGCTGCCCAGGAGCGGCGGGGCCGACGCTGGAGCTCTTGGTCACCAGCAGCAACCACATCCTCCGCGAACCGCCTTGGGCTGTTCCCTTTGGGCTTCATGTAGTTGGCAAGGGCTGGGCTGGGGCTGCGGTGCGGCTTCTCCTCTACCGGAGCAGGTGAAATGATCGAGGAGGAAGCTCCTGCACTGCCCAGCCTGCTGGGGCTGGAAGGTGCCTGAGGCACCCCGTGCCCTGTGCGGAGCTGCCGGGGCTGCTCCAGAGCACCCGGGGTGGGCAGTGGTGCCCAGCGCCCGGTTCTGCCCTCACAGGGCTCCTCGGCACAATCACAGAGCTCCATCAGTGACACTGGGGCATGGCAGGGCCGTCACTTATCCTGAGTCTGACAGACGATGCTCTTACCCCAGAGAGCCCCGGGACAGCTTTCTGGACAGCATCCTGCTCCTGCACACGCTGCTTATCTCACCACAAAACCAGGAGCCTCCTGGACTGGACCCTGGACTGGAGGCACTGGGCTCCAGAAAGAACCTCCTTGCCATTTTCAAAATGCCCTTATATCCACAGGTGGCCTTAAATTACCTTAAGAATGCCAGAGGTGCTTCAGGACCGTGCTGTAGAGCTATGCCTGAACTGCTCCAGCATCATAGCGGGTGCCAGAGCTGTACCATCCCTGGAGCAGGATGTGCAGAGCCGGAGCTGGGGATGAAGGGGGCAGGAAGAGAAGTCTGCGGAGCCGGGGTGGAGGGAATCAGGGCAGGCAGGGGGTGTTTGACCTCCACAGGTGTTTGGGCTCTGGGGTACGGACTGACTGGGGGAACACAGATAGTGTCCCCTTCCATGATGACAGCCAAGGGACCCCAGCAGGCCCTGACCAGCTCATCTCCCCCAGAGCCACTACGTGGCCTGCATGGCCTCCATCCTGAGCCAGATGGACAAGGACCACTACAGTGCCTACATCCAGGCATTCCCCTCTCGGCCAGAGCTGATGGTGAGTGCTGCCCCATGGCAACACCAGCACCTCCCTCACAGCATCCCCATGAGAGGGCATCACAGTCCAGCCCAGCTCCTGATGTCTCTCCCTCCCTGGCAGGACTTCCTCATGGAGACCTTCATCCTCTTCAAGGACCTGATTGGGAAGACAGTATATCCCTGCGACTGGGTGGTGATGAACATGGTGCAGAACCGGTGAGGACCTGGGCTTGGAGGGACCTGCAGGCAGATGCTGGGGCTGGATGTGAGACCCTGGGGCTCCTCATGGGGCAGGCAGACCCTGAAGCACAGCTCCAGGTGTGCAGGACTGGTGTACCCAGGCAGTGCTCAGCTGCACTGCAGTGGACACAAAGGACCCCTGCCCTACTCGCCCACTGCAGCACAGCAGTGGGCACATGGATGGTGGACATGTGGATGGTGGGCACACTGGATTGGGTGGTGGGCACACCAGTGCTGCCCTCACTCAGTGCCTGTGGCTACTTGCCCCCAGGGAGTTCCTGCGTGCCATCAACCACTTTGCCACGACCTTGACCAAGATGTTCTTGAGCAACACCAGCTTTGAGCTGCAGGTGAGTGGGCACTGCCCTACTCTGGGGCTGCTGGTTCCTGGTGGGTACTGGGGGCCCAGAAGAGACCCAGTCTGGCCCCCAGCTCCTCGCTCCACCCAGCCTGACATTCATCCCTGTGCTTTCACTGCAGCTTTGGAACAATTATTTTCACCTGGCCGTGGCTTTCCTTACCCAGGACTCCCTGCAACTGGAGAACTTCTCCCCAGCCAAGCGCAACAACATCCTGGCCAAGTGAGTCTTGTCTATCCAGCGACACCTCAGGTCCCTGCCCCAGGATGCTGCCATGGGGTCAGGGATCTGGGGATGAGCTGGCCAGGCTGTGTTGGACTTTGGGCTGCAAAGTGATGCTGACTGACCACCATCCCGGCAGGTATGGGGACATGAGAACCACAATCGGAGCATCCATCAGGGACATGTGGTACAGCCTCGGTGAGCCATGGTGTGCAAGGGAGGTTGTTGGGTGTCCATGGGCTGGTGCCCATCAGTGCCATCTCCAGAGTGGGTTTAGGGAGCAGAGTGTTGCTGGTGTGGTCATGGGAACTTGTGTGGGTGTGGATCTGCCCCTCAGGCCTTCCTGCTCTCTCCAGGCCATCACAAGATTGAGTTCATCCCGGGCATGGTGGGCCCTATCCTAGAGATGACGCTGGTGCCAGAGCCGGAGCTGCGCAGATCCACCATCCCCATCTTCTTTGACATGATGCTCTGCGAGCACCAGCTGACTGGGAGCTTCAGCCGGGTGAGGGACAGGGCTGCCTCTGGGGAGCACCATGGGGTGGAATGGTGCAGGAACCACCTGCACCAGGGGAGCAGCCTGGCCTGGGAGTGGGGAGGAGGACCTGTCTCTGGCAGGTAATCCCTGGGAAGGAGCTGCACTGTGGACCCATGTCTTGGGGCTGCAGCTGCAGCAGCCAGGGCCAAGCTGAGCCCAACCTCACCCTGTCTCCACAGTTTGAGGATGAGATCCTGCGCAGGCTGGACAGTGAGGTGGAGGGGGGACGGGGGGACGAGCAGTACAAGCAGCTTTTCAAGAGCATGTGAGTGTGATGTCCCCATCTTCCTCCCAGGGCATTGACCCTTTGCTGTCACCATTTTCTGTCATCCCACTCCTCCTCGTGCTGGGCCTTGATCTGGAGCACACTACAGGGGAGTGGGACCAGAGATGAGGAAGGTGGGTGCCTGAGCACTGTCATGTACCCCCTGCACACCTCTGCTGTTCTGGCCAGCCTGCCCCTGCCTGCCCCCAGCAGTGCTGCTGCCCCAGGTGCTACCCTTGCCCCAGGTGATGCTCCTGTCCCCAGTGATGCCTCTGCCTGAGGAATTATCTTTGTCCTGCTGTAGGAGTTATCCCTGTCCCAGGAATTAGCCCTGCCTTGCCTTAGGAGTTGTCCTCACCCCAGGAACTAACCCATGCCCTCCTTGATACCCTGGCCCCAGATGATGCCCCTGCTGTCCCCAGGCTTTTCTCTTGCCCTGTCGAGTTCATCAGGTTCTCATGCAGGGTGATAAAGCTGTCAGGTCTCCCCTCATCTCAGCAGCCTGTGGGGGGTCTCACTGCAGATCAGGAGTTGATTTATGCCCTGGTTGAGGGTCTTCCCACTCCCAACTCCTGGCACCCTGAGGAGCCAAGTAGGGCAGTAGTGGAAGCCCTGTGGAGCTGAGTGTGCAGTGACACCCACGGTCCCCTTCCCTCCTCAGCCTTCTGAGCTGCTGCCAGAGCCATCCTGAGCTGGCCAAGCCTGGGAAGGACTTCGTGGAGCTGGTGACTGGGCTACTGGAGCGGCTCCTGGACTATCGGGCTGTCATGAATGATGAGAACAAGACCTACAGCATGAGCTGCACCGTCAACCTCCTGGTGGGCACTTGTGCTCTGCCCCAGCTCCCTGAGGCTGGCAGGGCTCTTCCCCATGTCTGCCCAGCTACCTGGGGAAACCTATGGGCTCATTCCTATGTCCCCTCAGATTCCCAGTGCTGGTAGGACTCACTCCCAACTTCTCACAACCCCCCAGGGATGGCAGGGCTTGTCCCTGCATCCCTCCTGGTCCCCTCAGTGCTTCCAGCACAGCATAGATAGGGAGCACCCAGTGCCAATGCCAGTGACCCTTGGGAGTCACTGTGCAGGTCCCTGGTGCCATGGGTAGCCCCTTCTCTGTGTGGGGATGGTCGTGGCAGCACCGTGACCTGGAGCATGGACTGTGGAGGGCTGTGGGACATGCCCCTTCTGGGGTCACCCAAACAGCCTTGTCTGCTCTTCTCCAGAACTTCTACAAGGAGATCGACCGCCAGGCCATGTACATCAGGTGAGTACAGACAGGGCCTGGGGTGGTGGGTCCCAGGGCTCTGAGCTCTCCCTGGCCAGAGTGCGATGGGGGTGTCAGAGTGGCTGGAGGGTCAGGGGCTGGGGCTCTGTGCCCCAAACTGGGCTGGCTGTCAGGCTCCACATGCGGTACCGTCACTCCCCACACAACTCCATTGCTCCCAGGTACCTGTACAAGCTGAAGGACCTGCACATCAGCTACGAAAACTACACAGAGGGAGCCTACACTCTGCTACTGCATGCCCGGCTGCTCAGGGTGGGCACGGAGGGGCCGCACGGGGTGGGTGGCAGTGGTGACTCGGCATGACAGGCACCCTCTCCCCCGAACAGTGGTCAGAGGAGCTGAACACGGCCCCTGTCCCAGGCCTGCACGGCCCCCACCTGCACACCCAGCGCCAGCTGAAGGAGGCTCTGTACAATCAGATCATTGAATACTTTGACCAGGGCAAGGTGAGCACAGCCACCCATTCCTGCAGCCCCTGAGCCCCCACCCCCCAGCCAGAGGGAGCTGGACTAGCCCAGGGCATGCCTGGTGCCCTGTGCAACACTGGGTCCTGCTCCAAGGCCACAGATCCTGGCCTCAGCACAGCCCCGCACCCTTCCCACAGCTGCAGTGGGACTGGGTTTGCCCTGCAGTAAGGCTGGGCTGGACAGTTCACCCTACAGCCACTGTGCTTCCTCCCATCCTGACCCACCCAGTCCTATCCTTTCCCAGCCCCAGCCACCTTACTGTCAGGGGCTGGCAGCTGGGACATCACAGGAGAAGGGCTTGCCAGGGCTGGGGGGCTCCAGGGCTGGATACAGGGAGAAGTGAAGTCCTGCAGCTGCAGTGGACCACCAGCCCCCACAGGGAGAGCCTCCTCTCATGTCTTCACTGCGGGGTAGGGGTGCAGGTGCCCCCACAGGCAGGGAGGTCTCCTCTGGAAGTCCTTGGCGCCCCCCTGCCCCAGCTCACCCTGCACTGGGAGGGCCTTGCCCTCGCCCCCTCTTCTCCAGATGTGGGAGGAGGCCATCCACATCTGCAAGGAGCTGGCGGAGCAGTATGAGAGCCATGTCTTCGACTACGAAATGCTGAGTGACATCCTGGTGGGTGCCCAGCTGGGACTGGGAGTCCTGCTGGCAGGGCAGGATAGTGGGGATCAGCTGGGGGATGGGGGGTGTGCAGACTTGTATTCTGTTCCCATCCTGTCCCTCTCCCCTGCAGCAGCGGGAAGCCAAGTTCTATGAGAAGATCCTGAAGGTGCTGCGGCCCAGCCCGGACTACTTTGCTGTGGGGTACTACGGGCAGGGCTTCCCCACCTTCCTCCGGGTAAGCTGGGCCAGGCGCAGCTCGACACCTGCCACCTCCATACCCAAAGAACCCCACTCCTCACTGGTCTCCAACGGATGTGGAGCTGTTTACTACAACTCTTCGAGTGTCACCATCCAGCCTATCCTTTACTCACCAAGGGTTCTGTCCCATCCCTGCCTGCCCAGTTCAGAGAAAAGGGTGGCTTGGGGACCAAGTCAGATGCTTTGCACAAGTCCAGTCAGTCTCACCTCATCCACCTATGCTGTCACCCTCTTGTAGAAGCTACTGAATAGGTCAGGCAGGACTTGCTCTTAGTTACACTGCCTTGGCTGGCAACAATCCTCTCCTGATTCTTCATGTGCCTTTGTTCCTTCTTCCTCCAGTTGCTGGGTTTGGGAGATATTTTTGTCTAGAGGGAGGGTCTCCTGCTTGGCAGGGGGCTCAGCCTCAGCAGTGCCTGCACCCCAGTGCCCTGGGACTCCCCAGCTGTGCTCTGTTGGCACTGGGATGAGCTGCCCCCTTCTTCCCCTGCAGAACAGAGTCTTCATCTACCGGGGGAAGGAGTACGAGCGCCGGGAGGACTTCGAGATGCAGCTGCTGAGCCCCTTCCCCAACGCTGAGAAGCTGAAGAGCACATCTCCTCCTGGGCAGGACATCACGGGCTCCCCGGGGCAGTGTATCCTCTGCACACAGGGACGAGGCTGGGAGGGCAGCTCGGTCCCTGTCCATCACCCTCAGTCTGAGGATTCCTGCAGTCCCGGGGCTCACCTCTCCAGGCCCTGGAGCCCCTCTCCCCACAGTCCTGTCCTCCTCTAGTACCCGTGGCTCCTTCACTCCCACAGATATCCAGTGCTTCACTGTGCAGCCAGTGGAGGAAGCCAAGGTCCGGCTCAAGGGTCGGAGCATCCCGGAGCAGATCACCAAGTGAGTGTCCAGCATGGCAGGGAGCACAGGAAGCCTCTGTCCTGCTTCTTGTTGGGTGGGACACAGTGGGGGTCCTCTCTCATCTCTGCCCCTTCCCTCCCCACAGCTTCTACAAAGCCAACCATGTCCAGCAGTTCAGCTACTCACGGCCTTTCAAGAGTGGGCCGAAGGATCCTGATAATGAATTTGCAGTGAGTGCTGGAAGGGGCTGCCAGGACCCCAGACCAGGAGGGATGGGAGAGCTGAGGGGGTCCTGCAAGGACCCAGGGACCAGAGGAGAGACAGGGGTCTCCATTCCCAGGATGGGGAAGGTGGTGATCCTGGGCCCATGAAAAAGGGAGGTGGGAATGCCCCCATCCCACAGGGCAGCCAGGGGTGACCCAGGGTGATGTGAGGAGGGTGGTGGGTGACTCTGCCCTTCCGGCAGAACATGTGGATCGAGCGGACAACCTTCACAACAGCCTACCCTCTGCCTGGCATCCTGCGCTGGTTCGCCGTGACTGCCACCGACACGGTGAGGAGGGAGCTGGGGGGGAGCAGGGCCCTCTCAGGATCCTGGTTAGCACAGCCCCCAGCCCTGCCAGAAGCTCAAGCCAGGGCGTGGCGAGCATCTCCTGCCCATGCCCACCTAAGCCCCTGCCCTGGTTCTCATGCCCCATCAGTCCCTGCTCTCAGTGCAGACCCGAACCAGCCAGTGCTCAAGCCCCAAGACCCTGCAGCTTCTAACTCACTCCCATGACCCCTGCTCCTTTGCCATTGCCTTGGCCCCCCTGCCCCCAGGCCAGGGCTGATCTTGGGGCAGTGCCAGGTGGGATCGCTGTGCCAGGCCATGGGAAGGGGTTTCTCTGCTGGCACGGGGTGTGGAGACCTCCAGGCAGACAGCCTCCATTTGCTGGTGCTGGCAGCACCAACACGGTGGCAGGGGCAGGTTTGCATGGCTGGATCACTGGAACACACATCTCCTCTGTGGGCAGCAGGGACCATGTGTGGGGAGCAGCACAATTTGGAGGAGTATTAGCAGCTGCTGCCAAGGCTCCATGCGTGGACTTTGTGCCTCTGTCAGAGGCGAGTGCTCAGCCAGTGTCCAGGGAGTCTCAGGAGCCACAACAATGGAAATGTGATGTGCCCTAGTGGGCTGTCACACAAGGCCCTGGCTGGGCTGTCCCAGGGTGCTGTGGGCACAGGGACATACAGCTGTACGAGCACTGCACAGGCATCTCCGCCAAGGTGCTTGGGATGTGCACTCCACTGCTGTACAGCTGCACCCCTGAAGTGGCACTGATGGTTACCCAGGTTTCCTGTAAGCCACTGCAGCCTTGTGCCCACAGGACTGACCTTACAGCAGCCTGTGCTTGGAGCAGAGACCAGCATAGCCAGTGCATCTCTATGAACCCTGGCTCAGCCCCGGGTACCCAGTGCCAAGGGTCTGAGGGGCTTCATGGAGTGAGACGTGCAGCCCTGGGGGTTCCTCCTGTGGTGTTAGGGAGCGTCCACCCTACCAGCCCTAACCAGGAGGGGCAGGTGGCTGGGCCAGCAGGTGCTGACCTCCCCTCCCTGAACACAGACCATCATCTCCCCCCTGGAAAACGCCATTGAGACCATGATGAAAACCAATGACAAAATCATGAGCGAGATCAACCGGCACCAGAACAACCCCAGCCTGCCCATCAACCCACTCTCCATGCTGCTCAATGGCATTGTGGACCCTGCTGTCATGGGTGGCTTCGCCAAGTACGAGTCGGTGAGGACACGCAGGAGGGGCCATGCTGGGGACCACGGGGCACACCTGGGGCTGGTGGTCACAGGCACTGGCACCACTCCACCATCCCCAGCCTATGTGGAGCTGGACTAGCCTGGCAGTAGGACTGAAAGGGGTCCTTGCAGGCCTTTTTCCAGGAGTCCTACCTGCAAGAGCACCCTAAGGATGCAGGAAACATCGAGAAGCTGAAGGACCTGATTGCCTGGCAGGTACGGGCACAGCATCCCTGCAGCAGGGACAGCTGTCCCAGGGAGCCCCATAAGCCATAAGGAACCTGTCCCCATACTCTTACAGATGCCACTGCTGGCAGAGGGGATTCGGATCCACGGGCAGAAGGTGACCGAGGACCTGCGGCCGTTCCATGAGCGCATGGAGCAGTGCTTCGAGCAGCTGCGTGCCAAAGTGGAGAGCCAGTACGGGGTGCGGGAGATGGTGAGTGCCAGGGCAGCAGGCACAAGACAGGCACTGCTGGGGGGCACGGGCAGCACGTGGCACTGCAGGGTGACACTGCACAAACCCAGGCAGGTGTGGGGCAGCAGGGAGAAGATGGATGGGGTTGCAGCTGGGGCAGGGAAAGGGGTAGGGACATTGTGCATGGGGGACCTCAGTGTCTCTGCCTGCCCCAGGAGGATGCACAGCACTGCCATGAGGTGGCTGGCACAGATACAAAAGCAGGACCAGCCAAAGAGGGCACTGCTGGCTCTGCCCTGTCATCACTCCTGCCTATCTCTTGGGCTCTCTGTGCTGTCAGATTTTCTTTGAGGACCGGCGGAGTGGAAGACCCCGGTCCATGGCCTGGGGACCTGACTGTGACTGGCTGAGCCATGCTGGAGCCAGGCAAGTGCTGTGGTGGAGAGTGCTGGCCACCCGCTCTCACTACCCTCACCCCTCCCTGCTGAGCCCGTCTCATTCTGCTATGTCTCAGGTGTTTCTCTCCCACCTGCCCAGTCCTCTGCCCTCTTGCCTTCCCAGAGTGGCCCTGTCCCCACAGACCATGGAGGAGACACCCTGTTTGCAGTCCCCAGGCTCACCTGGACACCACTGTCACCTGAGCCATGTGCACTTGTTCCCCACAAACATTCCCTGCTGAGCTCTGCTGCAGACAATGCTGGTGCCTGGCTGAAAGCAGCCAATCCCAGCAATGCTCCAGCTGGCTCA
Source organism: Willisornis vidua nigrigula (assembly GCA_021164005.1). Lineage (NCBI taxonomy): Eukaryota > Metazoa > Chordata > Aves > Passeriformes > Thamnophilidae > Willisornis > Willisornis vidua. Next base: position 102,870 of record JAJPCS010000448.1, read on the forward strand.
TGGTGTAGCCCTGCTCCTCCTTTCCCTGCCATCCCCTGCCCCTCACCTGCACCAGTTGATCCACAGCACGGAGGCAGCCCTAACCCCAAAGCCTGCTCCCCACACCTCTGAGAGCGAGGACCGCAGGAATGAGCGCAGGGAGAGCCGCTCCAGCTCCCTCTTCGGGTCCCGGCGGCAGGATGTACGCCAGTCCATCTCAGAGCTGCCAGAGCCCAAGGTGATGCTCAGCACAGCCCTGGTGCCTCCCCAGCCCCCCACCTTGCACTTTCCTGGCATCCCGTTTCACCCAGAGCCCCTGACCAGCTGGCAGTGCCAGACTTCAGCCCCAACGGGACCCCTCAGGGGGCTGGAGGCAGCCTCTGTTGCAGGGAGGGCAGGAGCTGCAGCTGGAGGGGTCTAAGGCTGGAGATGGAGGGCTGCAGAGGCTGCCATCCAGCCTGGTCCCCCAGGGTGCTGAGCCTCCCCTCTGTGTCCCAGGATGAGAAGTGGAGACTGTCCCGCAATGTAAGTGAGAGCAGCCTGAGCAGCTCCAACAGCAAACAGCCCTCGCCAATCCGAGCCACTGCCGGTGCTCAGCCCAGTGCTGCAGGTACTTCCCAACCCAGCATGGCTCGGCTCAGGGGGCACCTTCCCAAGCCCCAACAGCCCCACGAGCAGGTCTGTGCCCTGCCCAGCACCCCCACATCGCACAGGCACCCTCACTCCCTCCCACCATCCCCACGGTGGCACTGACCAGAAGCACAGGCACATTCCCCACCAAATGCTCCCTGTGGGGCTGTGGCCATGGATCTCAGACCTTGTGCTGCTGGGTCTTGGTGCCGACAGCAGCTCCCAGTGGGAGCCAGCCCCTGCTCCTGGCTGGGCTCACATCCCACGGTGCCCTGGCTCCGCTGCCCAGGCCCCTGCACTCCTGCAGGCCGGTGCACTGGCCCCAGCAGCCCTGTGCCCCTGAGAACCCGACAGCCCCAGGCTCCTGACAGGCCCCCCCGAGTCCTCTGGGCTGGCCAAGCCCCCCATCCCACCTCCTCTGCCTGCACAGGACTGCCCTTGTCTCCCACTGGCTTCGGTGGCTGCGTGAAAAGTGCCAGCAAGGTGCCACCGCTGCCCCGCAAGATCAGCCCCGCCGTGTATGAGACGTTCTTGGACCAGAGCAACACCACAGCTGGAGGGAAGGTACTGGAGGGAAGGTCCTGGGTGGGCGCAGCCCCCAGCCCCCCGCCCCCCATAACATCTCTCTCTGCTCTCAGGCCTCCACAACCCCAACAGCAGATGGGAACAGAGGCCTCAAGTCACCCCTGTTGCCACTACCCAAGTCCAAGCGAATGTCACAGCTCTGACCCAGTGCTACCCCTGCCCATGATGACCCTCTGCTCAAGCTGGTTGCTAGACCCCTGGCCCTGCTTGACCCTCACCTACTGGACCACCATCAGAACACTGACACCTGGAGCATTCCATGCAGCCATGGAATCCCTGTGGACCCAACATCCAGGGTGGCACCAGGCACTGCCACCCTGTGTCCTGCCAACTCTGGCTATAGTTATCCTCCAGGTGCCCCTGGGGCTGGGACCCACCTGCCTCTGGACGCTTCCCTGCCCCGGTGTTCTTACCAGCCCTCCACCTTCCTGCTCAGGAACAGCAGTTGTGCTCCAGCCTGTTAGGACTCTGCCACCAGAGCTGTGCTGAGTCCCATCCACGCAGCACCCTCAAGCCATGCAGCCACTGTGCCCACAAGGACATCCCTTGCTCCATCTGAACTGTCCCTGGACCACACCACAGACAAGGACTCAGCCACCTTTCCACCACCACTTCTGAGCAACTCCCTCCTGTCCTGCTCCCCACTCCAGGAGCAGCTCCTATCCCTCACCCATCCACCCCATGCTGCAGCACTGGGACATGCCCCTGGCCTAGGTGCTGTGCCCTGCACAGGAGCCAGTTAGGTGTACAGGCCACCAGCTGGGTGTACATGTGGGTCTCGGCAACCTCTTGCTCCGCAGTCCCACCTCTCCTGGCCACACTTGGCACCTACACCAGGCAGGTGCTGCTGCCCTGACCAGCTGCACTCAGCCCCTGCCACACCAGCCCACAGCCACAGCTAATAAAGGGCAAACGCATCAGCTGGCACCTGTGTGGAGCTGAGCACCCCTGTGAGCCCCAGCTCCTGCCTGTGCTTGCCCAAGCCCACCCAAGGTACCATTCCCAGCGAGCACCACCCCAGCACCCTGAAGTGCTGGGACTGGCTCTCCTGCAGCAGGGAAGGCCCTCCCAGGAGCCTGACAGTCACTCCCCCAACTGGGCTGTACCAACCGTGCATAGGGACAGGACTCACTGCTTGGCTGCCAAGCCAGCACAGGGCTCTTTATTCACATGGGCTCAGTCATATTTACAATCTGTGTTAACAGAGAACCCAGACCTGTAACGAGGGCCTGGGAGGGTGGGGCTGCCTGCAACGGGGAGCTACTGTCAGCAGGTTCCTGTCTACGTGGGAGAGGGGGATCAGCTGCCGAGGCAGAGGTTACAGGAGGTGCACAAGGAGACGGCGCCTCGTGCCACAAACACGGAGCCTGGGGGCGGTCAGGCTGCGCTGGCGCTGGGCTCCCCCTGCACACTGACCTGGCTCCTCACAGGGGGTTGGCCGAGGAGGCTGCCAGGCGCTTCCCAATGTAGATCCTGGATTGGAAAAAGTGACTGTGAGGCATCAGCATGGGGACAGCCTACTGGGCCCCAGAAAACGCAGGAGTAAGAGGAGACAGCACCAATACCCTACAGCTCCTGGGAGAACTGGTGCAGGACAGCAGCCAAGGATGACCAGCCCAAATCCAGGAGCATTTCCACTTCCACAAGCTTACTGTGGAGACAGCCTTCTAGATCAGGGCAGCTGGCAACCCCCAGGAAACCCTCAAGAGACACCCACTGGAGGCCCACCCTGCCTGCAGTCCCAGGGCTGGTCCCTCAGCAGCATGGGTGAGACCCCCATCACCCCAGCCCCACGGTAAGACCCCCAGACACTCACCCCAGCCCCAGCCCCCACCCTGCCCCAGACACCCCAGCCCCAGGGTGAGACAATCCCCCCCACCACTCACCCCAGCCCCAGGATCAGCAGGTGGCTGAGCAGCAGTGAAGGGAGGAAGAGCAGCAGCAGCTCTGAACTGAAAAGTCTCTTCTTTCTCCCCACTGCACCTCCCTGCAGGCTCCACAGCATCGGCTGAGGGGAGCACACAAAGGCAAATTCCCTGGGAAAAGTGTATGGTTAATGGGGGCATGGGGACAGCAGGATATCCTGGTGGGGGACACAGGTCTTACTTTGGAGACAAGTACCGAGGGCAGCGGGTACAGGCCCAGCCCAGGGATGCTGGCAGGCGTCGCTGTCTCCGCTTGGTTTCCTCCAGCACGTGCCACTGAAAGGAGACACAAGACAGGTTAGTGCAGGAACCGGGGGCGTGACAGGGCAGGGTGGGGGTCAGCTCCCTTACCTGCCCGGGGTGGGGGCAGCCCAGCAGGGGCTGGCTGTGCACAGGCAGCACCTCACTCTCCCCCAGCTGCTTGCTCACCTGGCCGGCTCCAACGTCATCCCAGGCTGGAGGACCCAGCACGAGCAGGGCACTGCAAAAGGAACCCTTCAGTCACCCAGCCTGGCCCGAGCTGGCAGGGCTCCAGGGCCCATCTCTCCCTCGGGACTCACCTGTCCCCAGTCCCACTCTCTGTCTCCAGCTGGGCTTCCAGCAGCATTCGCTCCACGTCGGCGTGGCAGGAGAACGGCAAGGGCGCCAGCTCGGGCTCAGGGCAGCCTGTGCCACATCGCAGCTCCACCCAGGAGCCTGGAGGGGCCGTCAGCCCCTGTGCTGGCCCGGCCTTACCTCTGCACTCCATCCGACATACTCACCCTCCCCGGCACAGCCCACTCCCCTGCCCAGAGACTGTGGGAGCACCAAGCACAGTTCCCAACCCGGGACGTCCAATACACCCCAGCGCTGCTCCTCGGTGTGCCCTCGTCCCTCGATAGCCCCCGCCTGCCCCTGCCCCCCGCAGTGCTCATCAGCCTCTTTGAGACCCCCACTGACCCCACCCCCGGTGCACAGCACCCCCCACAGGACTCCGTCCTGAACTCCCCCATGACCGCCCCATCCCCAGTGCACATCATCTCAGCCCCCCACACGTGGATGTGAGCGCTGGGACCCCCAGACTCCCCACTGTCCCGAAGTCCCCCGGTACCCCACTGCCTCGAACCACCGGTGCCCTCCAACCCACCCAGATCCCCCATCGTCCCGAACCCGTCGGACCCCCGGATCCCCCAACGCCCGGTGCCTCCCGGCCCGCCCAGGCTCCCCATTCTCCCGAAAGGCCGGTACCCCCCGGACCGTCGTCGCCGGTTCCCGCCATGGCCCCGCGGGTGCTCCGCGCGCAGCCCCCGCCGCGGACAGTCACGTAACGCCCGCGAGTCCCCATGTAAATAAAACCACCGGAACTGGGCGCCTGTCTCTTAAAAGGGCCGCGGCTCCTCCCGCGCGCCGCAGCCCGCCCTGCCGCGAGGGCGGCGGCCCC
>JAJPCS010000448.1:117408-191373 GCA_021164005.1 Willisornis vidua nigrigula
CCCAGCGGGACTACAGTTCCCGGCGTGCCCGGCGGGGCGAGGTTTCCGCTCGGCAGCAGCATGGCGACGGCGACGGCGGCGGCGGCGCGGAGGGTGCGGATCTCGCGGGTCCCGGTTCCGCCGGTAGCGCTGCGCTGGTGCCGAGCGTTCACCGGGGCCACCGAGCCCCCTCCGCCCCCGCCCCCGCCCCTTCCTCCGCCGTCCTCTGCGGGGCGCCGGGCGCTGGCGGTGGCGGCGGGCGCGGGGGCGGCGGCGCTGGCTCTGCTGTGGGCCCGGGAGCGCCGACGGCCCCCGCTGAGCGCGGCCGTGCCCGCCCCGCCGCCTGCCCCGCCGCCCGCCTCGCCCCGCGCCGCCTTCAACTTCATCGCCGACGTGGTGGAGAAAACGGCGCCCGCGCTCGTCTACGTGGAGATCGTGGGCAGGTGCCGGCCCCGGGGAGGGATCCCCCGCTCCGCGGCCCCCGCCCGTGTTCCTGGGTCGGGCGTGGCGTCCCGGCAGGTCCCCCATTGCTGCGGGAGGACCCAGCCCGGCCCCGCCGCCCCTGCACTCAGCCGGCACACGGGGACACGCCGGGGGACACGCGCCTGCCACGCGCTGCTGCCACCTCCTCGTCTCTCGGGACGGTCTGGCAGAGCTGCCTCCCGGGCTGCCCTGGCACTCTGGCTCACGAGCACCACTTTGCATTTATTTTCCTTTGTACTCCATAATGTTGTTGCCATGCAGCGCCTCCGGCCTCTTGGAGCATCTCGGGGCGGCAGCTCTGCCTTCCCGCTGGTGTCACCTGTGTCCAGGGCCACACCTTCTGCCTCACGACGGCAAAGGCGGCTGCCCAGATATACCCACTGTTCCCCGCTGCTTCCCAGCCCTGCCTGTCTGCCCAGCCCTGCCTGTCCTCCCCAGAGTCCCCCAGGACCCCCACCACCCTTCCTGACCTGTGCCCCCCTCACAGGCACCCCTTTCTTGGCCGGGACGTGCCCATCTCCAATGGCTCGGGGTTCCTGGTGTCCCCGGACGGGCTCATCGTCACCAACGCGCACGTGGTGGCAAACCGGCGGCGCGTGCGGGTGAAGCTGGCGAGCGGGGAGCAGTACGATGCCGTGGTGCAGGATGTGGACCAGGTGGCCGACATTGCCACCATTAAGATCAAGCCCAAGGTGTGTGTCACAGTCGTGGGGACATGGGGGCCCTTCCGCCATCCCCCCTGCTCACCACCCTGCTCCCCACAGCACCCGCTGCCCACGCTGCCGCTGGGCCGCTCGGCCGAGGTGCGCCAGGGCGAGTTCGTGGTGGCCATGGGCAGCCCCTTCGCGCTGCAGAACACCATCACCTCGGGCATCGTCAGCTCGGCGCAGCGCGGCAGCCGCGAGCTGGGCCTTGCCGCCTCCGACATGGAGTACATCCAGACCGACGCCGCCATTGATGTAAGGGGACAAGGAACTGGGGCGGGGCTGTGGGTGCCGGGAGGAGGAGGGGGCTCACGTGGAGCATGGGGAGCTGAGGGCGCTCTGGCCGGTCCCCCGGGCACTCTGGGATCAGCCACTCCCTGGGACTGGCCTCTTGCTGTGGCTGCTGTGCAGGATGGGGCTCTTACGGTCTGCTCGCTCTCTCCTCTGTTGCAGTTTGGGAACTCCGGGGGCCCCCTTGTCAATCTGGTGAGTCCTGCTGCTTGTCCCCTTGCTGGCTGGGACAGAGATGTGCTGTGTGCCCCTCCATGGGAGCACTTGTGGGTGCTGGGAGTGAGGGACTGTGAGTCTTCCAGGCTTCCTGGGAGGAGAAGGAGGAGGATTCAGCCTGGCATGAGAGCCCTGTGCAGCATCTTAGGGAGCCAGAGCCGATGGAACTCTGGTGGAGCTGAGCCCTGCCTGGTGAGGCCTGGCAGATCCTCGTGAGGCAGAAGTGAGAGGCTGGGTGGTCTCAGCCCACGGGCCCTGTCTAGCCTTGGCAGAGTCAGACAGGGCACAGGGACAGTAGCCTGGGAAGGGATGGGTGCACAGGCAGCACTCTAGGCTGATGCAGTAGTTCCCCTGCTCTCCACAGTGATCCAGGCTCAGTATCCCAGTGCCCTTTCCCTGCAGGATGGTGAGGTGATTGGGGTGAATACCATGAAGGTGACATCGGGCATCTCCTTTGCCATCCCCTCCGACCGGCTCCGGAAGTTCCTGCAAAAGGAGGAGCAGCGCAAGAGTGAGTGGGAGCCTCCCTGCTTGGGTGTTGGGGAAAGGAGGATGAAGGAGGGAAGCTCTGGCACAGCTGGGGCTCCAAGCCCTTCTTCCAGAGAAGGGCAAGGAAAGCAGAAGAAGGAGTCTTTGGGGTCTCAGCTGGCATGAAACTCCCACTGGAAAGCTGTGCTGCTGCTGCTTTGCCCACAGCTGCTTGTCTCTGCTGCAGGTCAGGTGTCCCAGGTACCCTGAGCCCCAGGGTTACATGAGAATTGTGTTAGATCTCATCAGATGGGAAATCAGGGCTTCTGTTGGTGTTCCAGCAGGTAGAGGGTGACCTGGAACCCCAGGCTGCTGAGCCTGGTGTGCACTGGTGGAAGTGCCAGTGCAGGATTCAGTGGTAGTGTAGAGGGCAAGGCCTTCATTTGGCCATGTGGAATGTTGCCTCTTTCTGTGTCTCTGTGTGTCAGAATTTATTTAAGGCACACTCCTGTCTGGTTCTCCTGTAGCACCAAGGAGGGACATTCTCAGTGAAACAACTGACAAACCAGGGAAGCAAAGTCAGTCCAAAGTGCAACACCTCTCACTGGTACCAGGAACTGGACTGAGCTGCTGTGGGGACTGGGCTTTGCACGCACTGCCAGCCCTGAGGGCTGTGGAACTCAGCCCAGCACTGGTCTGAGCGTGTCTCTGTTTTACAGATGTGACATTCCATGTCGTTTCCTTTGACAGGTTCTTGGTTTGGCAGCACGGAGATGAAGCGCCGGTACATCGGGGTGATGATGCTAACCCTCACTCCCAGGTGCCTGTCCTAAGTTTGGGGGCCAAAAGGCTGTCCTGTTGGGGCAAGGATGTAATGGGATCTTCCCCCAAGGGTGCCTGGTTTTGGGAGGATTGTCTCCACAGCTTAAGCTTTCGGTCCTAAATCTATTTGTGCTCATATTGTGGTTAGACTCTAGGCCTGGTCTAATCAGACCTGGGGGGGATCTTCTTGCTCTACAACTCCCTAACAGGAGTGGGGAGCCAGGGGTGGGTCGGGCTCTGCTCCCAGGGAACAAGGGACAGGATGAAAGGAAACTGCCTTGAGCTCTCCCAGGGGAGGGTCAGATTGGATATTGGGAAAATTGCCTCCTGGAAAGAGCTGTCCACCCCTGGCACAGCTGCCCAGGGCAGGGTGGATGTCCCCATCCCTGGGGGGATTTATCAGCCATGTGGATGTGGCACTTGGGGACATGGTCAGTGGTGGCCTTGGCAGTTCTCAGTGGGGGAACCAGTTGTATTTGATCTTTAAGATCTTTTCCAATCCAAGCAATTCTGTGATCCCACAGAGTGCCCATATCAGGAGCAAACAGGACCTGCGCTCTCACCTCTGGGAGCAATTCTCAAGGACAGCACCTGTTTCTGTTCCTTGGCTCTTGCAGCCACCTTTATGGAACCTTCAGCTGCCTCATGGGGCTCAGCATGTTGCTGGGGCTGGTGTTGTGCCATGCTGGCCAAACATCGTTCAGGGCCATGTTCTGCCTTCCGAAAGCTCTCATGATTCCTGTGGGCTGGTTGGGTCTGTGGGCTGCCTGCACCTCCAAGCACCACAAACAGCCCCTGCCTGTCCCCGGAGGGAGGAGCAGGAGCTCTGTGCCCCCTGAGGAGTATGGTGGGGGCACAGGCAGTGCTGCTGGCAGGCCCGGTGGGTGCCCAGTAGATGGTGCTGGTACTCGGCAGAACCCGAGGGAGCCCAGCCTTCTCCTTCCCTGGCCACTACTCTGGGACAGGATCTGTCAGGGAGCACTGTGAAATGCCTCAGACATGGCTCCTGGGAAGCGGGTCCAGCTTCTGCACAGCCAGCAAGCTGGTCCAGGGAAACCACCTGACTGAGGCTTGTTTGTGTCCAGTGGGAAGGTCTCCCAACAAGGCATTGCTTGCCTTGGAATAGGGTGACTGCTCTGAACACAGTCATTGGAAAGGCCAGAACCTTTCCCTGGCACAGGAAGGGGAATCTCCGTGTTGGGCACAAGCCCAGGCACAGACCCCGTTGTTCTGTCGGTGGTGCCCAGGGGCAGGACTAGAGGCAATGGGCACAGAGACACGTGAGGCTCCATCTGAACACAAGAAACATTCTACTGTGAGGAGGGTGGTCAGAGCCTGGCACACATTGCCTGGAGAGTCCTTGGAGATACTCAAAACCCAACTGGATGCAGTCCTGGGCAGCCTGTCCTGACTGAGCCTGCTGGAGCAGTTGGGTCAGGCAAGATGATCTTGAGAGGCCCCTTCCCACCTCCACTGTGTGGAATCAGGAAGGGATGGCAGCTTGCACTGGGCTGTGGGACAGTGCAGTAGAGCTCAGCATAGATCACTGCCATATGGGGTGCCCTGACTGGCTGAGCAGGGATCTGATGGGAGCAGAGCTGGGCAGAAACTGAGTGTCTGGGGCCACAGGGATCAGAGCCACTGCAGTGTTTGAGAGAAGAATTCTGTTCTCCAACTCTGGAGAGATCCAGCTGGCGTGTGCTATCTAGTCCTCAATGTGTTCAGGAGGGGTGAGAAGCTGTTGAGGAGAGTCCAAACTGGAGCTGTGAGAGGTTCAGAGTTTAAGCTCGGTTTAGAAAACCTAAAACCTGTGGGAAAGTTGAAGGAACTGGGGTTGCTTAGTCTCTAGGTTCCAGGAAAGAGATATGGGTAGAGCTCTAGTGACTTGTCTGGCAGGAAGAGGGGCACAGCTTGTGTAGTGTGTCCCTGCCCAGGGCAGAGAAGGGAAACTGCAGCAGAGGAGGGGTGGGTCTGACACCAGGAGGGGCAATGCAATGTGGGGATGGATGTGTATCATCACAGCTCTGATCCAGCTGGCAGCTGCTCCAGTGGTTTCCGGCTCTCCCCGGTGCCACTGGGACTCTTGTCTTCTCGTTGTGACAGGATGGGGCGATGTTTGGGGCTGGCAGCTGTGCTTGTGCTCAGCAGCATGCAGGGATGCAGGAGGGGAGGTTCTGTGTCTGGTCTCCGAGCCTGTGGGGTGGGTTGGGAGCCCTGCTCTGCCTCCAGCTCTGCCTCTGATGGCAGTTCCTGCTCTGCAGCATCCTGGCGGAGCTGAAGCTGCGTGACCCCAGCTTCCCTGACGTGTCCTACGGAGTGCTGATCCACAAGGTGATCATCGGCTCCCCGGCCCATCAGTAAGTGCTGCCCTGTGCCTTGGGGTGTGTGAAGAAGCAGCTGTGCCAGAGAGGATGTGTTAGGTCCAAGTATTTTGCTCCAGAGCCGGAGGGCTTGGGCCTTGCAGCAGAAACTACCTGAGCACCCTTGCTCAGGCTGGGTGTCCTGTTGGCCGATTTACCGGCATGGCCAGAGGAACACTTGGTGCCACAGCCCAAGGCTCCTGCTTCACCTGCCCCTCGACCCTTCAGGGTTGACGAAGCTGAGTGTGTACTTCGCCCACTTTGTGCTTCATCCAAGTGCTCCCCACAGGGCTGGGCTGAAGGCCGGCGACGTGGTGCTGGAGATCAACGGGGCGGCGTCGCGGCGCGCTGAGGACGTTTACGAGGCGGTGCGGACGCAGCAGAACCTGGCCATGCTGGTGCGGCGCGGCCACGACACGCTGCTGGTGAGCGTCGTGCCCGAGGTGACAGAGTAGCAGGGACTGCTCTGGTGCTGACCGGCAGTGCTGGCCCAGAGCCGAGGGCAGGACTGAGCTGTGTCTGTGCTGGCCAGGCAGGGACTGAAATCTCATGCAGGACTGGAAGGGGACAGGAGAGGGGCCCGGCCTGGTGCTTGGGTGACTTGTGGTGCGGTATTCAAATAAACCACTTTTCTGAGGGTCCCCAGGGCCATATCACATTCCCAAAGCAGCAGCAGTTGCCTGGCACAGGCTGGGCTGCGTGGGAACCCTGAGCTTCCTGTCAGTCCTCACACGAGACCCTCTGGCTGGGGAGGAGCTGGCTGTGCCTCCCTTCAGGGACCTCCTCCATGTTAGTGGTGTCCTGCCACCTGCCCAGTACCCACAGAGCTGGGATCTGACTCCTCCATCTGTACTGGGCTGGCAGCTATCAAGCCTCTGCAGCCCCTCTGTGGGTGAGAGTGGCTCCGGAGTGGCTTTGGGACCGGCAGCGCCTCCCTGGAGCGCAGCAGAGCTTTTTCATGTTGCTGTGGCTGTGCCATGGCCATCTGGGCGCATCACTTCCCCTGGGAGCTCTGCCCACATCCCTTCCCGTGCAGCCGCTTTCTAGGCCGTGGTGAAAGGGGTGTTGATGCTGAACCTCACCATGACCGAGGCAGCGTCTCCTGACCCTGATGTTCAGGAGAGCTGAGGGTGGGAAGCTGGGCCCGAGCTCTGCCTGTCCCGCTCCAGCCCAGTGTCCGCTCCCACGCCCACCCAGGCCCTGGGGACAGCTGGGGCCGACCCTGTGCTCTGCAGCTCCCTGGCCCGAAGGAGCAGCTCCAGCTGTTCCTTGCCTTCCTGGAAAAGCCCCTGCCCTGCTCCGGCGGCGGGAGGCAGGAGGGCGGCGGCAGGAGCGGGCGGTGGGGCCGGGCCCTGCCCGTGCCGGGGCTGCCCAGTGCGGGAGATGAAAGAAGCACAGTTCGGGGGAGCCGTGGGGAGGGGCGGCTCTGCCCCTGCCCCCCCGCATTCCCCCGGCCTGAGAACAGGCCTCCTTTCAGCAGCCCCAGCCCGGCCGGAGGAATGCGCTGCCCCGGCCAGCGAAACCGCGGCGGGTCTGGCAGAGCCGCCCCGGCTGCGCGGACCGCGGCGCGTCCCGGGGCCCAGCCAAGGCCGGGCCCTCCTCCCTACAGCTCCTGTGCTGCAGACACGGCCAGAGCACCCGGCTGAGGGGACAGCGGGGCTGAGCCGCCCTTGGCCCTTGTGTCGTGTCCGAGTGTCCCTGCCCTCGTGTCCCAAACCCGGCCCTGCTGGGCTGTGCTCCCACACGGTCGCGGCACCCCCTCTGTCATGAGTTCTCGTGAGTCACGGCCCCAGGATGGCACTTCTGCTCGGTGTCATTTGCCCTAGATCTGGTGCAGGGGAACCAGCACTTCATCACATCCCACACGTGCCAGCGTGGCCCCTCGGTTTCCACCGAAGGGGTGCCATGGGGCTGCTGCTGGCCCCTTCCTCTTGCCCACTTGGGCTTCTGCCAGAGCAGGGGCACCTGGCCAAGAGGGGGGCAGAGAGCGGGCTGGTGTGGGGCCAGGAGCTCGTGGATGGGGGAACCACCCCTCCCCAACCATCGAGGGGGTTGCAGGGGCTGGCAGGGGACCTGTGCCCTGTGCCGGAGCATGGCAGCCCTGCAGCACAAGCTGTGGCACCTGGGCCAGAGAAGCGCAGGCAGCCACTGGGAAATAGAACTGACAACTTTATAGAGAAAATAAAATTACAACTGAGAGAGGGGGGAGGAGCCACCCCTGGCCAGCGCTGTGGGCAGGAGCACCCTCACCATCCCTGGGGCACCAGGGGCTCCTGAGGCCAGGAGGGGGAATGGGTCCTTGCATGGGGGTGGGTCCTGGGGCCAGCTGAGGGGGTGAGCTGTGGGAAGGGATGTGGGGTGAGAGGAACGAGGGCTGAAGGGAGGAGCGAGAGGTTCGGTGCAGCTGGAATGGGAAGGACGGGAGTGATGGGGGGTGCAGAACCCAGACAGTACCCATGCCCCACAGCCCAGGGGACGTGGGCACAGTATTCTGGCCAGTGGTTGGAGTGGTGGCTCCAGGCTGGGAGGTGCAGGTGTTGGTGCCTCCAGCACCAGCCCCCCGAGGTGGGGAAGGGCAGCCAGTGGTGAGTCCTGGGCAGTCTCCGGCAGGACACGGTGGCAGCAGTGCTGGGCATGAGGCCTCCCTGCTGGCCCCCAGTGGCTTCCTCCCACCCGTATGGGGTGATGGAGGGAGATGCCCATCTCTCCAGGGCTTAGGGCCCTATGAAATCTGATTGTTGAGCTGGCCTGGGTACTGCTCAAACTGCTTGTTGGCCTCCTCGCTGAGTGCATCTCCTGCAGGCAGAGGGCAAGAGCCATCGGCTCTAGTGCCACAGGTCACTTGTTCTGTCAGCATCTCTGCTCCCACCACGGCTGCCCCAGGACCCCAGCCCCTGCCCGCCCCCATCCCCACTGTCCCCCTGAAGCCCTGTTGCTGCCCTCCTGGGGCACCCCTGCCCATGTGCCCTCATCCCTGAGCCGTGCCCTGGGCATTACCAATGTGGCAGTTGTGCACCCAGATGCGGTGCCCGTCGTACTTGCAGCTGCATTTCATGGCATTGTTGGTGAAGTCACTTTCTGCCACCTCAAAGTTGGGGTTGATCACAACCTGTGGGGCACTGACAGTGAGGACATAGCCCTCTGTCCCCCACCTTCCTGGCTTCAATGGAGCTGTGGCCCAGGACACGGTCCCTGTGCCCCAGTCCTGCAGGATATGTCTCCCCAGTTGCTGTGGGTGCGCTGGAGGGCTCCAAGAAGTCTCTGTGCTGGGATGGCCCTGTCCCTCAGCACTGTGTGCCCATGAGCAGTGCTGCTCAGAGCTGAAAAACTTGCACAGAAGCCTCTCTGAGCAGCCCTACACGTCTGTGGGCACGAGGACAGGCACTGTCTCACACCAGCACACCCACCAGCCCCACCCAGTTCCAGCGGGAGAGCGGGCTGGGTGGCTGTGCATGTGGAGAGCTGGGGCACAGGGGGCAGAGGGTGGGGGGGCATGTGGGAGGGTGGCAGGAGGGGTGGGGGCAGTTCAGGTCCAGCACCTGCAGGATGTAGTTGCCTGGCTTGACATCAGTGATGTCGATCCACTGGCAGTCGATGTCGTGCCGGTACAGGTCCCAGCAGCCCACAGTGATCCCCTGCTCCCCAAAGTTGGCACACTCATACCGCTTGGCCACATCTGCAGGCAGGAGGAGATGCAGCTCCCTGCTGGAGCTCTGCCACTGCAGCCCCTGTGCTGCCCACCCAGTCTGGCTCCAGCAGCCTTGTGACAGGGACATGGGCAGGGGTGCTGTTGCAGGTCCCCATGCCACTCACCTTCCTCACACTCGGTGTCCTCCAGACAGAAGCTGGCCTTGTGTCCCTCAGCCACCTTGGTGCCATTGGGAGTCAGGATGTCATAGTGGGTGAAGATGTCCATGCTGTGGTAGTGCCTGCAGGAGGGAGCCAGTGCCTGCTGACCAGAGCCTGGCAGAGACAGAGGTCCCTGGGACAGATAGGACACTTGCCCTGCCCTGTGTCAGCCCTGTGCCACCCACCTAGCCCCTCACAGCCAGGAAGGTCCCCACCGCCCCTGATCTGAGGCCACAGCGCTCTGAGTTTGGGCAGAGCTCTGTCCTGCCCTTGGAGGGGATACAACTGTCCTCAGTCAAATGGCCCAGGCAAGCAGAGGCCTCAGCTGCAGGGCACAGCCTCCAGTCCCATCCCTGCCCCACACCCTGGGGCCTCCAGCCCCAACACTACTTTTCCAGGGACAGCCCTGAGCCAAACGAGGGGCAGCAACGATGCCTCACCTGGTGTCACACTTACACAGTGTCACCTTCTCACAGTGTCATCCCTATCCAGCATCACCCTTGTCCAGTGTCACCTTCGCTCAGCCCCTCACAGCTGCACCATCACCCTCTCCCCTCCCCAGCCCAGGCTGTCCCTGCCCACCCTGCACACGCACCGGTGGCACTCATGCCAGACCCAGGAGTGCCGGCCGGCCTTGGGGCGGAAGTCGGCACGGCCGTGGTTGTGGATCTGGGAGGAGAAGCGGAGCAGGCGGCGGTGCCCGTAGGGCCAGTTGGCCAGGCGGGCTGAGCTGGAGAGGCAGTTCTCCTCGGCGGCGCAGTACAGCATGTGCAGCGGCCGGTCCTCAATGTAGGCTGTCTCCTGCACCAGCGGCGCGTGCAGCAGCAGGTCAGAGGCGGCTGGAGAAAGGCAGCTGCTCTGGGACAGGCCCCATGGCTTGGCAGGGACGGGGCAAGTGGCGGGGACAGGGCAGTGCCCAGCAGTGGCAGGGCTGAGCTGGCCAGGGGGAATGTGGCTCCCCACTGGCTCTGCACAGGCTGACAATGCATCCCCTCGATCTGCAAACCCCACTGCCTGCAGCCTCTTTGGCTGCAGCCCCTGGCCCCACAGCACCGTCGCCCACAGACTGCAGTGCCCACAGACCCCCTGCACTGCCTGCAGACCCCCTCCCTGCAGAACCCCCAGCCACAGACGTCCCCCCCATAGTCCCCACTGCTCACAGCCCCCCCTGCCCGCTGCTCCCGAGGCCGCTCACTCTCAGAGCAGATGACACCCGCGGCGAAGCGTGTGCCTGTGTTCCTGCAGCTCAGGCTGGTGCCGTGGTGCTGACAGTGGTTCAGGGACATCTCGTGGCCAGTGCACTTCACCCCACTCATGACCATCTCTGTCACGTTGCTGGTGTCCCAGTACCACGTCTCCTGAGGAGGGGCAAGGCAGGGTGGGTGGCAGGGCTGGTGGCCAGGTTGCCCTGATTTGCTCATGCCCAGGCTGCAGCCAGACCCCCACCATGACACAGCCCTGCCCATGCCCAACATTACCCACAGGGGTCCTGTCCTGCAGTACAGAGCAGCCGTGTCCCTCTGTGCCCAGACAGCCCCACTGCTGTCCAGGAAGCACTGGTGCCGGTGTTCACCGGCACATCTCTGGGGGCCTCCCCACTGGCACCTACCGTTACCGCATGCAGGGAGTAGCCCAGGCCAAGCTGACGACAGGCCACCATGGCCTCCTTGGTGGTCCAGCCATCACTGCAGACTGTGCCCCACTTACTGCCTCGCTTCACCTCCACGCGGCCCTCAAACGCCGTCCTCCCGCCAGCCAGGCGGATCTGCGAGGAAGGCCTGGGGCCATGAGCAGGCACCCTGTGCATGCCACCTCCCACCCATCCTCAGCCCAGTCCAGCCCTGTCCCCAGCCCCATAAGCAGTGGTGGTGGCTGCTGGCTGCCCTGGCCAAGCTGGTGCAGGCACCTACTTGTAAGCCGTGGTTAGCGAATCCCAGACCCAGCTGGCGACAGGCCACCATTGCCTCCAGCGTACCCCAGCCTTCACCGCAGACCAGACCCCAGCGGGGCTGGCTCCCGTCACCAGCCCCCACTGCCACCTCGACCCGCCCCTCGAAGCGGCTCCGGCCCCCGCTCAGCCGTATCTGCGGAGAAAGGCAGTGGCAGCAGCATCACCACTACAGGTGATGCTCCCAGAACTGATGCAGTGATGCAACTAGGGCTGTGCTGTGGGGCTTCAAGCACATGGAGAGGGGGCAACCAGGAACTGAGCAGAGCAGTGCACAGCTTTGGTGAGCAGGCAATTAATTTAAACTGGTAGATTTGGGGAAAACGAATTGACTGGCAGTTTGGGAATTGTCTCACTAAAGCAAGGAAAACAGTTCATTTTGAAATGGCATCATTTCAGAAAAGAGAGGCATGAGAGAGTTAAAAATCATTAAAAAGCTCAAACTGGATGAAACGATGAACAAGGGCAAATGGGAACAGGCAGCTCCATTTGCTCATTTCATCATAGGCAAAAAAATCTCTCTTGGTTGGCCCACAGTGATTTTTTTTCCTGGTGTTCCTGCTGGGGAGTGCGCACAGGCTGGCAGGAAGGAGAGCAGCCCCACATCACCCCTCACAGTGCCCAGAGCCCCCCACAGCCTCCCCTCCATCATTCCCCTCATAGGGGCAACTGGGACTCCCACCCAGAAAATCCCTGAATCCCCAGGGCAGGGAGGAATGTGTGGGGTGCAGAGGAGAGATGAGGGGTCCCATGAGCCTCCCCCACCTCCCCACTCTGGGGTCCTGCTGCCGGGAGGCCCCTGTGGTGCGCACCAGGTTCTCATAGCCCATGTAGGGGATGTTGCAGCGGACAGCCGCATCCTCCGTGTGCTTGCAGTCCTCCTGCGTGATGTTCCTGAAAGGGCAGCTCCAGAGGGACTTCTCGGTGCCCTGGCACTGCACCTCATTAAGATGGATGGGCCCCGTCCCTGCCAGGGGTTAGCAGGACTCAGGGCCCATGACACTGGGATGGCCAAGGCCTCCCTGTCCCCATGGCTGCCCTCAGTCCTTGGCAGGTCCGAGGGAGTTGGTGCCCTCAAGTCTCCACAATTGCTTCCCAGGAAAGTGGGATCGAGTGGCCATGGTCCCCTCAGGATGCTCCACGTGCATCCAGCAGCCCATACCCACAGGACAAGCCCAGCCGAGCCCAGACAAGTGCTTCACCTGCAGCCCCAGGAGGGGAAGCCTGGTCCCTTCACACTGGCACCTCACCTTGGCCCATGCGTGCCCCAGTGAGGGCCTCCTTGGCGCTGCCAAAGCCCAGCTCACGGCACACCACGCTGGCCGACAGCAGGTTCCAGCGGTCGTCACAGATTGTGCCCCACTCGCGGCTCCTGAGCACCTCAACGCGGCCCTCACCGATCCTCGCACCGCCCTTCAGGCGGATCCGGGGCTGTGGGGAGTGGGGACAGGGTAGTGTGGGACAGTGCAGAATGGTACAGTGTCAATGGCACGGTGTGGCCCAGCATGGCCAGTGTGGCACAGCACAGAATGTCATGGTGCGGGTGGGATGGCATGGCACAGCACAGCATGGCACAACACAGGGCTGTTCATGACTCCTGGGATGTGCAGGGACAGCCCCACCTCCTGCTCCAGAGCCAGTCACCCAGGGACCTGCACTCCAGGGTGCAGCCTGGGACACAGCCTGGCCATGGAGCAGTGCCTGGCTCTGGGCCACCACAGGACTTGTCCCCTGCCTCACGGGGCTCACCTGGCCCTGCTGCTGCTGGCGCTGTTTCCTTTTGTGGGCATTGCCAGCAGCAAAGAGGGGCCCAGGCAGGCAGCTGACGACAGCAGGCATCCCAGCCCTGCAGGCTGCTGAGGCATTGCCTCGGTAGAACTCAAAGGCACACATGGAGAGGTGCACCTCTGTCCCCGTGCATGACACCGAGTGCAGGCGGTAGTTGAGTTGCTGCCGCTCCGCGAAGAGCCTGCAAGGGAAGAGGAGCCCTGAACCACGGCCAGCGAGGCCAGTGGAAGTGGATGTGTCACCAGCCACCCTGCCTGCAGCTGCATGCGCTGCTGTGCCCCTTTTCCTGTTTCTGGGGTGAATATGGTGCCTGCCAGGCAACCACCCCTCACCAACTGCCTGTCCCACATCCTCAGCAACACAGGGACACACATGGGGACATGCACAGCCCCGGAGGGACTGTGTGTGGCTCTTGGCTCTCGGGCTCTCCACTGGAGCCATTTACCTCTTCTTGGGCCCTACGTCCTCCCTGCGCTTTTGTTTAGGCTGAGATTTGGAGGCCAGCCTGGAAAACAGAAAACAACCATCACAGAGTCTGGGGCTGCCACCTCTGCCAGCAGCAGTGACACAGGGAGCACAGCCTGCCCTGGCTTCACTGAAGGCTGAACGGGGCACCTTGGCCCCCAGGAGGACCCATGTGCATCCCCTTCCTGTCACACATGGGTGCACCAGCATCATGTGCCATCAGCAGTGCCACACAGCTGCCCTCCACAGCAATGATGCAGTTTCCTGCACACATCCCACCAGGAAACTGTGCTGGATGCGGTCACATCCCACACTGCCTTGACAAGCAGCAAAAGATCAAACACCAGCGACCATGATTTGATCTGTCAAGTGAGAGTGAGGTGTTTCCATGTCCTCCTCCAGACACCATCACTGCACTGTGCCCCCAGGGAGCAGGACACGTGGCAAGCAGCACAAAGCAAGTGGCACAGGTGGTGATTGCTCACCCCGGGGCCATGGAGGCTGCAGGCTGGCAAGGACCCGCTGCCAGCGAGGGGAGCAATCTGGGCACATGCCAAGCTGTGGCCAAGCTTTGGCCAAGCTTTCCTCTGGGAAGAGGAGGCTGCCCAGAGCCCAGTGCACACACAGTGTAGATGCAGTCCCAACATCCTGAAATGCTTTGCTTCCCTCAGAGAGAAGAGCCAAAACCCCAGAGCCCATAAGAAATGAAAAGCTGGGCGGCCCAAAGCAGGGCAGGGGACTGACAACCTCAGGGACCAGGCAAAATCCAGCCTGGCCACTGGCCCTGCAGGCCAGCAGCAGGCTACTGTCACCTACACAGCCCAGCAAACCCCAGGACACAGCAGAGGGCTGCTGGGAACTGGGATTCAGATGGCTGGAGGGCATCAGCCCATTCACATTTAGGAAATCACATCTGGATCCTGCACCTGGTTCTGGGACCCCAGGACAAGAAGATGTTAGGTACACAGTGCAAGCACTGGGGAGAGCAGCAGGACAGTGGGGTGGGTGGGGAGGGGGGCAGGGGGCCGCTGCAGCCGGGGCTGCTGTGGGTCAGGGGCACTGCAGCAGCTGACCCCTACCTGTGAGGGGCTGCCAGAGAGCCAGAGCCTGGCTCTTCCAGCACCGAGGGAAGAGTACAAGAGAAAACAAGCATGAATGGAAATGCAAGGTTCAGGCTAAGGCTAAGGAAAACCTTTTCCCCATGAGGACTGTATCACAATGGGACTGAGGCCATGGGGCTGCAGGTTCTCCATCCTTGGAAGGTTTCAAAAACCAACGGAATAAAGTCCTGGGCTGACCCACAGCCAGCCATGCTCTACACGGGGAGCTGGACCAAGACTCTCCAGGGTCCCTTCCGGCTTGGATTAGCCTGTGCCCCACATACGACTGTGGCTGCACAGCCCTGAATTCATCAGCTCCTGCAAAGCAGCACGTGGCTCTCAGGAGCCAGCTCCTGCTCCAGACAGAGGGACAGGAGCCGATGGCAACCTCATGGAGTCACAAAGCATTTCCCCCAGTGCTGCAGGAGAAAGACCTGCTTGCTGGGAAAGGGGCAGCTGGGAAAGTCAGCACCAAACTACCCAGGAAACAGCACACTGCAGCAAGTGGGACCTGGGGCTGGGGGTTTGAGGAGACCCCACGGGATGACCCTGCCTGGATTCCCATCACCAGCTGCACTCAAGGATGGCTGCTGGGGACACAGACATGGGAATAGTCACAATGAAAAGTTTGCATTGGCTGTAGGGCACCAGGGAAGGTGGTGGGACTGGGGCAAGGCAACATCTTCACATGGTAGCAAGCCCAGGCAAGAGAGGTGCCATTTCACAGCCCAGAAAGGATGAGCTCCAGCTCACTGCACCCACCTCCAAATCCAGTAGCAGGATTCGGGGATAGAAAGAAAAAGCAGCCAGACCATCCCCTGGGTCTGGCAGACAGGCAGCAAGAGCGAATGGGCAGAGGATGCAAGAGGCTCTGAGCAGACAGGACACCTGAGACAGGCCCTGCCATATTCTGCCCATCCCACTGGTGCCCAGCACTGCCAAGCAAGGGCTCTGGTGCCCATGCCAGCCCACCCCGCAGGGAATGAAGGGCTGTGCAGCCTTTCCAGCTTCCCTACTGCTGCTTTCTGCAGAAAGCAGCCCATTGCCTCAGCCCTCCCTCCGCATCTACCAGGAGAGACAGCTCTGTTCTGAGGCCTCCTGCTCCCCATAGGATGCTGCAGCCCTCTGCAACATTCCCAGGGCATCCTGCACACTTCATGCCAGGACTCCTGCCTGATGTGCAGGATGGGAGCTGTTCTGCCTGGGGCATAGCCAGCCTGGGAGAGAGATCATCTCTCATGGAGACTGGGGGACCCTGGCATGCACAGGCAGGTGCCCTGGGGTGGGGTTTGACCCACTGAGCCAGCACAGCTCAGGCCTTCGGTCTGCTCCATCTGGATCTGTTTGTGTCAGGATCCATTCTGATGGCAGAGACCACTGGGGCCGGACAGCCCAGCTGCGCCACAGCTCAGCAGACGAGGCAACCCGGCCCCATACCTGCTGCCTGGCCTCAGACTCCGGAACATGATCCTGGCTGCTCGCTTCGGCCGCCTGCAGAGCAACGCTGGAGCTGCCTGGTCAGAGCACACCCAGCACCAGGCACCGTGCTGGGCACCGCTCTGGAAGTGCGTCCGTGCCCCTCACTCAGGCCACGGTGCTGCTGGAGTATCCCAGCCTGTCTTGACTGCAAACCACCCCTTGGATGGGGACCCCCACACTCCACATCAGAGGGAAATGATATCGCACCATTGCCAGGGAGTAAAAGCTGCCCTCTTGGCATGGCCTCTACAGTAATGCATGAGACAGGTGGGCAGGCACAGCCCTCAGCCACGCCATGGACTCCCAGCTAGGTTAGCGAGTGCCCATATGGCCAGCTGGGCCTCAGACTGGAGAGCAGCAGGAATGGGAGGGATTTTGGGGAGCCACAATACCCAACAGCACAGCCCCCACTGTCCCTCCAGCACTGCCCCATGTTCCTGGCACCATCCCCAGTGGTGCCCCAGCCCCATGCTCCTGGCTCTTCTTCAACACCCCACCCTTGAGGGCTCCCTACTGGCCTTTACTCACTTGTAGAAGTTCCTATTGACCTTCTTCTCAGCCGGGAAGCCCATCATCCCGCAGACGACACGGCTGTTGTGGCTGTCCCAGCCCTCGTCGCAGATCTGTGCCCAGCCATCCTTGTAGCGCACCTCCACGATGCCCTCTGTCACTGGCAGCTGCCGACGGGTCCCGGACACCACCGGCCGCAGGCGGACTTCTTCCACGTGGCTCTGCTCTGTCTGCAGGGCTCAGGTCAGCCCTGGCTCCTCCTGCCCCAGCTCCTGCCAGCCCACTCCCAGGGATGCTCCGAGGATGCAGTCACAGGTGAAGCACAAGGATGGCCAGGTCCTGCATCCCTGCTGGCCACATCTGATGGCCCAGGGTGGCCAAGAACCTGATCCCACCCTGTGTACCCCATGCCCCTCGTCCCTCTGGGTCCCCAGGTGCACCTCTGGGGAGCACAACCAGGAAAGCCAGTGCCACTATTCTGTCATCTTGGGATCTTGCACCATGAGGAAGAGTGCTCAGACCACCCCACACCCAGGCATCCACCCAGGGTGCTCTGTGGGATCCTGGTGCTACCCACTCTGGCCATCAGCTTCCTCACCTCAATGACATTGGAGTCCTTGAAGCCTGGGATGCGCTCATCCTTGCAGATGACACCTGCATCTTCCTCGTGGCTGCAGTCGCTGTTCCCCCAGCCCCGGTGTTTGCAGTCCCCAATGCTCTTCTCACCTCCGGCACAGTTCACATTGTCCAGCCAGATCCGCCCTGCCAGACACAGGCTGGGGGTGAGGGGGGCCAAGCCCACACAGAATCCCCTGAGAACAGGGAAGGTGCCCAAGGAGAACAGCCAGGGACCACGGAGGCGACAGCAGGATTGGGGCAGCCCTCCCTCGGCACAAAGCTGAGGCCAGCAAAATCCCAAGACTAAAGCCCAGGGTGGGGGATCTGCAAATGGGGAGTTTACACCTCCCCAAAGGGCTGCTCTGACAGATATAAAGCCTCCACAAAACATGCATAAAGCTCCATGTTCTGGACTCTGAATGGCCCTGCACCTACTACATCTCTACATTTCTGCCTACACCAACCTGGGCCCACTGCACCCAAACCCCCCTGAGCCACACACAGCCCCACAACAGTCCCACAGACCTGCACAGCAGCTCACACACAAACACACAGATGTTCCCAGCCCACTTTGCATGTACATACAGACACACATGCACACACACATGCACTGCTGGGCACTCGGCAAATACAGGACCTCCCCAACCCCACCCTCCAGCCACAGGCAGCACATGCAGACCTGCTGGGGCACACGCTCCAGCCCAGGCAGTGCAGAGGGCTTTGCCCACCGCCCCTCTCTTACCGACGCCTTTGCCGTACTTGGCGCTGTGTGCCCAGCCGGTGGCAGCCACAAAGCCGAGGTGCCGGCACAGCACGTGCGCGTTGCCCAACGTGAAGTCATCATCACAGATGGTGCCCCACTCGTCGTTGTAAAAGACCTCGACGCGGCCCTCGTTGTGCTTGCGTGGGTAACCAGCCAGACGAAACTTCAGCTGGGGCCCTGGGGTGTGTGTGGGGCCTGGGGGGCTGGGCTGGGAGCTGCCCACCCCCAGCCACACGCTGCCCAGCAGCACCAGCAGCTCCCACCATGCCCACGTGCTGCAGCCTCCCATGGCAGTGCGGCTCTGCAGGGGCACACAGGGTCAGGCCATGTGGATGCTGTGCTGGAACACCAGCCCCACCATTCAGCTCTGTGCTGGTTAAACTCCTTGCCCAGCACCAGCACGGCCACATGCCTCATCCCTCCAGGGCCAGCCCAGTACCCCCACACTGGCCATGAAGCCCTGGTGCTGCCAGGGGCTGCCACCCTCCAGCCCCCATCCACCAGCAGCCACTACTGAGCCCCCATCCACCAGCAGCCACTACTGAGCCCCCACCGTGCTGCCTGGTTGCATACACTGCCCCGAAGGGCAGTGAGGGCAGATGGGCACAGGGACATGCGTCACCCCCAGAGAGGTGGTTGGAAGGAGGGGAATTGGCTGCCAGAGCTGAGGGAGCTGGAACAGTTCTAGGGCACACGGAAACTCCGGCTGGACAGACCAGGAGCTTGATCCAGCAGGAGTAGTGAATGGCTGCTGGCCCAGGGGAATCCAGCCCATGCTCCTGCCCTCTGTGAGAAGCAAGGCAGCCAGAGCATTCACATTTCTCTGTGCTGCCTTTCTCCATTCCTCCAACAACATCTGTGGCTCCCCGAATACCTGAGGGAGATGTGGTATTCCTGCACCAGTCCCATCACAAACAATAGTGAAAACCTTTCTCTGTGAGCTACCCTCCCTTCCTGGTGCAGCATTCCTGGGGATCCCGTAGCCCAGGAGCAGTATTTCTGCACAGGCAGTGTTGGCAAGCTTCAACCAGTGATCAACCAAGACCACCAGAATGACCACACGCCTGCCTCCCACCCCTGCAGCCCCACGCCACCCTTCCAGACAGTCCTTTCTACAGCGGGAAAGCACACTCCCCTAAACACCCCCAGGACAGAGCCCCAGAAGGATGTCTCTGCACCCCACATCCCCCTGAGCACAGATCCTGCCTGCCACACTCACACAGACCAGGTTTCATTAGACAATATTAAAAAGCACAAGGTCTAGTTTTCGCAGGGTGATTTAAAATTCCCATGTTTAGCTGGAGCATCACAGAGGAAGGAGAACAAATTTAAACCCCAACAATGCTTCCAGTTGGGGCTGTACCACAGGGATCTTTCCTGCAGACCCACCCCATGGTGCCAGTGTGCTTCCCTGAGAGGCTTCATCCCATGTTCTCTGCTTTACATGCTGGTTTGGGGAGGAATCCTCAGAGAGAGAGGAGAGGGTCAGGGAGTCCCCTCTGGACAGCACAGCCCCTAAAGGTTCTCGCCATCAGCCTGGCCACCCCCACAGGGCTGGAGGCTTGCACAGTTGCCACATCACTCCACCAATCTCCAAGTTTCCTCTCTTCCAGAGAGGAATCAGCCCTGTTCCTGCTCTGTTGACTTTTCCAGATGGTGGGGGCCTGGTCCCCACTCCAGCCTCTGGGAATGCATCCTGGACCAAGGCAGGGATGAACCAGCATGGTGCCCAATGCCAGCCCCTCTTCCATGCCCATCGCACCAACATAAACCCCCACAGGGCCCAGCTCTGCTGCCTGCCTGCCCCTTTGGGTACACACCACATCAGAGGTGCCACTGGGAGCTGCAAGTCCCTTGGGATGGGCACCTGGTGTCTGTAGAGACGCTCAGGGAGAGATAACAAGGAATAACAAGGACCAGCACCACTGGTCCAGTCCTATACCAGACACAGTGGTGGGAATGACTAGGCACTTAGTGCTTAGTTTAGTTGACAAGGTCAAAGGTTGGACTCAATGATCTTGGAGGTATTTTCCAGCCCTACTGACTCTATGCTTCTAAGAAGAACAGGAGCCCCCTTGGGGCAACCTCTCCCCTCTATCACAGTTAGGGCACAGAGGACAGCACAGAGCTGGTGGGGACACAGCACAGGCAGGAGCATGCACTCGCCCAGACAGCTGGGACCCCTGGGGTTGGTGGGAGCCAGCTCTGGGCTACCAACACCTCCGCTGTCTGCTCCAGCACTGCGAGAACAGCCGAGCCCAGCAGGAAGCATTTGTGGGAAGGCACAAGGAAACACCCTGCTGAACCTTTTACTCAGCCTGTCCCGGCAACAGAAAGGGAGGGTGGGTGCAAAGAGCCACCACCTCCCTGCTAGCAGCTTAGGAAAGGGGGTCTCTGGGTGTGGGATGGTAATGCTCCATCCTCATCTCCACACTACCTGGAAAGCAGCAAAGGAATGAGTTTACCACTCACAGCAGTAACAAAACTTATTCTGCCCATTGGTCACCAAGGGGACATTGCTCTACTCAGAGAAAGCATTATAAACCCTCAGAAGTATCCTGACACACAAGTCTGGGTTCCCTCAGTCCCAGCTGTCATGCACCTTGGAACACGGGGAAAGCTGCAAGCGCACAAGGGCTGGAGCTTCCCTGGCTCTTGTCCTGAGAGAGCAGGACACTCTGCTGCGGCTGTGGGCGCTCACCGGGCTCTTTCATAACAAGGTCAGTGCAATCCTAAAGGACAGCAGCACAATTAATGCCAATCCCCACGGTCAGGCAGAAATAGCCTGTGTCAGGAAGCAGGAATGGCCTTTTATGAGATCACAGGTTCAGTTAATTGGAGTAACTGTGTTGATATAACAGGCTGAGACTGGAAGGCATTTGATTCATCTTGCACCACCTTTTAATGAATAATTAGCACTCAACAAAATCAGTGCACCTTCTCCTAAGTGGATTAAAACGGGTCACCTGCTGCAACTAAAATGTGGTTACATGGGGAAATCACAATTCCGTGGGCTTTCTGGTGAGGATCACGTGTTTTTCAAAGCAAAACTGTGCCAGGAGGAGGAAAAAAGTCTTCTGGTACAGAAACAGGGTGGGGAGCAGGGATGGGAACAGGGACAGAGCTGGACAGCCTGGTAAAGCAGCATTGTGCAGCTTATATCCTTGGCTACAAGGAATATTTAAGCCTGTGCATTGAGGAGCAAAGCACACAGGACCACAGACCAGAACATGGCACCTGAGAAAGTGCTTGGGCTTTGTGCAACAGAACACCGAGAACCCACTGAGACTCAGCCGTGTATCCTCCAGGGTCTGTAATCTCTTCTCTCAGGACCCAGTTCAGCTCTGCTCAGGCTCCAGTGCCCCTTGTCCCCACTGCATTTCCTCTGCCCTCACATCTCAGCCTGTCCTCAGCTCTGTCACTCACCTCGGAGTTTCCCAGCGATATGCCCTGTTCAGGTCAGTGGAGGCCAAAGCCCTTCCTATGCCCAGCCCAGGAGAGCTCGTGGGCTAGTAGGGTGAGCTCTCTATGACACAGCACAGCTTCTTCCCTGTTTCTGTACCACCTCCCTCTCCAAACACGCTCTGTGTCCATGTCCCAGGCAGTCAGGCTAACAGGGCTTTCATTGTCCACATCACTTTTTCCACTTTCAGAGGCACAAGCCATGCGTTTCCTCCTCTCCAGCCGTGTGATGCTGCTTGGATACTCGCTTTGCTGGAAGGCTTTGCTTCAGTCCTGCCTGCTACTTTGGGTGGGGAGCCCACCCCAGCACCCTGACCATCCTGCTGCCAGCTGCCCACTCCAGCCAGGCACAGTCTCCTCCTGGACCAAGGCTTGTGCCATGCTGCGCTCAACATGCTGTCCCAGGCATGGATACACAGCAGCATCCACTGCAAGGGGAAAGGCTCAGGAGGACAGACTGACAGGACCAAGTGCTGGGCGTGGGAGCCAGGAAGCAGCCCAGGTCCTTCACACTGCCCAGGAAACCTCAGGAATGTCCCAGTCGGCTGTGCAAGGGCCTGAGCCATATCCCAGCCCATAGCTCAGCTGACACTTGGGGTGGGGTGTTCAAGAGCCAAACCCATGGGGTTCCCTTCACCCCCAGCCTCAGACCTGAGCTGCCGAGGCTGGCACGGGCACATGGACCCTTTGGGGCAGAGAGCAGCCCTGCGTGACAGGAGCCACGGCACTGTTCAACCTGCTCCCATGTCAGTCCACTGGCTCTGCCTGACCCTGTGAGGGAAGGGGGCTCCTGTGCCTCCCCAGACAGTCACGCTGACAGTGCCTACAGCCCTCATGGCCAGGCACTGTCCTGCCATCACTTTGCTCCCCCAAATGTCCTGCACAGGGGCTGGCTGGGTGAGCAGTGCCAATGGGGAGTGCCAGGGGCCCAGAAAGGGCTGCAAGTTGTCAAGGACTGTTCAAGTTTGGTGTGTCATTTGGCACTCACTGGGCACGCAGGAGGACATTAGTCTGCCCCAGCAAAACCCCACTGAAGAGCCAACAGACTCTGGGAAGGGGCAGCTCCTGGTGAGGCAGGTCCCTGGGTGAGTCTGCGTATTTGATTAGCACCGGGCATCCCTGCGGCACAGGGATGACATCCCAAGACACAGCAGTAGGGAAGGGCCAGGCCATTGTGGCCCGGCAGGAATGTGCTCACTCAGCAGCAGCCTTGGACGAATACACAGTGACATGGAGCATCCCAGGCACTGACAACTGAGAGGACTCAGAGAAGAGCCGCAGAAGTGACTGAGGACCTGGGAAACCTGCCAGCACAAGGGAGAGGAAGCTCGCTCTGTTTATCCTTCCTTGGGAAGGTTAAGGGTTGATAGAGTCACACTCTGTTAAGGCCCATGCCAGGACATCCCTGAGAGCATGGGGTCACATCCCCAGCACTCAGGGCAGGAGAAGGTCTGGTGAGTCCCATGGCTTCAGCACTCCATTCCTCCCCTCCTCCCCAAGGCCCCAGCACACACAGATCAGAGCTGGGCCTTTCGCAATCCAGCTGCCTAGATGGGCCTGCTTCACTCTTCCTGCTTCCCTGCAGCCCTGCATGTGTGCAGGAAGCAGGGGAGACCCAAAACCCCACCCCACTCAGGAGGAGACCTGCTGGCTCCCTGCCTGCAGGGACCCTATCGATCAGAGCTCCAGGGTCAGCACTGCCAGTGTCTGGAGGGGAGCAGGGTGCCACAACCAAACTGGTCTCAAAAGCACCAGGGAGCAGCCCAGGGTCACCACGGAACCTGGCCAGCACTGGCTGGGAGCTCAGTGCCCCTCACATGCAGGGGTTCCTTCCCCTGCCATTCACTGTGTGGCCCCATCCCAGGCAGGGACAGGGATCCTGCTGAGGAAAGGACACTCTGGCTCTCAGGGTGTCAGTGGGGGCAGAGCACTGCATGGGGTTGAGGCTGCACTTCCCTTCCCTTGCCAACTCTGGGTCGAGCCCTTCTGGGCTACCTGATGTCCCCATGTCCTGCTAAAGTAGGGCAGGTCACAGCACAGCTACTTGCAGCTCCTACCCCCACACAGCCTCCCCAGGTCATGACAGGCCCTCAGCTTTGCCCATTCTGCTCTGAGATGCCCCAGGCTTCTAAGGGGCTGCCTGGGAGAGACAGGCAGGAGGGAAAGACCCCCGAGGAATGTGCAAACATTAGTCATCAGCCACAAAGTCTGGACAGCCCCAGGGGGCTGAGGGGAGGGCAGTGGGTCTGGGGTGGTGGGTGTGGAGCCCCAGGCACCCCGGAGCAGGGAGCCAGCTTGCCTGGACCTGCTGGAGACAGGGGACTAGCTTAGCTGCGGGTTCCTTTGAGAACAGATGGGAAGACACAAGGCCAGCAGCGAGGAGAAAATCACCCCTCCAGCCGCGCGAGCCCTCTTGCCTCACATCCCTCCATCCGTCCTCTCTTCCAACAGCTACAGCAAGTCTGGTCTTCATGGAAATCCTGAGTCTCGACCGGCCTTTGTAACCGGCAGCTCGGCCCACGAGCTCCTCGCAGCCC
The DNA here is from genome assembly GCA_021164005.1 of Willisornis vidua nigrigula. Taxonomy (NCBI): domain Eukaryota; kingdom Metazoa; phylum Chordata; class Aves; order Passeriformes; family Thamnophilidae; genus Willisornis; species Willisornis vidua. The sequence continues at coordinate 141,251 of JAJPCS010000448.1, forward strand.
AGGCACAGCGCAGCTGGGGTGTGGTACCCGCAACCCGCCGGGCGTGCGGGGCGCCCCGTCCTGCGGGACACGCGCGCTGCCCGCGGGGCTCGGGCACGGCCGGCGGTCCCTGTCCCCGCACACGCAGCACCCACGGGGGCGGCACGGACACTCTCTGCCCACCGGGGCTTTGGAGCGCTTAGACCGGACCCCGCAGTCTCGCCGCGACACCCCCGAGGCGCCCCCGCTCGCGCTCCCCGCCGATGCCGGGCCGGTCCCGCCGGGGCCCCGGACGGGACCTCTGGCAGCGCCGAGCGACAGCGCCCGGCTGAGTGCCGGGCCGGGCCGAGCCGAGCCGAACGGAGCCCTGCCGTGCCGTGCCGAGCCGTACCGTGCTGAGCCGAGCCGAGTCAAGCTGTGCCGAACGGAGCCGCGTCAAGCCGTAGCGTGCCGAGCAGAGCCGTGCCGTGCCGACCCGCGTCGCCCCGAGCAATTTCGGTCCGTGCCGCCCCGCTCCGCCCCGGCCCGCCCCGCGCCGTGCCCGTGTCCGGGGCCGCCCCGGCCCCGCAGCCGGGATGGCCAGGACGGGCCCGCGCCCCCGGTCCCCCGCCCCGGGATGGGGCCGGTCCGACCGCGGCCCCTGCCCCAGTTGGGCTCCGCTCCAGGGTCTGCCCCGGCCCCCGGTACGGAGCCCCAGAGCTGGCTGGCGGCTCGGCGGGGCGCGGGCACCCAGCTCCGGAGGGCAAGGGAAGGAAAAACCTCCAGGAACGGTGTGTCCCTGGCAGCCCTTTCCGAACGCTGCAGTGGGATGGCTGGACAGATGCCCCGCCTTGGCCATCCTGCCGGTACTGGGCGGGCGGCGGCCTCCAGACCCACACGCCGGGCCCAGGCATCCCATTCTGCGGGAAAGCCCCAGGGCTCAGGCTGGGGCCGGAGCGGACACTGCCCGCAGCCGGAGCGCCGAGCCGGTGCTGCTGAGCGCCTGGGCACGCAGATGTTTGGGAAGCTGCTTTGCTTGAGGGCTGACTGTAACGACAGCCAGTGTGAGGGGCAGAGAAAGCGTGAGGGTGTGAAAACGACGTGATGGCAGCTCAACACTTTCCCCCAAGAGAAAAGACGTGGTGGGAGCCCAGTAAACGCTTTATTGCCAAGGACAGCACTTCCCTCAGCCCCCAGGTGCAAAGATGGAGGCAGCCTCACTGCGTCCTACGCCTGGTAAGTCCATACAGACAAACAGGTCCTCGGTGCTGAGAGCCAGCCCCAGCCCCAGCTGCCCATCCTCAGGCCCCCAGTGTATGGAGAGAGCAGGGCAGCACAGCCTGTATGACAGGGCCACTCCTGTAGCACTAAGGCACTGTGCTGTGCTCCAGGATCACCACCCCAAACACCCCATGGGCTCCCACAGGCCTGGGGCACTGCGACAGCCTGGCTCCCCAGCAAAGGCGGAGGGTCCCCAGCAAGCAGGAACAGTCAGGGTGGCACACAGGGGCCCTGGTGCCCAGATTTCCTGAGATGGCAGAAATGGTTCCCTGCTACCCAAGGACCCTCACAGCCCTGCACACGGCCCAGTGACATCCTGTCATGTCTCTCATGTAGCTGACCTGCTCAAGGTGTCCCTCTTTTTCCACTCCCTCAGGCCAATACTTTGTGGGACAGGGGGTCAGCCTGTCCTGGGGGGTCAGCCTGTCCCGTGGCACTGCATCCCTGTGCCCCATCAGAGCAGACATCCCAGGAGCTGAGCACCAGGATTGCTGCCGCAGGCCACCGGCAGGGCGACAAAGCCCAGCTTGCTGTAGAAGCTCAGCTGCTGCCGATCAGCATCACTGACCTGGCAGAACACTCCTCGAGACCCTGGAAGGGAGGAGACAGGTCAAGGCACTGGGATCCTCCTCCACAAGGAGGTCAGCCTCTCCACTGCCCCTTTGGCACAGGCTGCCTCTGTGATGCCCTGAGACACAGGTCCACATGTGGATGGTGTCTGGGATCTGTGATCAGACTGTCCCAGAGTGGGGATGGGGAGCCCTGTGCTGAAAGGTGGAGTGCAGGTGAGGCCAGCTTCCAACTCTGGTGGACAAGGGAACAGCTGGGACAGGCTTGTGCTGGATCAAAGGGGTCCCAGTACCCCCAGCACGAGGAGGTCACACTCACCGTTGGCCCTGAGCGCACTCAGCAGGCAGAGGGCCAGGCTGTGGCTGGGCCCCACGTCCAGCACTCGGGGGGCCGTGCCCAGCTGCACCAGCGAGGGGAAGCGCCGCAGCACAGGTGGGGGCACAGCCAGTGGCTCTGCATGGAAGAAGAGCACTGCTTCCTCCAGGGCATCCTATGGGACACAAGCACAAGTGAGGGAACCCCCTCTACCTCCCCATCCCCACTCCCCTCTGCTCCATGTGTCCCCTCACCTGTCCCAGTGCTGGCCCACCTGCACCCAGGTCTCGGGGGTACTTGTGCCGCATGGCTGGCAGCCAGCTGTTGTCTCGCTGCTGCAGGAAGCCTTCAGCATGGAGCACTCCGGCTGCGTAGCCACATGGACCACTCTCATCCTCCAGCACAAAGGTGTACTCAGGGCTCAGGCTGAGGAACGGGCCCAGCAGCCTGGCAGCCAAAGCAGGAGCATGGTTGAGCTGTGCCTGGAGCCCAGCCTGCCCCAGGGCAACCTCAGAGCAGCCTCCTCTTTTCTGCCTGAGCAAGATAGCACCCAGTGCCCACTGACCACCCCTTTCAGACCCCCAGCATATGCCCTCAGGCAAGGGGAGCCATAGCCTCCTGCATCCAGACTGGACAGTGGGTCTGCCCCACTGCGGCTGCCATGGCCCTGCTGGACATCAGCATAGGGATGTCCCTCCCTGTCCTTCCCACACAGTGAGGCCCCTGACAGCCCAGGGGCAGAGCCAGTCCCTGCAGGGATGCCAGGAGAGGCCACCAACTCATCCCCTGGTCCTGCATCCCCCAGCACATGACCAGGCACAGCACAGCTTGGCCAGAGTGAGCCCTGAAGGGGCCACATCTCACCTGTCACCAAGGAGATCCGGGTGAGCCATAAGGATCTCTGCCACTTTGGGGTCACAGTCCAAACTCTCCCGACACATGCGGTATAGCTCTCCCTAAAAGAAGCAGACCCACCTCAGACCTGGCTGTGCCTGCCCTACTGCACTACTCCCAACACACCCCGGCTGGAGCACAGCCCACCAGCAGCTGCCAAAGACACTGCAGAGAGGGACTACAACCAAGGCTGTGGCTTCCAGGAGAGGGGGTATGGGGGACGGCATGGAGGTACTGCTTCCTCCACCCAAGGGTGCTGGCATTTGTGTCAGCAATGCACTGAGCACCACCTTCTGCTAGCCTTGGGCTCATCGCCACAGCACAGCCACCCTTCAAAACAGAAATTGCCATTCTGGTCAGGCATTCAGAGAACACCCACTGCAGAAACAGCAGTCACAGTCAGAGCAGCTAGAACAGCCTCAAAAACAACACTGAAACTCAAAACTCCAAAGAGCCTGGGCACAGCAGGACGTGCCCAAATGTCCTGTTTCGGTCATGGTTCAGATTGCTGCTGCTCCCAGTGAAAAGACACTTGGATAAAAGCCTTGATCCCAAACGGGAGGCTGCCCTGATCACCCAATGCCTGTGACAGGACCATGCCCTGCTGTGCTCCATTCCCGGAAAAGACCGATGTGCTTGGCTGGATTTTCCTCTCAGAGTTTCACTGGACACAGACATTTAGGTTGTTAAGGTTCAGCCTGAGCAGATGAAACCTTAACATGTTAAATGACAGGCAACTTCAAACAAGCCCCCACAATGGGAACTCCTGGCAGAAGAGTCTGGGGGTTCCAACCTGCTCTCCTGTGCTTGCAGCTCCTCGTCTGCTACTGAGCAGTGCTGCAGCAGCACATGGCCTGGCTGGGTGCCATGTTTAGTAGGGAGCTGCACTCGTGTCCATGCTGGCTGGATTTGAGGCATTAGCTTTTCCTTGGGCTGGAGAGAAGCAGGGTGAGGGAGTGGGGTGCTTGCTGCAGGCTATGGTACATGGGAAACCTGGAGCTCAGTTGGATTTGGCAGCATTTAAACTTGTGTGTCCCCCCACATCTAGAATGTCCCTTTTGCTTCCCATCCCAAGCTATTGGGATGTCAGAGCAGAGGGCTGACAGCAAGCAGGTCATGGCTGACAGAGGCTGCTACTCTGCAGTGTGGAATCACTCCATAAACTGGATGACTATTTGAAGAAAGGACTGATTTTGAGATGAACCCCCACAGGTTCAAGCAGTGCCCAGAGATGCAGACCAGTGAAGGCTGCAGGAGGTCCCACCCAGACTTTTCCTGTTCTGGATATTTCCTGGCATCTGCTCACAGCCACTGCTGGAGATCAGCACTGGGGCTGCTTTGGAGATTGCCCACAACCTGGTAACCCTGACCTAGTGCTGGTTAAACTGTGGCTGTGCCTGCTGCTCACTGCTGAGCCAGGCTCCCTCTCCTGCTCTGCCCAGGCCCCCATCACAGGGAAGCAGGTTTGTTGAGGCCACAGCTCCTGTCCTCCAGCCCAAGGTCTCTCCCCACGTGTGCCACCCTGCACTGAGGGCTCAGTCCTGGGTCAGCAGAGACAAGCCTGTTTCATCAGCACAGGTGCAGAATGGGCCATGCAAAGGTGAGCTCTGCCAGGACACCCCTCCAGGCCACGGCTCCCACCTTGTCCAAGGGCAGCAGCGGGCGCAGGGCGTACAGCTGGCTAGATGGGAATAGAGGGGGTGGGTGATAGAAGAGGTCACAGCTGTTCCCCACAGGCAGCAGTGCCTACAAGAGATACAGTCCATCAGGTTTTCCTGGCTAGAGTCTCTCTAAGGCTCCCTAAACCCCAGGAACTACAGCTGAGATGCAGATGCCCAGGGCAGCTTTGCCTTCCCAAGCTTGCAGCAACCCAAAGCAGGGTGGGGACACTGGCTTCCCAATGGCTCCTTCAGCCCTCCAGAGAGGGCCACACTCTCACCTGCAGCTCTCCAAAGAGGCCCCCACGACACGCCCAGGGCTCAGCGTCCCTCCCCAGCAGGATTGGGGCAGTGATACTCTGGCACCCTGGGAGCAGCAGGACAGACACAAGTGAACAAAAACCTTCTAGGCAGGCAGGGAGATCAGCCGCTTTCACACAGCAGTGTTATGATCCCCAATGTCACAGCTCCAAGGACCTGCCCCCAGCTGTGCAGCCCTGCCCAGGCAGAGACCTCGGCTGGGCTCGGGCAGCTGCCCCCATCTCTGGGGGCAGCCACACACCCTCCACAGCAGGGCTTGAACTGGGGAAATCGGAAAGGACTGGTCTCATCTCCACAAAAGTGTAAGGTTAAGGACACAACTCCCGGTTCAGCTGGGAAGCTACAGCCTGACACAGAGCACTGAGCTCCTTCCCAGTCAGGTCCACAGGGATGGTGGGAACGTGCCAGCGGGCATGGCTGCTTGCCCATGGATGGGGCTCAAGGCAACACGGCCTGCTCTGACACTGAGCTTGGAGACACACTCAGGTTACCTCCTGGTAAATGCTCTTGGTTTGTAAGAGGTCACAAGGCCCACAGAGCAACCAGGGAACCCTAAACCAGAGGAACATGGGCTTCCAAAGTGATGTACAGGCATTCAAAAACCAGCATCATCTTTCTCACCCAGGGCGTTACTGCCCCCAATGGCCCACAGATCCCTTTTCACAGACAGGCTAAGGGGTCCTTGGGTTAAAAGGGCTGAGGAACCATATCCTAGAAATAGGCATTCCTTCTAGGCTGTGAGAGATGGTGAAGAGCTACTTCAATGACTGCCCCATATGCAGCACCAAGGCCTCATCCTGCCCCGGTGTGTCAGGGCACAAAGGTGTGCCAAGCCTTCCCATGGCCATTCCTGCTTCACTTGGCAGGCAGACTGTGGGGAAGGGCAGCCAGATGGTTAGTGCTGTGGGGCTGGGGGTGAAGGAGCGCACCATCCTGGCCCCCCACACCAGTGGGTGAGCCAGGACAGCACACCTACTTACAGCCAAAGCAGCTTCCCCAGGTGCCCCTGGGGTCAGGGTCGCAGAGAAGGTGACCGTCTGCAAAGAAGGCAAGATGGTGAGCATGGAACATGGGGCAGTGGTGGAGAAGGTGTCGAGGGGAGAGACTCTGGCACCCCCAGCTGAATACAGGGTCACCAGACTTTGGGGTGGGTCCCAGACACCTTCACCTGCTTAGCGGGGGAACAGTGAGTCACCAAAGAACAAGCTTCAGGTGCCCGGTATGTGCCCCAGAGCCCCGGCACTCCAACACTGCTGGGTTTGGCCAGGGCGCAGACACATGGGATGGATGGGGGCTGGCAGGGGTGGGCATCAGCCACGTACCCAGCCAGAGGACGAAGGCACTGGCAGCCAGTAGCAAGTTGCGGATGTCCCAGAGATAGGGGTGCAGGTCGTAGAGCAGCGCCCGGCTGGCAGTGCTGACGAAGCGGCTGTGCAGGCGACACGTCTGCGCGCAGAGCAGCTGGAAGGACTGGGCTCGGCCTCGCCACCGTGTGTCCTGGGGACAGACCTCGTGTCAGCCAACCGGGACAGACACCTTCTGCAGCAGCATCTGGACCAGCCTTACCCCACAGGCATCAGGCGCTGTGCCCGGGACCCCCACGCTGAGGCTGTTTGCTCGGAGCCACCGAAAGTGCTCCAGGATCTCCTGCGCCAGTGCCCCGTGATGGTAGGGCAGGTAGAAGAGCTCCACCAGCATCCGCACCTCCTCCAGAGTCAGTGGTGCCATAGGGCTGCAACTGGCCTCCTCTAGGGTCAGTGGTGCTGCGGGGTTGGACTCAGACTCCTCTGGGGTCATCAGTGCCGTAGGGACAGACCCAGCCTCCTCTGGGGTCACCTGTGCTGTGGGGCTGGTCCCAGCCTCCTTGGGGGTTGGTAGCACCATGGGGCCAGACCCAGTTTCCTCTGGGGTTACTGGTGCCATGGGGCCAGAGCTAGCACTGACTTCATCAGTCAGCAGGGCTGAGGAGCCAGGGCTGGCACCAGCCCCTTCATTCAGCAGGGCTGGGGGGCCAAGGATGGTACCAGCCCCATCAGTCAATGGCACTGGAGGGCCAGCACTGGTGTCAGCCCCATCAGCTGGAGCTGCTGAGGGCCCAGGGCTGGTCCCAGCCCCATTAGTCAGCAGTGCCAGGGGCCCAGGGCTTGCATCAGCCCCAGTCTCTGGAGGTGTCTGGGGCATATCAGCTCTGATGGCCTCAGGCTGGGTGCTGCTGGGGGACTGGGCAGGGCTGCCACCCTCTGTCCTGGCATTACTGGTGGGCAAGGGAAGGTTCACACTGCTGTTTGCCCCATTGCTGGAACTCGTGGTGTGGCCTGGGCTGTGGACGGTCTTGGTAGCCATCAGGATTCCTGCAGACTGGACACTCCCAGCAATGCTGGGCAGAGCAGAGGAGGGCTCACAGCTCTCCCTGCTCCCTGTGGCAAGTTGGTCCCCATCCCCTGTGGGGCTCTGCTGACTGACAGTGGGTGTCCTGCTCCCACTGTGTTTTCCAAACTTTGAGGTCACCTTCCTGCATCCCTCCCCTGGTGCCACACCACAGGGCTCAGGGCCATGCTGGTCCGCCCCACCATGAACAGAATCATGCTGCTCGGGGTCAGGCATGAGCTTCTGTCCTCCTGCTGTGCCGGACTGCAGCCTTGGTCCTCCCTTGAGGCCGACACTGGGGTGTCCTGGGGTCCTTCCTCCTGTCAGAAAGGAGCAAGGGGAAAGCCTCTCTGGCACCTGAATGGAAACTGCTGTCCATCAGGCAGGACAGCCTCAGGATGGCTGTGCTGGGGCCCTCCATCCCTGAGCTGGCAGGAAACAGGGAGCTTCCAGGCCCTGGGCTTCAGTTTAAGCCTCTGGGGCTGGTGAGGTTCAGGCATTGCAGAGGCAAACACTGCAAAACACCAAGCTTGCTCCTGGCTGAACCCACTCTTTCAGAGCTGTGCCCTGGCCCAGGCTCCCATGCTGCCAGCCAAGGACACCCCTGGTGGGATATGGCCAGGGCAGAAGCACCCACGGAGAAGCACAGTGGGATGGACACCCAACCCTGCCCACCACAGCAAGCACATGCCCTGCTGCCACACCAGCCCAAGAGATCCATCCAAACAGGCAGGGCATGGAGCTCCCTCACTCCCACCAGCTGAGCTACCGGCAGAGCCGGTCCAGCACTCTGGGGCAGTTGAGGGAGTGTAAGTCCATCATCTACCTGGCTCCAAGGCTTGCTGATTTATCTCAGCCACCCAGTCATGCAGCGCCAGCTCCAAGGCTTCCTGGGGGCTGTAGCTCTCCTCCCATGGGCCTCGGCTGTCCTCCAGGGCTGCCACTGTCTCCATTCCTAGGGAACTGCAGCTCATCAGCCTGGGCAGCCCCACTCCCTGCTTGATAGAGCTATCCCATGCCACGCTGTGGGTGAGCACCTTCCCTTGGCAGGTGCCCGCAGGATGAACTCCATGTCCAGGGATGTTACGCAGCGCCCAGGGAGGTGGGACACCTCACCCAGGCTGCCATGCAGGAAAGGGCCTGGCAAAGACACTGGCAGGCACAGAACTGCCTGGGCACTGAGACCATATACCTGCACAATCAGGGTGGGCACAGCTTCTCAGCTCGCTCTGAAACCAGGTGCCCAGCGTGTGTATGGGGATGAAGTTGGCCTGAAGCTCACAGTTGGGGTTGAGGAGCAGTCCATGGAGTCTGGGCATGAGGCCAGGAGCACGTCCCATGTAGGGGCCCAGGAAGACACGTCTGCAGTCATAGTCGTTGGCATAGAGGTTGTCCCAGATGATGGGGCGGCGCTGCAGGACACCCTCCACCTCCTCCAGCAGAGCAGCTGAGAGCTCCTGTGACACCACCTTTGGGCCTGGAGCATCAGGGCACAGACACACATGGGCAGTGTGGTTCATCCCAGACTCACGTCAGGGACATGGACATGGACACTTTTGGGCACCGAGCATGGACGCAAGGGTCAAGTTACCCCAGACACACTCCCAAGTCAGGAGAGGAGACCCCAGTCCTGACCTTCTGCCTGGCTGGGGCTGCACATCCTGATCCAAGGCACATGGTAGGGCTCCTTGCTGGTGGCTCTCTCAGGATAGAGCCAGCAGCCATGGGGTTTGCAGACATGGCATGGGGCCACACGCCCACAGACAGTTCTGGTGCTCACCTACCTGTCCAGATGACACTGATCCCAGGGAGCAGCTCCTGGCCGATGGTCTGCAGGTAGCAGGACTGGCTGGGGTTGGGAGAGCAGAGCGAGCTGCAGTATTCTGGGGAGAGAGCACAGAGCATTCCCTGAGGGATGGGGGACCAGGAGAGGAGTGGCTGCCAGGACAGGGGCTGTGGAGGTGCAGGATGCAGGGAACACAGCCTGGTCCTGTCCTAGTCCAGAGGATCACCAGAAATCCCCTGGTAGCATGAAGAGTCCTGGTACCAGGGAGAGCCATGGGGGCTACCAAGGCACTCAGAGACAGGGGTTGGGTGCAGACGGCCCAAGGGCTCCCCAGTCTGAGGAGCTCCCTGGGGTGGGAGGCTGGGGCTGCAGGGCTGCAGGTAGTACCTGTAGGGCAGAAGAGGAAGACAGATGGTTGGCCCAGCTCCTGGTACACTTCGTTGGCCACAGAGGCCTGAGCCTGTGCCAGGGAGGGGAAGACGTCTCTGTCAGCTTGACACATGCAGGGGTCAATGTCATCAAAGAGCAGTGCAAAAGAGGAACACCCCATGGCAGCCACCTGCAGGCACAGACACGGGCTGCTGGGATCTCTGGGATCCCTGGGCAGCAGAGAGAGGAGGCAGCGACCGCAGAGGAACCAGGGAGAGGCAGATGGGCTTGGCACAGTGCAGGGCAGTTGCTGGGCTATGCCATGGGAGTAGCGGCTTCCCACAGAGCAAACCCACCATGCCAGCAGCTTTTTACCCTCCCTGGGGACCTGGGGCTCAGTTCCAGCCTGCATTGGCTCCAGGTGCTGCCTAGCTAGTGCTGGCATTTGGCTGGTCTTTCTCTTGCCCCCAGTCAGACATTCACGGAACCCTCAGCTCCCCATCACCATGACAGGGACAGCATGTTGGCCGCCGGGCACCCCACAGAGCTGCTCCCTGATGCGCAGCAGCAGGAGTGGTTTACAGCCCCACACCACCCTTTGGTGTGGTCACAGGGATCACAGGAGGGGTTTACATCCCTTTATGGTCCTTGGAGCAGGCACAAGCACGTGTGCCCCTTGCCTGGGAGCACTGGGAGGAAGGAATGGCCCACAGTACCTGCCTGAGTTTTTGCTGCAGCAGGAGCCGATCCCCAGCACTGGAAAACACCATGTCCTGACCAGCAGAAATGGCATAAACAAACTCCACACCCTGCTCTTGGGCAGCTTCGATGAGAGACCGCATGCAGGCTGGGGACAGAGCAGAGGAGGTCTATGAGTGCTGGAAGGCAAGGGATGGAAAGGACCAAGGGATGGAGTGGAACAAGGGATGGAGGGAGAGGGAACCACAGTAGGCTGAAAGGAAGGAGCTGATGGCATTGGGAGGGGAGAGGTTCAGGGGAGACCATTTCCAGTCCCTTGGGACACAGAGGACTTTCAAAAAGCACTATGGGGCTCAGTATATTCATGCACATTGCCAGAGATGCGTATGGAGAGTTCCCCCTGCTGGGTGGGCTTCTAGGCAATTCCACATGATGGGCATAGTCTACGTTTCCTTGCATCAGGCAAGGTCTAGGGGCTTCCCTGCAATGGGCAGGGACCTGGCAGGACGAAAGTAGCTGCCAGCCTGGCCCTAGCTGGGAAACAGACCATGGTTCACCCTGAGGGTCCCAGGACGCCTGCAGCCCCCTGTGGGGCCCAGCAGAGCCGGTACCTGCCTCATGCTTCGTGTAGGGCTCTCGCCAGAGCAGCCGGTGCTTCAGCTCATCCTTGGGCGCATACATGTAGCAGTTCAGCCCCCTGCATTTCATCCTGCATAGCAAGAACAAGGGGTCACCCAAGCTCCACATGGGCTCTTTACAAAGAGGCATCTGGGCAGGTGCCAGGCACGACACCATGAGCTGCCTGGCACACAGCACCCACTCCTTCCCAGGGCTGCACTGTGTCCCAAGGCTCCCAGATCTACCAGGGTCTGCTCTCTGATGTTGCAGCCCGTGGAGACACAGCTCTGCCCCGGCACAGGGAGCCCTGCCACAGCCACATTTAGACATAAATCTCATCCAGTACTCCCACTGCTGAGCCCTACAATTTGTGTTGAGATCAGCAGGCCATTGTCCCTGGCAGGGCAGACACGTCCCTATACAGCTCTTTTGGCACTCCTGTGTGGAAGCCATCTGATATATTTATTTGGTTTTATTTATCCTCCTCAGTAGATTATGTTTTAGATTTTCTCATTATGAATACAGTAGGAAGCAGTTCAGGTACCATGACACAAGTCCCACATCTTGTTTCTTTCCAGATAAGAAAAGCACCCATGAACACATCAGTCCCATGTGCAATCACGTGAACACACATCCCAGTCCAGCACCAGACAAGGCCATCATTAGACCTTCTCATTCCTGAGGTACTTTAAACAGCTTGGTTTTCTTCCATTTTTCTGTAGTGCACCTCTGGTCCCTGTATCTATAGTCCTTAATTGCACTTGTGACACTGCCCACGCTGTCACCAGTGCACTGTCCCTGCAGTGCCCAGCACATCCTCAGCACCACTCCCAGCCTACTGCCTGTGCCATCACCAGGCAGCACCCACACTGACCAATGCACTGCCCATGCTGCCACCATTGTGCTGCCCATGGGGGGTCTGTGGAGCCCCAGTTCATTGGTGGCAGGTCCTGTCAGTGCATCTCATCCCACTGATGGCCTGTGCATGGGCACCAGCTGCTTGGAGAAGAGCTGCACAGATCAACTCCCATCCCAAGGTGATTCTCAGCCAGTGACAGATTTTGCCCAAGTCCTTCCATCACAGGGACACAGGGTGACACACAGATACACATGGAGACTCACAGGGACACAGAAGGGCCACCCACACCAGGCAGGGATGGCAGCCTAAGGATATAGCATGGGGTGGCAGGGCCAACGGCCCCAGGTAGGGCAGGCTGGCGATGGGAAGGGTGGCAGGGGTGCGTTGTCCCACGTCCAGTGCAGCCACCGAGGAACAAAGAGGTCTGCACCGGGCTGTGCGGAATTCCAGCTCCATCTGCTGGCTCAGGGCGGCCCCGCAGCTGTCCATCCATCCCTTCCCTCTCCTGCCTCCACCACGGCACCCTGGACAGGCTGCATTCAGAGAGGAAAACTCGGGATACTTGCCATTGAAAGAGAAGTTTCCTCTGTTCCACAGACCACGGTCTCCCATAGAAACCTGTAAAAGGTGGGGGAAAATGGCAAAATGCAGTTGTTGATAAGTGCCTTAAAACAGCCTCTCTCTGTGCTATCCCTGAGTGACTGCTCTTGAACCCAGAGATCTGCCAGTTCTTCACCTCTGGGGACTTCAGGTATCTGTTATCTTCCTATGGCCTTGCGGGACATTGGTTATTTGGGCAAGTGGGTTAATGTTTGAGCTTCCATCCTTCCCAGAAAGGAGCAGCTGGGAAGAATTGCACAAGGTAGCATTTAACCTGGGAGGGGGAATGTGCACAGTAAAAGCCAAGCCTAGAGGAGGCGTTGGGAGCTGGCCACATTATGAAGTACTTTAGCACGATTTTGGGGTGCACTGCAGCACAGAGCCGGTGAACTCCATCCTACAGTTTTCTGCCTGGGGATTGTTTTCTTTACAGAGACCAATTCTGTGTCTGCATCTCTCTGTGTTTCTGTAGTGTCAGGCAGAGCATCACCACTCCCATATGGGCCATAAAAGCTGCTTTCTGTCTTTAATTGTTGCACGGCTCAAACTGCACCAAAATTACACTGACACAGCTCTCCCCTACCCCCTGCAAACACATCCCTGCATTGCGCAGGGCAGGACTGTGAGGCAGCACCCCTGTCTCAAGGCAGGCTGTTCAGACCAGGAACACACAACCATCCAGGGGATGCCCACAGGTGGTGGGACTGTGACTCCACAGAATGCTTCACAGACACCTAGTCTGTCTCCCACCGGGAAACACAGCCACATAAGCTTGCAAAGGGAAAACCCAGAGAGAGAAAGTGCACCAGGGAGCAATGTTCCCAGCTGTCTTCCAGTAAAGACACCCACCAGTGAGCACCAAGGCTGGCCACAAGGACACTGCCCTTCTGGAAGGCTCACATCAACAAAACTGAATGCAGGAAATACAGATCTGGACTCAGGAAATTCCCAAGTGTTTCTTAACATTTCCCCCTCTGCTGCCTGTAGGCTTTGGGTGGTTGTTTGGCACCAGTGTCTGACACAGGCTTGAGGCTACAGCAGCACAGCAGCTGACAGTGCCCTGTGCCCTGCACAGCAGGAACCAGTCTGTTACTGGGTGTAATGAGCCCTGGCACTGCCAGACATGCAGCACCCATTCCCCTGATGGGACCACTGACAAGGAAGGGCACTTCCTATGTCTGCATGTAGGAAGACCTGAGAGGTGCAGAGTTGTCCACAAAGGCAGTGAGAAAGAATATGCAGTGGAACACAAATCTCATCACTTGGGGACAGCAGCAGAACAGTCAGGTCAGTGGGTTTGGAGAGATGCAGATTTGAGAGCTTCTCAAAGTGGACGTTAAGGGCAACCTCTAAGTGTTCCAGTGCAGACCTGAGATTTACCAAGGGAACTTTCAGCCACTTCAAGTCTCTACAAGATCTGGCATCTGCAATGGAAAGTCTCATGGAAAATCCATTATGTCTTGGACAGCAATGACAATTAGCCATCAAGGCAGCGTCCTGGTTTTGGATGGGCTCTGCATCATGAGCAACTTTGGAGTCACTCACTGCACTTCACAACAGCCAAGGCCAAGGGGAGCAGATACTCAGGGAAGTGACGGCATTTACCAAACTGGGCAACGCACAAGGACAGACTGCAGTGACTCCGTTAGGCACCAGCTCTCAGCATCTGGCATGAGGCCAACATCGCCCAGAAAAGCACCTGTCTTTCCCAAAGCACCCGAGTGCCCTGGAGCTCATCTGTCTGGGAGGGGGCCCTGATGCCCAGCTCCCTTTGGCAGAAGCCCACCCTACAACCCCCAACACCAGCCCTGGGCAATGTCAGGCTGCACCACAGCACCCAGTTACCTTCCCTGCAGACCGATGATCTACCTGCTGAACATCTATATGGTTTCGCCATCTACTTTGAAATAACAGTCACCTTACTGTGCCTAGGCCAAATTTGTGGCTGCTCGAGGATCCCAGCAAACATTTCACTCAAGACAGTTATTTCCATAGTAAATAATTTGCCATTTCCAGTTCCCAGTGAGGCCCCAGAAGTCCCTGTATGGCACCTGCCTGCAAGTGCCTCACTCACTCATTGCTGTAAACTGACATGCTTGGCAAATCTGACAGTCCCACATGCACCCTGACAACAGTGCTCCTGTGGAGTGGCTCTGCCAGCAGCATCCCTTTCCCATGTCCCCTTTCCCAGGTCAACTTTCCTGTATCAATGAATCTTGTCTGACTCATGTCAACTTCCCCACCCTTGCACTTCCTATTTATTTTGTGTTTATTTTGCTTGGTGCTTCTGTTTCCTCCCAGGTGAGGCAGTGGGCAGTGGGCTCAGTGGGGTAGGTACTGTGCTGCCAGGAGAATGGGAGATGCTTTTGCATGGTTGATGCCAGGTCTGGCCGAGCCGCAGAGTTGCTGTGTGGCAGAAACGGGAGTTGGGGATGTTAGCGGGAAGCAGGACAGGGTTGAGCCCCACAGAGCTCCCATGAGACAAGTCTCTTCCTGGCCAGCTCTGGGCACAGCCCTAGCGCTCTTGCCCTGTGGGCAGGGGGGGCACATCGGGAAGCTGAACAGCAGATCCCCGTGCCCCTCTGGGGGAGTTGGCTCTGCTGGGGTGGCTGCGGTGCTCTGGGGATCCTTGGCAGCGTCCCGGGGGGTGCTGCTCCCGGCTCCCCGGCAGAGATGGGTGCTGAGCAAGAGCCCGGCTCCCGCCTCCCGCATAGCCGGGGACCCAGGCGCGGGTCCCGGTGGCCCTTTCCGGCCCCGGTTCACTCCGTGTGGACCGGGACAGCCTCTCCATCGCCCGGGCGGGGCCGGGGGAGGCACCGGCCCCCGCCGCGGCCCCGGGCGGGACCTACCTTCTACCACGCCGCAGAGGAAGCGCGGCCGCCCCGCCATGCCCGCGCAGGAGCGGCCCTGCCCGCGCAGGGACAGGCGCAGGGACAGGCGCAGGGTGCGCCGCGAGACGGAGTGATGCGCAGAGGGATGGAGGAGTGCGCGGAGGGACGAGCGGAGGGATGGAGGGTATGGGTAGGGATGGAGGATGCGCGGAAGGAAGGAGGGTGTTGGGTAGGGGTGGAGGGTGCGCGGAAGAATGGAAGGTGCGCGGAGAGAAGGAGGGTGTGGGTAGGGGTGGAGCGTGCATGGAGGGATGGACGGCGTGGGGAGAGAAGGAGGGTGCGCGGAGGGATGGAGGGTGCGGGGAGGGGCTGCGCAGGGATGGAGGGTGCGGGGAGGGGCCGCGCAGGGATGGGTCCAGCGCCCGTGGAGACGAGCCCGCCGCAGCGCAAGGGGCGGGCCCGCAGGGGGGGCCAAGGCCGGGCCGGGGCGCGGGGCGGAGCGGACCGAGGTGGCCCCGGAGCCCGTGAGGAGCCCCCAGGAGGCGATGCTGGAGGCGCCGGCCGGAACCCTCCCGGTCGGAACCTCGCCAGGCGCACTGGAGCCCGGGCTGATGCCGCGCCATCCCCGGCTCCCCCGCGGCACTGGCTGCGAGCCTTCTCCCGGTGCAGCCCCAGGGCTCTTCCCTCTCCTGCCTTTGTAGCTTCCCGAGACTTCATAGCCCCAGAGCTCTTCCCGAGGAGTCAGTTGTCATTATGTGTTCACCACTGAGTCGGCACCTGCCCTGACCGCACCCTCATGCCAGGTGCAGGGTGTGATGCCTCTGCAGGCACCTGCCAGTCCATGCCATCAGGCCTGTCCATGTGCCTTGCAGGTCCACGTGTCATGTGCAAAGTGTCTGCCCATGTCAGGCTACTGTTTGCCTTGTGCCACCCTGCTCTGAGCTGCTGACACACAGCTGGCTCGTGATTCTCTCTGTCCCACAGGTTCTGATTTGCAGAAGTGCTGCCACGTCATTAGTTCCCTGTCCTGCTGCTGCACATCACGGGGACCTGCCTACACACAGACCTGTGTGTTTGACATCACCACAGCATTTTGCTCTTTCTCTGACCACTTTTCCTGTTTGTCTCGTTGTAAGGTGGATCCAGCCTCCTCCAGACAAACGGTGCCATAACCCAGAGGGCGAGTTGTCCTGGCTCCGACAGGGTTAATTTTTGCAGCAGCCAGGAGGGGCACGGCAGGACCCCGAGGTTATTCGATACCACCTCACTGCTTGGCAGCAGGTACTGGGGATGGGGTGGGGGTTTTCCCGGTTTTGGCAAGATGTGCAGTGGCTGGCCCTGGGTTCTGCATGGGGAGCAATCGCGTGTGAATCGTTCCCTGTCTTGTGCACTCATACTGGTGTTATTACTGTACGTTTGCTTATCTTATTGCCATTTCTAGAAAATTGTTCTTATCTGAACCCATGATCTTTAGCTTTCTGTCCCTCCAATGCTCCTCTCCATCCCGCCTCATGGGGAGGGTGGGGCAGTGAGCGACCAGTTCTTGGTCTGGGGTTTTTCAGTGGGAACAGTAAGTTGGAGAATACCATTCCTAAACCAGGACAAAGTACACAACTTTGTTACCGTGCAAGTGTGAGGGATGGAGCCAGGAGGGCACAGAGGGGCACTCCTGCAGCAAGGCACTGCCAAGCTCCCACTCGGCAGCTGTCCCCATCTGCAGCCGTTTCATCTAACCCACAGGCATGAGCTTGCACAGGAGAAGTGACATCAAGGGCCCAGAAAATCCGCATCTCTGACTTCTCCCTCTTGCTTTTGCAGGTTAATGTCATGCCAGGAAGCCAAGTCATGGTGCCTGGGCCATGAAAGATGTAAGAAGCCCAAGAGTAACTGACCAGCAGTGACCTGGCAAGGTCACAGTGCCATCAGTGCCACCAGGCTGTTGCAGTGCTTTCAGCAGGACAGCACAAAGGAGGCTGCACAAAGCAAGGAGAGCCCAGAGCACTGAAAACCTCAGCCCTTGGACTGGGGGCTTATAACCAGACACACACAGCAATAAAAACCACTGCTGGGTGCAGGACAGGCAGTGGTGCTGTGGGAAAGCAGATTGGCGTGGCCAGGGTGGGTCATCCATGGGCAGGGTGGGTCATCCGTGCCCAGGGAGCTGCTGCAGGGGCATGCTGGACACAGGCCATGCTAGACACAGGCCATTCTGGTCCTTGTTCTTTGCCTCACAGCCGGCACCTGTCCCACCTTGTGCTGGAAATGCTGAACTCAAGCCTGGCCCTGCAGAAGGCTGTTGGGGCAGAATGGAATGGTCAGCCATGGCAGGGACGGTGCTTGGAGCAGCTCCTGGAGTGGCCTCAGTGTCCAGGCACATGGCATAGTTGGAGGTAGAGTGGCATGGATAACATTACCCTGTCCACAGATGGTCTCAGGATGTTTTACACAGAGGTGTTTGCTGTGATTTCATCCCTTCTCTGCTCTCTCTGGGAGCACCTGGTTATTTATTCCATGGTTTTCTTGGACTGTGAAGTTGAGCTAAGTGGCCTCTAGTTCTCCACTTCCTTTTTTCTTGTATCAGAGACATCACTCGTTTTTGCTGTTCTCTGAAACCTCATCCATCCTCTACCTTCTCTCCATATTGCCCATACTTATCCTCAGCCCATCCCATTGTGTTTTCCGTCTCCAGCGCAAGCACACGCCTCTGTCACACCTGTTAGTGCTGTCAGTGCTGCGGCAGAGCAGTTCTCCCCTCCTCAGGGCAGGCTCGGGGCAGGCGCCACCAGCGAGCACCGGGGCCGGCCGTCATCGCCTGCCGTCCCTCCGGTCTCGGTAGGGGTCATGCACACACCTGTTCACACTATGCACACACACCTGTTCACACTATGCACACACACCTGTTCACACTATGCACACACACGGTCACACTCACGCACACACGGTCACACTATGCACACACACGGTCACACTCACGCACACACACACGGTCACACTCACGCACACACGGTCACACTCACGCACACACGGTCACACTATGCACACACACGCTGGGACAGACACACACACAGACAGACCCACGCCCCTCCTGGCCCCGCCCCGCCTCTCCTGGCCCCGCCCTGACCTCTCCTGGCCCCGCCCCGGGCCCGGCCCGGCCCATTCTGACCCCGCCCTGGCCCCGGCCCCGCCCCGCCCCGCCCCGCCCCTCCTGGCCCCGCCTCGCGGCGGAAGCGCCGGGGATGGAGCCGCCGGCCATGGAGGGGCCGCTGCTGGTGCAGCACAGCCACAAGTTCGGCGCCAAGGTGAGTCCGGAGGGGCCGGGGTTCTCCTTCTCCCTTCCACCCCTCCTCGCTGCCCCGGGCCGGCGGGGTGCCGGGGTGCTGCCGGCCCGGCCGACGGGCCCCGGAGCCGCCCCCGGCCCGGAGTGACGGCGCTCCCCGCAGCGCTGGAAGCGCGGCTGGTCCGCGCTGTACCCCGCCAGCCAGCACGGCGTCGCCCGCCTCGAGGTGTTCGACTGCAAGGAGCCGGCGGCGGGCCGGGCGGGCACCAGGCGGCTCGGCCGCACCGTCGTGCGCCTGAGCGACTGCACCAGCGTGGCCCCGGTGGGCGAGGGCGGCCCCCGCGCCGGCACCGCCGCCTTCCGCCTGGAGACCCGAGACAGGAGCTTCCTCTTCGCGGCCGAGAAGCAGCAAAGCGAGGAGTGGGTGGCGAAGCTGTGCCAGATCGCCTTCGCGGTGAGCCTGGTGCGGGCGGAGGGCTGTCCGGGGCGGAGGGAGCTGCTGCGAGTCCGCGGCGAAGGGGACAGGACGGGACACGAACGACAGAGTGTGTGCGGGGCAGCGATCCCTTCCCACTCAGCAGGAGTTCCTGGCGGCACAGGAAGAGACACCCAGAGGCACAGGCAGCGCCAGTGGTCCCAGTTTTAGAGCACCCGGGCCTGGGACTCGGGTCCCCTTTTGTTGGCTCCTGGTGTGCCAGCTGGGTCCGGGACTCCTTGGCACGTTGTCACTCCAAATTTCAAGTTGGGGTTTTCCCTGTACAGAGCCCATCCTTGCCCCTCCACAGACCTGGCGAGGGGCCAGGTGATCGCTGGGAAGCATTTTTGTTGGCCCAGCCACTGCTGCCTTTGCTGCTGCAGCAGAACCAGGGCCTCAAGAGCGTTGCAGTGCCTGCGTGGCTCTGGGACCCTGCTGGTTCCTGGGATCTTGAGGCCCTGAGTCAGCCTTGGAGCTCACTCCTGCCTGGTGCTGGGGAAATCCTGTCTGTACTGCTCCTCCGGCACAGCCCTCCAGCCTCCCGTCCTCTGCAGCCCTTGGAGCCACGGTCAGCCAGCTCGACCCGCCAAGGCCGTTTTGGGCAGTGTGTGCCCTGTGAACACGGTCACCTGGACCCTCTGCAAGAGCAGTCAACACCTGCCTGACCCATAGTCTTGGCTTTCCCTCCCGGGAGGTATTTGCAGAGCCCTGGCTTGGGCTCCAGTCAAAAGCTGGCTTGGAGTGCTGGGCAGGGCTGCCAGACAGGATGATTGGCTGCAGAGCTGGTGATCTCAGGATCTCCCCCCAAGGAGCCAGGTGTTTGCTCAGTGTTACTTCCCTTTATCCCTCTTGTGTCTCCCTGCAATCTGCTGCCAGGCCAAGAATATGCAGCAAGTGCTGGGCTGACCAGGCAAAGAGGCACTGGCATCGTGCTGGAAATGACTCTGTGTCTGTCTGGTGTAGTTTGGGTTTCAGCCTTTGCCCTGGAAGTGGCTTGTGGGCCTGAGTTGGGGACACTGCACACCCTTGGAGTGGGGCAGTGTAGGGGCCAGACCAGGGAGCACCTGTTTGGAGCAGGAGTGTGCTTGTGCTGTCCCTCATATGGGAGCCTTCATTTGTATGCCTGAGGTCCAGAAGCAAGCTGACAGTTTAGGAAGTGATGAGCAAAAGGCTACAAGGGTGGTGTGTGTTCTAGAAAAGCCTGACCTGGAGCAGGAGGCACAAAAGCTGCACACAGCCTCTCTGCACACAGCGGGAGATCCTCAGCTGTGATTTGTGGTCGTCTGCATGGAGAATGTGATTTTGTGTCATGTTGCTGCCCAGGAGGTAAGCAGGGTTCAGTAGCTTGTGAACTGGGACCAGAGATCATTTTGAGTTCAGAATAGCATTTTTTTACTTTTGAAGATGAGGAAAAGTGTAGTCAAATGGAGCCCTAAAGGGGTCTGGCTGGTCAGGTGGCCCTTGACTTCCCAATATCAGGCTGGAGTCCTGCTGCACTGGATGCTTTAGCTGAGGAGGAGCTGCTGGTATCGGCTCTAAGGACATGAGGTTTTAACAGTCCCCACTCTATTTAGGAACCAAACATGAGGGCTAGAAGTGCCTTTTGGGCCCTTGTCTCTTGTTAGGAAGCTCTGAGTGTCTGCTTAACCTTGTCTTTGGTTAAGAAGTGTCTGGATTTTAAACTGAAACTGTGGGAGCTTGCTTTTTACAGGATGTACCCTCTGCTGGAGCCCCCTCCCACCTGGCCCTGAGGAACAGCTCAGTAGCACCAAGGGTTTGTGTTCCCCCCAGGCCCTCTGAGGACCTTGCTGCTGGGACACTGTTCCTGAGAGTGTATGCATTGCACTTTCAGTTCTGCATGTGCTAAAATAGAAGTGTTTGCTTCCCCTCTGGGGCCCCCCTCCCTGCCTGTGCAGGGCAGGACACAGACCCCTGTGCTACTGGGTCATCAGCTGCACCTGTCCCTCTCCCCTCCTTCCTGTGCCTGGGCTGTGGGGGCTTTGGGGGCAGCCCAGTGAGTTATGCTGCTGAGAGGGCCTTCTGTCCTTCATCCTGTCAATCCAGACTCCAACTGGGGCCAGGGTCCTGCCAGGAGCTTGAGGAAGCCCCCCCTGTGCTGCCTGGCCCTGTTCATCCATGTTCATGTTGGCTTGGGGGGGGGCCCTGAGGTCTGTCACCAATATGGGTGCAGGGCAGCCAGGCTGTGTGGGGCCCGGGAGGGCAGAAGGGCTCAGGCCATTAAGGGCTGGGGGCAGTGGCTGCCTAGGGGCCCAGGGGCTGATGTGGGCAGAGGTGACTGGGGCTGATCTGCTCTCATTTGTCAGGGAAATGGCCCCAGTGATGCTGGCATGGTGGCACTACATGGCAGAGAGGGCAGCGAGGATGCACCGGGCCTGGAGATGGCTGTGAACTCCATCTACTACTCGAGAGATGAAGGTGGGACCTGCCACTGCCCTGACTGTGGGCCACCTTCTGTGGGGCCTGTCCTGCTGCTGCCCCATCACCGGGGCTGTGGTGGGCACTGCCTGGGGCTGGGCCACGTCTCACTCTGCCCTGCCCTGACGGCCCTGTCCCTGCAGTGAACACCTTCTGGGTGACGGTGCAGCGGACCGAGGCCGCGGAGCGGTGTGAGCTGCGT
Organism: Willisornis vidua nigrigula; assembly: GCA_021164005.1. NCBI lineage: Eukaryota > Metazoa > Chordata > Aves > Passeriformes > Thamnophilidae > Willisornis > Willisornis vidua. The sequence goes on from JAJPCS010000448.1 coordinate 162,767, forward strand.
GGCACGTACGTGCTCAAGGCTGAGCGTGACAGCCTCGTCCTGAAGGAGCCACAAACAAACAAGATCCTCTACGTCTGGCCCTACCGACTGCTCCGGAGATATGGCCGGGACAAGGTGGGGACTGGGGGCCCTGTGTGCCGCATGCCATGGCCTCCTTCCCTGCAGGGAAGGTCCTGCTCCCTGCTGATGGATGAGGAGCTGAGGTACCCGACTGGCCTGTAGCAGCCGTGCAGCCAGCCCTGCCAAATGTCAGAACTGCTACAGCCCCTGGCGACTGCAGCAGGGTCCCCAGGGACGTCTGTCAACCCTGACTCTGCTTCTGCTTGTGTTGCCACAGTGGAATGTGGGCTGCCAGGAGCGCGGGCAAGCATCCCACTGCACGGCTGTGCAGAGCCCCTTTTTGTGGTCCTTCCCCCACTCCCACTGACACCATTGTGGCCTCTGCCACACATCCCCACCCTGGCTCTCTCCCTTTCTCCATCCCAGCACTCCCCCACCTCTGCTGTGGGCAGGCACATCCCTCTGTGTCGCACACAAGCTATCCCCAGCCTCGGGGGACTGTGGCTTCTGGCAGTTCTAGCTCTGCCCTGGGTTCAGTCCCTCCCTCCCAAAGGATGGTGGCCAGAGCAGAGGGGCTCTTTGAGACACCACTTACTCTGGATTTGTTCACTGTGTGGGGAAAACTGCTCCTAGCTCAGCTGACCCTTGGAGATCTGTCCCCTATCCAGAGTCCTTCTGCAGTGAGTCCCCAGTCTGCCTTGCTGCTATCCTGAGTGCAAGAGTTCCTGGCCATGCTGGGCAGGGAGGAAGTTTTATCCCTCCAGCTGTTCATAGCAGTGACAGTGACGGTTGCACTCTGCTGATGGTGCTATCTGTGGCATGTTCCCAAAACAGAGGTGGAAGCTGAACTGTCCTTGGCGTGGGGGGGCATCTGACTAATCTGCAGGGTTTGTGCTGGGGCAGGAGGAGAGTTGCAGGGTGTGGGGAGCAGGCACCTGCACCCACAGGTCCCTGAGCAGAGGACCTGTGGCAGCATTGACCCACATAAGGAAGTCTGGCGCTTCTGTAGGAACCCCAGGGAGTACTTCAGCCTGTGAGAGCACCAGGAAGGCAGCAAATCTCCCTTGGTTCAGGGACTGAGACTCAGGAAGGGTTTGGGCATATGCTGGTGGGAACATGTATACCAAAATGTGTTCAGGCCTGAGCAAGACTTCTCTTTAAAGTACCTTATACCATTAATAATGGTGGTAGGTAAATGCTTTGCTTACTCTTGGTAGTCAAGCTGTTGCTTCTGGGCTTTCTTCTGTGGAAAGCCGTGTTCCTTCTCTTACATCTCTTGCTTCCAGATCATCCCTTTCTGTCTGATGCTGACTTACCCAAGATGTCCATAGCAGTTTCCCCTGCTGAACTGCCACTCATCTGCTCACCCTACTCCCTTCTCAGTATTATTTCCTAGACTTTTGTGTCCCAGTGGTTGATGCTCCTGGCATTGCTCAGGTAAGGCAGCAGGTCTCCAGCAGGACCTGCAGCTAAGCCTCTGGGGCACTTGCAGTCCTGTCCTCTCAGATGTGCATCCCTGCCCATCCGCTGGGCACAGCGTGCCCCCAGGGCAGCCCTTGCTGTGGGAGCAGAAGGAACAGGATGTTCAGTGAAGTCTCTTGCAGAATTTGCAGGATTGGTGCCACAGCCATGCACCCTTCAGCGGGAAGCACAGCCTGCGTGATGCGCTGGGTTGGCAGGTGCTGATCAGGATGTGACCCTTCTACTTCCCCCACAGGTGATGTTCTCCTTTGAAGCTGGCAGGCGCTGTGACTCAGGACCTGGAAATTTCACCTTTGAGACCAAGCAGGGCAATGAGATCTTCCGCCTTGTAGAAGCCTCCATCCAGGAGCAGAAAGCACAAGTGGAGGAGAACCGGCAAAGCTGCGATTCACTGGAAGCAGACAGCCCCAGCATGGTGCTGATCCGCCAGGCCCTGGCTGATTCCCTAAGCCTGGAGCTGCCTGCTGAGGGGGATGACACTGTGGCACCCAAAGTGGCGCTGGTGCCCAGGGCCAGTGCAGCGGCAGAGGAGAGAGATGCCATATCTCTGCTAAAGACCCGGACTCTGCCAGAGCTGCCTGTGCCACAGAGCAAGCCCACAGTCCCCAGCACACCTCCGCGCTCCCCTCTGCCGAAGGTGGTCCGTGCTGTGCTGCCAGCCAATGACCTGTCCACCGTGTACTCGGAGCCCCTGGACTCAGTGAAGGGCCTCCGGCCCTGGCTGGACCCGCTGTACTCAGACCCTGTGGACAGCAAGCCCACAAGTGGGGCCAAGGCATCTGGAGGGGCCTCAGATGAGATGAAGCTTCGGCTGCTGGTGCCCCTGTACTCGGGTGCCTACGAGCAGGTCCGGGCTGAGGGTGGCAGCCAGGCACTGTCACCACCTGGGCAGAGGGAGCACATCTACGATGAGCCTGAGGGTCGTGCTCCCCGCTCGCTGCCCCCCTCCACCTGCATCTATGATGAGGCACGGCCCACGGGCGAGGCCTGGCGCACCCAGGGCCATGATGGCAAGGGAGGCTACGAGTACCCCTACAATCCCAGCACTGATGACTACTTGGTACCAGTCTTACAGGCCAAGGCCAAGGGCCCCAAGCCAGTCCCTGCCCCCAAGCCACAGGCACCCTTTATCCCCAAAGGTGCAGAGAGGATCGAGGACCCTGGGAGGCGATGGCGGAGCGCTGCTCCTGAGAAGGTGGTCACCAAACCCAGCCTCAATAGCAGCAACAACAACAATGTGGAGGTGCTGTACAGCCAGGTGGTGAAGCCCCAGCACCTGCAGAAGAAGGAGCAGTCTGTGGATGAGTGCAGCTTGTTGCCTGTTTATGAGGACTTAGGAGAGATATAGGGTGATGCTGCTCTATATCTGCCTGGATGGGACTTGGTGTCCCAGTGCCAGGTGTGCTCCTCCATGGGCCTGGGAGCAGCTTGGGGTTGGGGACTGTTCAGGCTCAGGCACAGCCTCTCTTGCTCACCAGTGCTGAGGGGCTGCATTTCCCTGGAGTGAAACAGCAAGAGCAAGAGAGCTGTGGCTGGCGCGGGTGCCAGTGTGCTTCTCCTGCTCTGGAGCTGGCTCTGCTGCTGCCTCCTGATCTGCCAGAGGCCTGTTTGTGATGTCTTGTACCTGCTGCTCTGCCTCTGCTCTGGCTTCCTCTCTGACCAGGCTGCAGGGCTCAGATGCTCATGGAAGACTGCTTCCCATCAGTCTTCAAAAGTATTTTTATATAAAATTATTTTAATATTAAAGTCTGTATGTTTCAGAATGACACGTTTGCCTGTCTGAGCTATCAGGATGGTTGGGGAGATGCTGGTGCTGCTGTGGAGCAGCTGAGCACTGTTCATATGGCCACACATATGTCTGTCTGTGTGAGAGCTACTGAGCTAAGGGGAAATGACAAAGAAAAGTGCATGCCAGATTCCGCTGTGGCTGGGATGCCCTGATGGCAGGGGATTAAGGGATATGAGAGTCAGGCTCGCAGATATCTTTATGTGCTGATCAGGGGCACAGATGGGATGGCCTCCAGTCGTAAGGCTGGGTAGGGACAGGCTTCAGCTCTGCTGCAGCTCAGTGGCTGTTGATTGGTGACAAGATCTCTTCTTCCCCGTCTTGATCCCACTGCTAATCCCCCACTGCTCTTGAAAGGCCCGGGATGGCCCACTCTGGATCCCATTGATTACAATGGCAAAAACTGTGATCCCTGCTACGTGGTCTGGGGCCAGGGGTTTGGCTGATTGTGCTGTGGCCAGCCTTGGGCAGAAACCTAAGCAGAGTCAAAACAGGTTCTCCTTTTGGTACTGGTAATGGTTTTGAGAGATTTCATGTCCTGTGTGGGGCCAGATGAGGTACCCTGGTATTGGCTGTGCCCATGTCTGGACGGGGCTGCTGGTGACTTCTGCAGGTTTACCAGCCTTTTCATTCTCACAGCAGCATAACAGGCAGGTGACAGCACTGCACTGTACCTGTGCAGAGGGCTAAGCATGACTTCTGCAGCGCCTGCTCAGACCCAAGGAGCCAAAAACTGTTGTGGCAGTCTGGAAGATCAAGTTCAGGTCCTCAGGCTAGTGAGATGGTGACAAGGCAGTAAGCTCTGACTGGCCATTTGTCCAATGCCCAAGTTGCAGGGGGAGCCCTCGGCTCTGCGACAGACAATACAGCTCAGCTGTAGCCTGGACCAATTTGCGGCTGTTCTGTGCTGGGTCATCTCCACTGGGGCTTTGCTGCATGAGAAGGGAAAAAGTCTTAAGGGGTTTTGGGAATCTGAGGGAGGTTGAGAGTTCCTGCTGGGATGAGGGGCAGAAGCAGGAGGTTTTGGCTGCTGGGTGATCCCTTGCTTATATTCCTGTCTGTGGTGGGTCCATGTGCATAACCCAAGAGCAGTTCTGCCTACCTGCTCCAGAGATGAGCTCTGGGCATTGCTTAGTAGGGGGCCTAGGCCACCTGCTCAGAATCCTTGCTCATGACTCCAGTGAGAGGCTGCATAACTTAAACAATGAAGAGCCGTCTCCCAGGAGTGGAGCCCTGGGGTTCTCCTTTTATACAGCCTTGGGTATTTGTTCATCATGGAGATGCAAGTCTCCATGACGAACACATGGACACGTCCGTGTGCTTTGTCTGTGCCTTCCTGTGGAGCTGAGTGTGGCACACATGCTGTGTGGACCCAACTGTCATCGAAAAGGGTGACAGTGAGGAAGGAAAATGCTGCAGCATCTGTGCTGGCCCAGTGGTCCCTGCACAGCCATGCTCTCCTCTTGGCTGGGAAGAAAGCGTATTTATTTTTCTTGCTTCAGCAATAGCATCATCTCTTATAACAGACAACTCAGGACTTTCAAAGGCTTTCTGACTCCTACCTGATGCCTGCCCCCCTCCCTGATTTTGTCATTCTTATATTGTTGCCTGGTTTACACACCACAGGCGAGGCCATTTGTATGTGCATCATTGCCCTTTGCTCCTGCCCCTTGCCCAGCATGTTTAGGACAGGCAGGGCTGGCCACCAGCCTGCACCCAACAAGCCCATATCCTTGTGCCTGCAAGGGTCTCTGCCCTGTTTTCCAGGGTATCTGCCCTTGATATCTTGGCACAAGCAGCTGCCCGAGATGCCAGGGCATGGGAAGAGTAGGCCTGTGCCCATGGATGGTTAGCAGGGCCTGTCACTGAGCTGAGATCCCAGGGAGAAGAGATGGCTCTGATGGCTCTGCACTCCTGCTGAACAGCCCCTGGGGAGGATGGTGCCTGTGTCATGCCCTTGCTCAACTGCAGATGTTTCTCAGGAAGCACAGGTCAATGCTGGCATAGCAATGCTGTACACATTATAAACCACAGGTAGAAAGTGAACATTATGGTGGATAACTTTATTTTGAAACAGCTTGTCAGAACGAAGTAAGTAGAACACAAACTGTGCTGGTGCTTGGCATCAGGGGGCTGGGTGAGACCACTCCACCTTGGCTTGGTGGAGCTGCCCTCGGCTCCAGCCCTGCTAGGGGCAGCTGCCCTACACCTGCACTGAAAACCAGGCTGACATATGTGCCAGCACTGGGCAGAAACTCTGTGAAAAGCTCTAGGCCAGTGTGGTGGTGCATTCCTCCCTCTGCATCCTGCATTATGATCTCAGAATCTTCTTAACCCTGACAAAAAGTATTGCTGTGTTGGCTCGCAGACCAGCACCACAGGCACAGGTTGTCCAGAAGGAGGAAATGGGGCTGGAGCTGTGCTGCAGCTTCAGCTGCATGAGATGTCACTGCAGGAGCCAGCTCTGGCTTGGCACTTGCTACAAACCCCTTCATTTGGCTGGGATGTTGCACAGCAAGGCCAACCTCAGAAGCAAGCAAATTATCATCGTGGGTAGTGCTGTGCCTGGGAGGGCAGAATTCCAGGCTTCAAGATCAAATTCAAGACCCCTGTTTTAGGCCTATTCAAACACCCCACTGAACCTGCTGCTGCAGGATGAGGGCAGCTTGGTGTTACTGCCTGCCTTGTCTGTCTGATTTCCTCACTGCCCTGCTTGCACCTCCTTCGTACCCACTAACAGCAATCTGTGGTTTGTGGCCTGTGTTAGCTCAGTCTCAGAAACCAAAATTTGAGGCACGTTGCTAATGTGTGCCAACAAGAACAGGAAATATATGGTGTTGTGGGGGATAGCTGGATCTCTGGACAGAGGGTCCTAGAGCAGCAAACTTTCTACAGCCTGACTCAGTGATGAACAAAACTGTAAAACAACAAGGAGGAACAAACGATAGGAAGTGCCTCTCTGACCACAGCTGAGCTCAGTGTCTTGCCTGACCACTTCCGGCCCAGTGCAGCTGAGCCAGAAGCTGAGCTGTGACTGCACGTGGCAGCCCCAGCATAGCCCGCGGTTCACTGCAGGAACTTCTCGTACTCCTTGGGGAGAGGGGAGCGCTCACAGGAGTCTCTCCGTGCTGCTCCTGGTCTGAATGTTTGGAGGGGAGAGGGAGCCATCAGAAGGGGCGCCACTGCAGCTTTGGCTCTGCTCTGGGGCTGCAAGAAAGGGACAAAACACAAATGCACCTTGTGGAAGGAGGCGTTGGCTTGTCCCACATAGTGGTTGCATCTGCATGTGCCCAGCGTCCGTTTCAGCTGCAACAGCTTATCCTGCACCCATCTCTGCTGGGTACCAGGGAGCTGCCCTCAGCCCTTCTGTAGGAAGTTGACCAGAAGGGCAGAACACATGCTCCAAGCTGGTTGCAGGCAAGGGACTTACCTGCTTGGGCTGATGCCGCTCTGGGCGCTGCTCCCGGGGCTGAGCCTGCTGCCGGTGTGGAGGTTTGTACAACAAACTCTTCAGGTACTTGTAGAGGTTGCTTTTTAGTTGTAAGGGGTTATAAGCAACTTCCACTTCCAAGCTGTTCAGGGCACTCTGCTCAAGAGAAAGAACTGAGTTGCTATGGGATGTGACAGACAGAGGCTGTGGGGTTTGCGTGGGGCAGAGGGTTTGTTGTTTTTAGCGTTGAGGGTTTTGGTTTTTATCAGGGATGAGTGTTGCAGACACTTCATGCCACCCTGCTATGATAGGAGAAGGGACTTTGGCTGTGCTGCTACCCACAAGAAACACTCATAGCTGTATATAAACAAGAGGCATCTGCTACCAGGTCTTAATGGATTTAAACATTCACTTGCAGAGTGCAGTCCTATCCTTGCCCATGCCCGGAACCAGCCAGCAAGCTGGAGCACCTTTTCTGGGCACCATCACCCTCAACTCTGCTTCACAAGACCTCTTCCCACTCCCCACAACAAACATACAATATTGTTCCAAAAGACAGGCATTTGCTGTCCATAAAGAAAGCAATAGGATATATCCTCTGCTGGAAAGAAGTTTTGGAGTGCTCCATCATGTTCCAGCTGTCACTAGACATTTTCTCACAGCCATTTCCTTCTCTATTTATCTAAGACTGTAGTGAGAGCTCTGCCCTTCCTGGCAGCACATGGTGCAGAGGCAGACAATTTGGGAGAACAATAGGAAATGCAGAAGCCTGAATATATTGGGAGAAACAGAGGTACTCTATGTATTGATTTACCTATTGCTAAAGCACCTCTCTCTAAGGTGTGAGGAGATCTGTGTTCCCTGGCAACGAGAGAGAGAGCTACAGCTTCAGCACCAGCTACATGGCTGGAGCATAAGGCTGATCATTGCTCTGGTCTCTGCTTGTCCAGCTGGACCTTGGTACAGGTGTTAGTGCAGGGCTGCAGGGACTCACCTCTATGGGGCCGCGGACTCGCTCCGGGTGCTCAGCGAGGAGGGCTGGGAAGGCTGAAGGCAGCAGGAGCTCCCTGGTGGCGACTGCTCTGACAAGTAGCGTGGCAGAGTCGGAAGGGACAATGACATAATAGGAATGCACCACAGTGTTCCAGTTTGCACTAGTGTTCTGAGGTTCGTGCTTGGCCAAAAGCATCCACTTCCTTTTCTAAATGGCAAAAGCCAAACCTAATGTGAACAACAGGCAAGAGCCACTTCCTTCAGCACTGTCAGCATGGGCTGTGGGGCTCAGTAGCAGGCACACACACACACACGTCAGAGTAAGAACACTATTCTGCAGTATGGTTTAGGACAGTATGTGGTATTCTTTAATTAAATGCAAGTCAGTTCTTAAGAAAAACATCCAATCTTGCTTTACAGCTTGTCAGTAATGGGCAGTTCTCCACAGTCCAAGCCTTGGTTAATTATTTTCACAGTTAAAGATGCACATCTAACTCCAACTCTGACCTTTGCACTTCACATCCCCAAACACTGGATTTCTGATAGGCTCGAGGGTCTTCTCTAAGGTCTTCTGTGCTGTAGCATCTTTCCAGTGGATGCCTTGACTGGAAGGATTTACAAGCACAACTCTGGCCCATAAGATGAGTTCCAGCTTTTGAAATATATTTTCTGGTGCAGGCTAGACAGATCTTATGGTGTGTGCAGTAACTATTCCTTTTTCTGGCGATCCCTCCCCATCACATTGCAATTTTCACACACTCACCAGAAGACTATGACATAAAGCATGGAAGCTGTGTTGGTTTGTCTCCAGTTCATCCCAGTCCAGCTGCCAGCAGCTCGTGGGCTTGATGATGAAGGGTTGGCCATACAGTATAGACTCACAGACCCCTTCAGACTTCAGAGCCCTGCAAGGATATGGCTCATATTAGTGCTCTTCAGCTACTGACAGGATGAGAATCATTTTAATAGCAACTATATAGTTCAGAAATAACTCTTTTTTTGCCCCTCAGAAAAGACGTTGGAGAGCATCACTCATTGTGCCATGCTCTGTGCTTTCCAGCCACGAACTGCTGACAGGAAAGCGAGCACATCCTTAGTTGGAGTCACACAGCACTGGGATGCTTTGCTTGTTTTTTTACTACTAGTCCAACTAATTAGCTCAGGTTCTGATACCCAGTTAATTGCTGTGGCCTCATTAGGTAGTGAGAGAACAGCAGAATTACTGCAATGCCTGCAATCTACAGAACTTTATACTGGAGGGAAACAACTGCTGCATGAATAACACCAATGGTGTTACAGTCATCAGTGCCAGTGCCACGGTAACACCACTTGTGGCTGTGCTCCTGTCTGCATGTGGACTGTGCTGTTCCATGACAGGAAGAGTTAGGGTGCTGAGGGTGTCTCCCATCACAATTTTGCTCACGAGCACTTTGAGTCCCCCAGTGCTTTATGATGATGTTACCAGGTCCCAGGTTGACACTGCACAGGAAGAGTGAAGCTGCTGTTCCATCACCTCCTGGGTACCCAGAGTGAGGCACAAACAACACTTACTTTACCACCCGGAGTTTGTGCAACTCTGTGGCTGGCCAGGCTGCCACCTGCCAGGGAGAACTGGGATCTGCTGCTCTCATGGTGCCATCAGCCAGTCCTGAAAGCAGAGCTGGGTCGAGCAGCCTCTCCTGCAAATCACACTTCAGGCACACTAGGAGAAGGAGATTGGTTTAGGTCACTGGAAATGGCAATGTTTAGCCCATGACACACTCAAAGCACTTAAAAAGTTAATGTTTTCTAGCAACTAGAGGGAGCAATGCTAAACCCTGACACAAGGCAAAAACGTGTCCCCATTTTATGCACATGGGGAAACAGCACATGCTTGGCGTGTTCATGAAACGATGATCAGTCAGTAACTGGGCAGGTGAGTTCCAGTTTGGGCAATGAGTGGCCAGCTGGAGAAGGAGAAGCAGCATATTTCCCAATGCCACACAGGATTCAGGGCTACATGTTTCCTACAGCTTTTCTGTCTGTGTCCGTGGAGAAACCCATGACACTGATGCCACTAATGCTGGTGTAACATGACACAGCTCCAGACAACCTCTCTGGCCTTCCACAGATTCCTTGAGTGTGGGAAGGTGAAAAAATCTGACTGCAATGTAACTTGGTTTGTCTTGCTAGCTGGAGTAAGACAAACTATCAAGTAAGAAATTCAATGCTAGGAAGAAGGAAAATCAGCTGATATGGAGCTACTACATACACAAAAACGCCCACCAGGCTTTCTCCTCTGCTGGCTATGGAGCATATCAGCAACTCTCTATGAGCTTTGCTTCCAGTCTGGAACTGGCTTGTGGATCACCAGGAGACAAGTGTGCTCCTGCTGTGACAGCAATGGGCAGCTGCACAGGAGCACTGGACCAGAGAGGTGTGGAAGGGGATTGCAGGGACTGCGAGTGCAACTTCCCAAGGCACTGCAGGAGTGACAGTGTAGTCAACAACTGGCAGGACACACCTATGCTGTAGCTGTTGGTGTTTTCAGTGCTCACCCAAAGATGGATTAGGGCTTTGGATTTAGACTAATAAAGGAAAAAAAGACATATTCCTTATAAATCTTCCCATACATTATGAAAACATTGGCAGCTCCAGCTGGAACATGAGCTATTTTAGTGTTAAATTACTAGATATAAATACAAACCAAGTCCCTTTGTAAGACAGCCTTTATTTAACTAAAATTCTGGCACAGACTTTTAGTACTGAATATAAGCAACACATTTTTTAGGGCTGTTCAGCTCTCAAGATGTAAAAGGCCCCCTGTCCCTTGGCTACATGGCTATAAATTCAAATGCTCCTCCAGGCACATTTTTGCTGCAGAATGGCCTCAGCAGCCATGGGATATGGCAGCAAATAAGCAGCCTTCTGATCAGGTGGCTCCTATCAGCCTGAGACCACTCTCATCTTTCTCAGTCCCCCAGAGACCTCCCTGGGTCTCTAAATTGGAAGGAACATGCCCACAGGACAAGCCTGAGTAACCTTTAAGGCTGTGAGATTCAGGAGCTCACTGCAGAGGGGGAGAGAAAATGAAATACTTATGGTGCTCTTGGGTGCAGCAGCATGGCTGAAACCTGCTGGAAGGAGGAGATGGAGCTGTTCCCTCTCTGTGCCATAGTCATGGAGCCATGTTTTAAACAGCATCTCCAAGCTGATGACATTGTCCTCTACAGTTTGCACATCGATGTCCATTCCCAGGATTGCAATGTCTGCAGGAAAAAAAGGTGAAAAAGCACAAATATTTTCAGCCATAGAAAAGAATATTATTTTCCATTTTCTGCTGCATTATACCTCCTTAGTACCTTGAGTGCCATCACAAAAGAAGTGCTTCAGAACCCATTACCATGCAAACCAAAGCACAGCACTGTGACTCCAGGGACACTGCTGGGAGCTGAACTGCTACACAGGACACCCCAACACCCTTTCCATCACTGGGGTGCTGGGACTGTCTACAGCCATTCCAGAGGACAAGTTGTGACTGGTGTGAACCATCACAGCACTGGCCTCAGAGACTCTTCAGTTTTAAAGCATTTCCTCTCTTCCCTTAGCACTGGATATGTGATCTTATGGGAAATTAGAGAGATTGCACAACTGGAGAATTTGGTAGAAGTGATGGAAAAGTCCTACTCCATATCCCAAAGATTAACATTTCTTTGCAGAATGGCCCAAAGGCTAAACCGCTGAAGGTCCTCAACATGCATTAAAGGAGCAGCTGGTCACAGACCTGAGAGGAACAGAAGAAACATTTGACCCAGACGTGGCCCACAAAGAGGGGAGGTTTCAGCATGTTACTGGTCAGTGCTGCTTAGTAACACAGCAGTGCCAGGGTAGAACATCCTTGCAGATAAACCAGCAGGCAAAACTATCCACCGCTGTTACATTTAATTTCAAATAAGAGAAATCCACACAATTTAGAGACTTGTTAATTGAAATCAAAAGGAGAAGGTAAAAATGTTTGCAAGGACATAGCAAGTATTTAAGCTCCCACGCCAGAGGTGCAGACAAATGTGTATGGTTAAGCAACAACTTTTAGGCATGGAGAAATGTAGGCTGCAGCAGTTAGGCAGGTCATAAACAAGATAAACCCTTGCCAAAAAAAAACCCCAAACCACCCTCAATAATACCTCAAAGGTGCATCCAAATGAGAGGCTAGCTGAAAGTCCAGCAGATGAAAAAAAAATAGGTAAAATGAAAAACAAAGAAAGATGATCAATTTGCAAAATGCATAAGACATGCAAAATATCCAACTGTAAACACAGAAGGTACAGACAGCCAGGTAGCAGTAATAGCTTTACCATGCAGTCAGGATGTGAAATATATTTTCTGAAAAGATGAATAAATAGCAGAAATATCCTTTTTTTCCCCACTTGTGTTTACCAGGCCAGTGGGGGGCTAAAACCCAGTGCTACATCCATCTACACTGCTAAATCTTTTCCTTATGCATTAATATCTCTACTTGGCTAAAATGACACTATGCATCTGCTCCTGCACTAAAACAAATCGAACAAGAGCTCTCAGAAATTCATTCATTTCCCTCTACCTGCCAAATAATCCAGGCCTACTATAGTGACTGTAATTCTTCAAATGCTCTGCAACTTGCAAACACCTCGTTGGGCAGCCTGGCTGTCACAACAGGACACACTTCCCTCCTGTCTCTACCTCCCAGACCTGGGGAAGGTGTTGGGATCGTGTGGGTTGTGCCTCTGCAGCAAATCAGACTTGACTCTCCCCCACTCTGCGAGGCCCTTCCCGCTGTCCTTGCTGCTGACGCTTTTCCTTATTGACTGCTCTGACTGTCCTTGTCTGACAGGACACTTTGTTCTGTTCTTTTTTGTTCTTCACAAATCTGTATAGTAAACAAATTACTTCCTTAGTTTTGTAGCAGCTTTCAAAAATGTATTTTTACACTGCTACCATGCCTTACCCCAGTCTTCTCTGGTGCTTGTGGTAACATGAGTTTCTCCCTCATGGAGCAATGCTGGAGCGTACTGTGATGGAAGGGAATATCCTGCTTCTGTGTGGAAGCTGCTCCTCATGACCTGGGCTGTTATCACCATCAGTCCCTTGCCCAGATGCCTTGCTCCCATTTCCCTGCACTGATACGTCTGGAGAGCAGGCTGGTCATGTTCTGGTGATGATGCATTCCCTACAGATTTTAGTCCTGGGCCAAATGGTCAACAATCTGCAGAGTCCATACAGAAAAATAATCCCTAAGACTTGCAAGAAGATTTTTTATCTTCATAAAAAATGTATTCATGCTTTATCTTCAGTGCTTGTTCATTGTTTCCCCCAAACAGAACTAGCTGGGGCCAGTACCTCCAAGACATGCAAATACTGACCTTTGTCAGCAAGATGTCTGGCAATGCTCAGCTGCTTTCAGCGAGTGTAATGGGGCTGGGGCGAGAGAGAGAGAATAGTAATGCTCAGGTTATCAGTTAAAGGCCAGTCCATACAAGGGCCAGGCATCCTGTCAGTGACTCCCACAGACCATTCCCACCACAAATGCTCTGAGCATTGCACTCTGTGGGGTTTAGATACATCACATCTCTGCTCCCTCTGCAGTGTGGCAAGCACTAATGCTTTATAATTAAAGAAACATTGCAGAATTAGCCTCTGCCCCACAGAGAAGATGCTCTGCAGTTTGAAAAAGCAATCCTTGTCCTTCATTAGGTGGTCTGTATTTGTCTGGAAATGCCCCTCCAAAGGAGCTGTTCTTGTGTGTTACCCAGACTGTTCTGAGCATGTTCAAAGCTATTCTGTGATTTGCCAGCTGTGGCATTTCAAAATACTGGAGTATTTTCTAGCTGCCCTAACCTGGGAATGAGCCTCTGGAGGGGATATCCTGATCCTGCTCTGGATATAAAAATGTAAGTAGGTTCAAACAACCACTAAATAAACTAATGGAAGAAATACCCTCAGTGGGATGAACCTCTTAATTAAGTGCTGCATTGCAATGTTTATTCCATAGTTCAACACAGCACTAATCTTGCACTTCCTGCATGCTGGATCTTGCAACTTCAATATTATTTACTGCAATTTTTTTTATAGTACAATGGATTTTTTTTCCCATAAACAGAGGAAAGAAGGTCCAACAGCTGAAAAATTCTCTTCATAAACCAGCTGGGCTCCTTTTTCAAATTATTTCAACTGTCCATTCCCTGGTGCTTCTCTTAGAGAGTAAATAATTCATCCGAGTCTATTCAGAGAACTAGAATTTCATCATCTGAAATTTCAATGGCCTTTGTGTCCCGCTTTATGTTTTCGTTCCATTTATTGAGTAAAAGGGCTAGACAACTCCACTTTAAAAATAATATGGTGGGGTTTTCCATTCTCTAAAGGAGTTCTCTGACAGAGATGCAGAGCAGCTCCTCCTCTGAGGTGTCCAGTGTTCCAAGCTTCCCTGCAGGGTTCTGTGCAGCACCAGCTATTGTAGTCCTGACAACAGCCCTTCTCACTGGAGAAGTCAGCATTTGCAGCCACCCAAAATACTGCACTCTTTCCACAGGGACAAGAGCAGTGCTTTTGAAGAATACCTCAACCTCAGAACTCTATGCAGCAGTTCCTTCTACACTTTTGTAATTCCCTTTTTTGGCATATCAAATGACTTCTAAAACAAGGTCAGAGTGGCAGAACCTCGACCTCCTCCTCAGGACTTCCTGTTCCCAGTTAGTGTAACAGTGCACTCCCTTTCTCCAGCCAAGCAGTTTTACCTGCAGAGACTCTCACAGAGCCCAGAATAACCAGCCATGGCTCACCGAGGGGACAGGAAGTTTTTAACTGGCAGTAAAAGGGCTGGTGTCCCTTTAAGCGCTGGATTGTAGGGCTCAGTGTTTGGTTTGGTCTGCCAGCAGCTCAGTGGGATGCAGGGGCAGCATGGAGAGCCATCATCATCTGTAGCAGATGCCCCAGTCAGGTGCTGTGCTGCACATGGGGGAAAACCAGCCTAAACTCCTGCTATGTAGCATTTTATCATTTTACCAACCTCGAGAAAGAGCTGAGCTTATTGAGGAGATCTGAAAGCTAGGAAAACCAAAATGCAGGTGTGAAAGTTGCAGTTACAGCAACATTGCAATGTATTGAGCCGGAACTGGTCTTTGGATCATCACCTTTCTGGTTTTATTTAGAGTCTGATCAGTGCCTTTTGCTTTGAAACAGAAATGGGCAAAACAGGAGCTAACAGGAATTTCAGTCTCTGAATTTCTCATTGCTTAAATTCCTGCTGCTGAAAACTCTCAAATTCATGGAGGAGTTCTTCAGAGATATGGCCAGGTAAAATCCAAGGTCTGCAGTGTACTTGCTCACTCTTTCACTAATAAAGCCTCTGGCCAGGGGTATAAGGCACAGGGCAAAAGGCAACCTGCAACCCACCTAAACACTCCCACTCCCTTACAGTGACAATTGACCAGAAATTTGCTACTGTAATCAGAAAAGAAGACAAACAGCTAGAGTCAAGTAAGGCAACAACATCCAGTGTTGCCTCTCACTCAGTAAAAACAATATTGTCAATGTCAGGAGCAGGTCTTACACTAACTTTGGAAGGCATTGGGACTCGGTTTTTTAAGCTCATTATTAACTCATTGTGAGAACTTGCTGTGGGAACCAGAGCTTGAAACCAGGTGTGTCTTCTTAATGGGGAGTTTAAGACTCTGCAGGAAAGACCTTTAAAAGGAGACCTGTTGTGGAAAGTGGAGGCTGTGGAGAACTCGCTAGTGTGCAACTACTGGTTACTAAAGAAGTACAACATTAATTGCTCAAGAAAAACTGCCCAAACATGGAGAAAAGAAGCAACAGGTAAACAAGAACATTATCAGTGTCAAAAAACATCTAATCAAGAGGTGAAGTAAGTGACTTGGTCATTGAAAATACCTCTTCCCAGCACTGTGCAGTATGTAGTCCAGGAGAAAGGACTAAAGGGGACCCTTGAAATTGCAAGTGGTCTGTTGGCCTCTTCTGCCCCACCTCCTGCCTCTCTTTTCCCCCACTGCCTGCTTCAGGCATTCAGGTTGCCTCTGCCTGCACCAAGAACCTTTTGATCAAGCAGTCAATTGCCTAGTGTGGTGCTCAGCAGCAGAGTGGGGGGGTGTGTGTCAGTGTGTTACCCCCATAAACTTGATGCATTTACCTCTTTAATCCCTCAGTGAAGCTGAATTGCACATGATGTAAATTTTAAGTAATACCTATAGCTGGAGTAATGCATGGAGTCTATACACTCCTTTTGCCCAAATGTGCTAAAGCTCCAGAGAAGTGCTGCGGTTCGAACTTCCTGCTGTTCCTCCCAGCACAGCAGTTCTCACTTACCTAAGTGACATTAAATGGCACACAGGGAAGTGACAGATATCAGACCAAAGCAAACACTAGCGGCTGTTCTGCTGCCCAAACTTCCCTGAGCACCATGTCTGCCTGGCACTCACCACTGCTGCTGGGCTCTTCTGCTGGCACATGCTGCTCCACGTGCTCAGGCTCCAGGAAGTCTCTCTTCAAAATCTCAATGACTTGTATTCTTCGCAGACCCACAAGGTCTACATCTTTTAACTTCTTTTCCAGCTGCTTTACCATTTCTTTGCTGGACTGGCTAGTCAGAATTGTAATCTGAAATACAAATCAGAATGTGCAAGAGCTGCCTCTACCCTAATCCTCTCTCAACAGGTCATGATGCCTGGTCTGTTTGAATAGCACTGGTCCTACCTATGGAGAGAGGAGAAATCTCACTATATCATTTATTCAAAAGCAAATTTGAAAGCATTTTTTGAGCTTTGTGTCTCTGTGTAAACTGGAGTTTTGGGGACATATGTCCAGATGCCAGAAACATGGGAGACTGAGATCCAGGGGCATATAATGGGTAGACTGAGTATCTGAGACCAGCTGCTGAAGTGATCTGCACGGTAGGTATGGAGATAGAGATGTGCATACACACACATTTATTTTTATATATATAAATTCCTGCAGGTGAGTCTCCATGCTGCTCAGCCAGAGAGGGGAGCAGGCTGTGGCCATGGGTGCAGTTGTGCTCATGTGAGTGCTCTGAGTATCTGTGACCTATGTGACCAGCCACGCCTGTACATGTGTGTTACACGTGTGTTCTGTGTGCATTTGCCTGCTGGGAATATGAGCCCAGCCTCTCAATTGGTTGGGCCTGGGGACACAGAGCGGTGGCAGCCTTGCTGATACCAGATCAAGCCTGATTTCCCTAACAAAGTAAACTCCAGCCAAACTTCTCCCGTGTTTGCCTCTGAATTACCAGAAATAAAGAAATTATTGTGGCCACCTTTACGAAGTAATGGGAATTTCTTGCAGGGACTGTTCTTAAGCTGGAGGTAGTTGAACTGTCTAGAAGAAAAAATTATCTTCTGCAGAGCTATAGAAGGAGCATTTGGTATGCTGATACACCTTTATTTCATCAAATCCATGGCTGTATTACATATGAAGCCTGTCACCTCCAATTTAACCTTTTAATAACCTGAGTCAGACTAGCAGGAAAAATATTTTACTACATACAAAAGCTTAACTAGCTACTGTAACTTCCTTTAGTATTATCACAGTTTCTAGATATAATCCCTTAATGCCATTATACTTCCTAATCTGACAAAAAATGGGCAACTGGTGACTTGAAAAATGCTTTTAATCCTATTGCAGGTTGGCCACATTTCCTGCCCTGTAGTTGCTGCTGAGATTTAGTTTTGCTGATGCTGGTGGTTGTTTCCCTCTGAAGTCAGGATCTCAAAAGGGTGAGTCATTCCTTCTACTTTTAACTACTCTTTGGGTTTTAAATAATTGCAGATTGTAACAAAGTCTGCCTCCTATGCTTACTGGTCAGCTAGGAACATTCTTTGTGTTTTAACTTCTACAAAAATGCACATTTGCCTAAAGGTTACAGCTGATTTGCACCAGCAGATTGTCAGAGGCCACCCAGTGCTCTGAACACCAGCCACTGTGTTTCATATTGCAGAAACTGTTCTTCTAATAGAGGTGAAATGCCTGCACCAGCACTCACGTTCCTGCCACTCACACAGAGGCACCCGCAGCAACAGCTTCTGACAGGCTGCTACTCCCCCCCTCCCCGGTCCTGTCCCTGTCACTCCTGCCTGTGCCTGGCTCTCTGCAGGGAGCTCCTTGATGCTGCTGCCTCCAGGCTCTGTCCCTGGCTTGGCAGCAGCACCAGGGCTGGGTGTCCCTGCAGTGCAGCTCAGGAGAAGTCTCTTTCTCGTGGAGGAAAGCATGTGGAAAGCTTTTTGGTTTAACTTGTGTTACTTTAGAAATGTAACAGCAAAAGCCAAAAAGTGCCTCTTTCAGAAGAGAAGGCTTGAGAAACAGAAGTGGCGACATGTGCGAGATGTCAGGTTCTCAGGCACCACACATGGTCTGCCTGACACAGTTGAACTGAACAGGGTAAATGCCTACTTTAACTGGCTTAAGTTATCAGGGCTTCATTTCCAAGAAGGAAGCATAAAACCCCACATTTATTATTTCTTCAAAAGATACTGTGTCTGAGTAAAAACACTCAAATGTCTTCTGAGAAAAGGAAACAGAAACAAAAATTCAACTTACCCTGCATAAAAAAATGCTTGTGATGAATAAAATGCAATCACTTGAGTATCTGAAGCAGAAAGCTGCCTTTTTTTAGAAACATGGCCTTCTGCCTGTCTGTGCTCACAGCCCATCATTGCAGCATGTCTTACAACCCCTTGCAAAGAGAAGCACAATATACTTGCATAATCTAGAGGAACAAGGATTGCTTAGTGGACTATGAACTCCCTATACTCATTGATAACTTCATATTGAATGTAGCTTGTTCCTTAAACTACACTAGAAGTCATCCTGGATTTTGTTGTGTGTCAAAAAAATGTCTGGTGTTCAAAGTGCACTCAGTCTGTTCCAACCTCCAGTTTTACAGTTAAAGCACAAATCACATTTGAAATGGTCTGGAAAAATATCTCAGGGCCCCAAGAAAACACAGAAAAGCAGAAAAGCAGGAGAAAGACTTCTTGGATAGACAAGTTAGTCCCAATTACAGCTGGGAGAGTGTCTGATCACAACATGACTCTGTGTGACTCCAGAAGGGTTTAAGGATCTAAACAAAATAGAAAGACTCCTGAAATTTCATTCATGGGAGTCTCAATTAATTTTTGTAACTGACAAAGCTCCAAAGTCAGATGGACCCTGAGCCTGTGAAGTCTGAAATAAAAGATTGCTTGGAACTGTTATTTCCTGAGGTCCAGAGGAAAACACCATTTCCTTATGAGTTCTTGCCTGTCTAACTCCCTGTTCTTTCACATCAGTTGATACTGGTTAAAAAACACTTCCTTGTGAACCTCGCTCCCCTTTCCACACGTGTACATCTGTTCTCATGTGTTATTAGCAGCTTCCCTCCTTATGCAAGCACACACACACCCAGCTGAGAACACAGCCACCAACATCTGTTAGGCCCTGTCCCAGGACTCCTGCACATATAGTTTTCCCTAGATAATATCCCCTTTTCCATGGAGGCATTTGAGGACTTGGTATCTTCATGCAGGATTTTGGGCAGTGGATTTCTGAAATAGTCAGACTGCTGAATACCTAAAATGTTCTGGCATGTTCACTGTGCATGAGATATACATTTATAAAGCATGAATGGTTAAACGGGATGGCTCCTGTTAGCTTCTCAACATTTTCTTACCTCAACAGAACTGTTTGATGAGCCTCCTGTTTCCATGTGTCTGCTGTATTGTTTGAATTGCTGCAATCCATCCTGCACGGCTTGTACCACTCCATTCCCCTCCTGTGGGAAACAGCCTTCCGCTGGGAGCAAAGAGAGCTCCGAAATGCAGGCTTCAATTCGTGCAAAGTTTTCTTTCACTTGCTGCAAAACAGTGTACAGTGAACATGAAAAACTGTTGAATAACATGAAATATCTTTCTGTAATGTGGAAGAAGCGTTTTTGAATTCACAGCACTGAGCTCAGACTGGGGGCAGGAGCCAAGTCATAAAGCAATGAACAGTGATATGGATCCAGCCCAGCTGGTTGTCAGGCCAGTAACAACACACATGATTACTCCTCACATTTTCAGCTGTCTCCCTACTGCCAAGCCAAAATCTAGTAGTAGGACATGCTCTTCTCCTCTGGCCCTGCATAACAGAGAGGCAGAACTTGAGACATGAATAGGAGTACTGAGATGGTGGGACATCCCCAGGCCACAGTCACTGCTGCCATATCTGTACTCTGCTCATCGAGCTGTGGACCTCTGTAATCCCTTTGGGAGAATGTGGAGTCAGAGTGCGGCAACAGATTCAAAGGTGAGTTCCACAAGCTCATGGGTAACAAGTCCAGAACCAGAGTCCAAAAGGAACAGCCTCAAATGTATCCTCCATCATTCTAAATACAACAGGTGGGGATCTTGGGGAGTGTGAGGAGAATGAATTGCAGGAAGGGATTGGGCTGGAGCATTCCCCAAAAGCAGCCTTTCCTTTTGAGACTGGGCTGATGGAGCACTGGTCTGACTCAGGAGGACACATCTTCTGCTCTTACACTTCTCGTTTAGGACACACCACAGTGATGATGACCAAAAAAAGCAAACCCTCATAGAAGGTGTGTGGACCATTCTGCTTCAGAGATGAGCTTCCAGATCAAGTGTTAGAAAGGAAAAATTATTCTACTGCTGTCATTTGTAAAAAACCTTTTATTCCTTCAGGCAGCAGCTACCACTGTACAATGGCATCCCCAAGGAGAGCTGGACTGGCTTTTTATGGAGAGATCATCTCTAAATGCACAGTTCAATAACCCACTGTGCTCCATGATGCTGCTTTGTGTCAGTCTCATAATACAATAGTGAAAGAACAGCTCTGAAAAACAGCTTCAGTACAACAACAGAAGTTTAAAATACAGAAGTGGCTCCCTGAACAGAAAACCCAAACAAAGCTGGGGAGAAGGGGAGTGGAGGTTCACAGTCTGGGTGTACCAGATGGACTCAAGACTTTGCATGTGAGCTTTACTGTCTTGGACAAGTCCCAGAGAAATGCAGTATTATGGAAAAAGAACTGACGTGATGACCAGTCATGTAAAAAGGAGCAGTATTTTTTAGCTCTCTATACAGCATTGCTCAGTTCAGTATTGGAATCAGAAAACCAGCAGAGTGAATATACAGAAGGGCTTGGAAGTTATTAACGGGTTGTAAAAAATGCCTTGCAGTTAGACTTATAATTTGTTCTCTTTGATTTACCAGCTAGAAGACAGAAGGGACTGGCTTCTATTTAAAGGAAGAAAGGATAAAATACAAGCATGTTTTTCAATCTGTCCAAAAGAGTAAATACATTAACAAATTCCTAGAAGCTAAAGCAAATAAATTCAAATTAGAAACCAGGTGCAAGTTTCACAATGACAATGATTAACCACTGGAAGAAATCAAGAGAAGTACTTGATTCTCCACCTTGTAATATCTTCAGATCCAAACTAGATGGCTTTCTGGAAGAAGTGGTTTAACAATATATAGGTACTTTAGTGAAATCTAATAGCCTGTAATATGAAGAAAGCCAACAGTGATCCAAGAGTTCCTCTGTCTTTAAAAACTGTGACTATCAAAATGAGGAATTGTTGTTTAAATAAAAAAGACAGCTGATCATGAGCAGCAGAGTCATAATACTTGTAAGTAGAGGGATTATGTCAAAGGTCAGATGTCCTCTGGTGAGCCACAATTACCAGATGAGATCGGAGGCAGCTGTCAGCCAGGACATGCTGGACCAGTGTCAGGACATACCCAGTAAATATAAAAGTAGGTATTTGGCCCCAACACTTACAAACTAACTAGGACATAATGCAAGCTCATAGAGAGCAGGCCTGGAACCAGCTGTGAAACAGATCACTGAGATCATCCTGCAGTGACATGCCAGGGTGAATTACAAGGAAATTCATCCTAGGAAGCAAGATAAGTGTCTGCTCTTGAAGCCCCAAATCAGAGTCATTTCCCAGTATCTTCAGAAAATGTTTCTTTGGTATTCCCTTAGTTATCTGTGTCACTTTATCTATAACCTGTTCTATAAAATAAAGTGAGTGCCTGTGTGGCACTTGGTTGCTGGCTGAGGTTAAACCATGACACACCATTAGTTACATTCTTCTTGCAGAACACATTTGGTAAATTACTGTTATCTCTGATTTTTTCCCAGTTGGTCTCTACCTTTCCTGAGATGTGAAAACTTGACAAAATATTTCAGAATGTTCTCATCATTGCTGTATAAAGTGGAAGGGTTAGGTCTGTGTGCTGAGGTTAATGTTGTATAAATGAGAGTGCTCACTGTGACTGTTTCTATCACCATGACTTCATAAATTCTTCTGCGCTTTATGAGGCACAAACTGGTACTGTACAAGCTGCTTGTCATTCTCCATCTACCACTGCATAGCCCCAGAAGAGTGCAATGCTTGTTCTTATTGGCTTAGATCTATATATTTAAAAGCCATTCAGATGCAGTGCTTAGGAACGTGGTTTAGTGGTGGACTTGGCAGTGCTGGGTTTGGGATTGGACTGGATGATCCCAGAGGTCTTTTCCAACCAAAATGACTCTGTGATTATATGATTTTAGGAAATTTCTCAAATCTGGCAAAAATATTTTAACTCTGCACCTCTTCCTTTAAATAGCTGGAACTTCTCCCACAGTGGTAGTATTTTTTCACTGTCCAAATTATCACAGTTTGAGTTGTGTCTGAGAATTTTAATAGAGAAGCAGTACAGATAGTGCAGAAAGTAGCACATGAAAGATACAACAGATGTTTTGGATGGAAAGAAAACCCAAGTTATGCATGCGAGCATCTTCACAGATCAAAAATATGACACTTCTTTTAAACTTCATTCTTTCATAAAATTCTGTGAAACTAAACTTTTTGAGAATGACTAATTTTTAGATACACATTCCCACTAAATCATAACTTTCTCTACTGAATAAGAACAATGTACAGCATTCTGTCTGTGAGATGTCCAGAGACCCAGTTTCAGCCATACCGTGAAGGGGAGCAGACACTCCTGCTGGGGCTGCACCACGTAGAGGCTCAGCAGGGGCACACGGCAGGGCCCTGCCAGGCCACAAGCCAAGCACAACGTGTTTTCCAGAGCCTCGGAGAGCACAGAGCACGTGTTGGCCCAGGAAGGTGACGTGACATCCACAATGAGAATCCGTGATGGCTGCTGGCAGCGGGCTTTAGTAGCAGGAAAAGTTCTCCGTGTTTCTGAGAGCAATTTTCTGGAATTCATGGCTTCTAAACACAGGTATTACCATGTCCAGTTATCTATCTGCCTCTGAATGGGAGAAATAAAGAAAGAACAGCAATGAATGAGACTCTCCCTTTCCCAGTCACTTGAAAGCAACCTCAGGTACAGCAGACAGTAATGACTGACACTCCCAGATCTTTCTCCAAAGCAATTGTTTTCCATATTCTAAGATAAACGTACATGCAGAGCAGGGAAAATGCATGTGGTCAGAAAACAAAATGCTTCAACTAAAGACTGTGGCAGATACTCTCTTACAGGTGCAGCTGGAGCAGTTACAAATGCTGCCAGCACAGTGTGCAGCACAGTGTTGGTGAGCTGTGTCAGATGCCTCATGATCCCCCAGTGTGGCTCAGGTGCATCCATCACCAGCAGAAAAGGGATCTTCAGCAGCTGCTGCAAAGACACTGAAATCCTCCTCCTCATTCTGCAGTGGCAAAGAGGTTCTACCCAAACACTGAGGAGAACACAGTCTCTGCTCCTTCTTACCCAGCAGTATGACAGAAGTAGCTGCTACATCCAAAAAAGGGCAGCATGATGCAGCAAGAACATACATAAATATTACTTTGTCGATGTGGAGAACCAACCTTTGTCCCTCAGAGTGTCTAACACCTGGGATGAGCTCTCTGCACTGACAAAAGCTTTGCTGAACACAGCACTAACTCATACTGTTCAACAACATGGGAGCACAGCAAGCCTTAGAAACTCCAACACAAAGTACTTCCAGCCAAGCACAGTTTCGACTCTCAGAGCTGGCTGACAATGCTGGGAATGCTGTGCAGGGAGGTGGCTGCGCTTCACGTGTCCCAGAGCTGTGCCAAGCGACACAGACGTTTGTTAGAACAGCTCAGGAATGCTGCCAGTGTCAGGCAACAGCCTGCACAAGGCAGGGAAGGAAAGATGAGGGCTACCCGCTTGCCCATCATCTGTGTATGGGAAGAGAGGTGGTTCTTGTTGCAAGGCCCAGGGAGACCACAGATCCCATCGGCACATGAACAGAGTGTATGGTCAGGACCCATTTCTCTCCCACCTCTTTTTGTCCATTTGCTTTCAAACATCCACCCTTTCATCCATCAGCACTACCTATTTCTGCATGCATAGAGCTCAGCTGGTGCTGTGTGAGATCTCCCTACAAGCTTTCAGAAAATTTGACCATTTCTGTGAAAGTCACAGAGAAGCAGAAAGGAGCAAATGGGAATGTACTGCCAGGTTTTCTGCCTTTTCCGTGCCTCATGTGTACAAAGCAGAGGAAACCACTCAGCCTCAAGCAAACACCTCGTAGTTTGTCTCAAAAATTTAGAGGCAAAGGACTGAGATATGGTCATCCACAGACCTGGAATATGATGTTTGTTCCTCCCCATCTCTCTTCAATACTTACCTCTTAAGCACAAGAGCCAGCATTTTCCTGTTTATTCTTTTGTTTTGTGAACAAAGAGCCTTCATAAAATCTTCTCTTCACTAAATCTGCACAAAACACTTGAGTTCTCCTTCTAAGGATACAGGAAATGCTTCAAAAATCTGTCTTGGCCTTGATAATAACAGTACTATGTAACCATACAAGTCTATTTGTGTCCAGAAAAGTGTTTGTGTAATTGCACATACCTTCTCAATAGGAACTAGCAAAAACTCTTCCTTCCTACAGCTGTGTCAATTCCCAGCAGAATTAGTAAAAGTTTGAAGTATTTTCTCTACTGGCCCTGGTCAGATCCCAGGCCAGTATGCATTCCTGCCATTTGTGGGTCATGTTCAGCTCAGACAAAGAGCTCTTTCATGTTCACAAAGGAGGTAAGATGCTGTATTTCCTACAGATTCCACCACTTTGGAGTAAGAGTTTCTGTAAGTCTCGAAAGGAGCAAGAAATCTATTTGGCTGAAGTATCATCAAAAAAACTTCTATATTTCTAGGACACTTGTCAGTGAAGGCAAAACAGCGTGATCACAGCTTGAATTCCAAAACTGAGGCTAAAACTTCAGAGCTGGTGAAAATGTTATACGTCCAGATCTGGATCATGTAGACACGTGTAGGTATCTTGCTTTTACTAGTCCTCTGATATAATTTCATTGTCAAAAGAAAAACTGCCAGATACCACTTTAATTGGTGTCTCCTCTGGAGCTTCACAATTTGCAGGAGAGTTTACTAAATTACATCACTGAATTAAGGGAAAATACTTGTCTTCTGAATTTTTTGTGATGAGGCTTTCATACGACCCAGCTCTGCACACCCCAGTGCTTTCTCAAACAAAGAAACAAACCCCATCCAGCCGTCAGAATCTACAAGATTCTGAGTCTTTGATTTGCATTGGGTTCAGAGAGAAAAATGAGCCTTGATGCTGATGTACATACAGTTTTCCTAAACTTGAAGGAATTCTCTCCTACTCAACACTTTACAGGACTGTGCTTATTTTAAACTGCTTTTGTGAAATAGATCCCTCATTAGCAACACTCTTTACCAGCTCAGTGAATTTCATGTCTTCATAATTGTAGTGTCTGCTTAGCAACGTTAATATGATTTATATGCAGCTCTCTGTATAATATTCGACATAGAGTGTAAACAGCCCACCTCTCTTAGAACCTCCTATTGCACTTGGCTCTGGTGAGGTTGGAGAGCTGAAGAATTCTGTATAAGTCTAACTGGTTGCTGTGCTAAAATGGCATCTTCATTTAAGCAGTGAGTGAACTGACAGAGGGTCCTTCCTAAGGGATTACACCACAACTCAGTGTGCAGTGAGAGTGAAAACTGTGAGTTCTGGCAGCTGATACAACATCAACTTCTTGCTCAATAAAACAGAACTTACCAGCTGTCAGAGCTAACAGTGACGTCCATCTTGTGCAATGCAAGAAGACACAAATTCTTCAGAACTAGAAAGACAGGAACAGAAAGAAAACTTTATCAAATTGAGTTACTTGTGATTGCTGAGGACATTCTACACTTTTATATCAACCTGTGTGCTTAATTTATTCCAGTTATACAAAACCATCAAATAATATCCAAGTCTAAAAAAGTGTAACACCAAAGCCACTGCTTAAAGAGTATTAGGGATAACTGGTTTAAAAAAAGCTTTTCTGAGAAAGCTTCAAGACCCTGGGAAACATGAATTTTCTCATGTGGAAAACAGATCAATCTGCATAAATAAATGGGTTTACTAGAGAATAAACCAGGAAGCCATTGAGAAGCCCAAGACATGGAGTGGCTGTGCAGTGGGGATGGCCTCTGTTGTGTATCTCTTTGTCCACCTAGCCTAGAAAGGAAGGTACCTATTTAAAAATGAACAGAAGAATAAAAACAAAAAAAACCCCAAAAGAGTTAGCACAAAATCAAGCTCCTGAAAACAGAAGTAATTCAAGATCTTATATAATAGAAGATATTTTGTGTTATTCTACCCATCAGTGCTACAACCAATCATAAATAAATGGCTTTAGGCTTGTGCTTTTATTGACATAAAATCACCAAATCTTCATAAGAATAGTCACTTTATATTAGTGTTAAAATAACTCATTATAACCTTCACAGTTTTGGGGTTTTTTTTCTTTAAAAGCAGAGGAACTACAGCATTAGAGGAGTTTAGAAAAAGGCATTTTCTAGTTCTGAAGCAGCAAGTTGTGATGAAACCTTATCCACCAGTGTGTGGACAGAGCAGCAGAGCAAGGACAAGCTGCTGCATAATGCACATGGTATCCAAGTGCTCCTGTCGAACAACAGCCAAGTCATAAAACCCATCAGGAGTGCTCTGAGGAAAGCTGTGTTATCATGGGGGACTTCTGTTTGAGTGATGGGCTGGAATTCTCAGAATTAAATTTTATAGGTACTGTAATATCTTTTTTATAAGATTATGTGCACGGTTAATGAAGCCTCATGGGGCAGGTGCTCTGTCTAGCCTGGCATCTTGATTAAGAAACTAGAATGACATGATGTCAACACACAGGCTAACTTGATATAAACCTGCATAACTCATGAGCCCCAGCACATGCTGCAGAGAGGGAATCACCAGAGAGGTTGCTTTAGTGGGCACATGGGGAATTCTGAGATACACCCACGGAACTGGAGCAGACTGGAATCATCCTCCAGTTCATGTGTTTTAATGGCTCCTATAATAGAACTCCTATCCTGGATGTGACCTCTGAGTCGGAATTTTCAGCCTCACTGTAACATTCTCACAGGTTCATATTCCCTGGACTACTTTTTTGAAAAGCTTTAGACAGCAACACTCCCTCCCTCGTGAGCTCTGTGGCAAAGGAATATAGCACACAGCAGCCTCTTGCCTTTATCTTCTGGCCCACAGGAAAACCTGCCCATCTCACTTGGAACAAGAGACCGTGGCCCTTGAGGTCTGTAAACTGGGCAGCCTCGCCCATGCCAAGCCAGCTGTGCTGCTCTGCAGTTCGAGGGCAGGACAGAGCCCCCTGCTCCGCTCTGCCCACAGCCAGCGCCTGCTGGGAAGGGGCAGGTGGGGACAGGGGGAGTCCCCGCGGGGGGCAGGGCAGGCAGAGCCGGTGAAACGCTGCCAGTGCCAGTCCTCCTCCATGAACCACCTCAGAGCCCTCCAGGCAGGGCCCAGGCAGGGGCTGGGCTGGGGCAGCTGTGCTGGGCTGCACAGGGCCCTGCACGGCCATCTGTGCATGAAGGGTGGCCAAACTACAGAGAGGTGCCAGGGCACAGCAGCAGCTTTGCCGGGGCCTTTCACATTCCATCTATGTTTTCCAGACATTATTCTTTGCTGCCATGGCATCTTTCTCTGTCCTGATGACTGTGTGAGGCACAGACTGCGGATGGAGGCACTACATTTGCTCCTTTTATGAGCTTCATGGAATTTTGGCAGGGGAACCATGCACTGCCACGCCAGTGAGAGCTGACATGAAGACACCTCTTGGACCGTGCTCCCAGGGTTTCTGCGGAGCAGGGAGGCTGCACCAAATGTCCTTATGTCTTTCCAGAGGGATCCAACTTTTCTCCCCAGCCTGGACCCTTGATTGAGCTTTTTGGTACTGCAATGAAAGAAAAAGCAAGAATAAACCCCTCTGCCTGATCTCTGCTCTTTTGATTTGTTTTACGGTGCACCTTCCACTCCTGAGTTACTATTTATTATTTTGGGGTTTTTTCACATTTTCCTTGAGGTTCGCTACACGTTAATGAGTGCCTAATGAGCTGCTCCTCACAGCAGGATGCGTTAAGCACATCTAACAGGCAGGGAAAGTAACGAGTAACTATTAACAGCCCGGTTTCCACGGAAGCTTCGAAATACCACCGACAAGACTGTACACAAGTCTGGAAAGAAAGATCCTTTTCCCTGCCTGGTTTGCAGTAGGGCCCAGGGCGGTGCCAGGTCCCCACTCGCCGCGGGCGCTGCTCCCACACGTCCCCCGAGCGGTTCCCCACAGCACCGGGAATGCCGCGGCTCTGGGTACGGACCCACCTCGGCGGCGCCGCGTTCCCGGTTCCCTCCGAGGGCTCCGAGTCCCGGCGGCGCGGGGGCCCGGAGCGGACTCCGCGCATGCGCAGTGGCGTCCTCGCGCCGGCTCGTCCTTCGCGCGGTTTGGGAGCAGCGAGGGAGGGACCCGCGGGACACGGGAACGGCTCCCGCCCCGAGGGA
>JAJPCS010000449.1:0-79483 GCA_021164005.1 Willisornis vidua nigrigula
TTTTTATCAGGTCAAATTGTTGTGATACAAACCCAAGAAAAGCAATTCTTTTCCAGATTACAGCTTTTCTCTAAGTACATTCAAAAAGAGTTCTAGTCCAGGATACGGTGACTGTCATTCAATTCAGGCTACCTGACTCCCCAGACTGCTGGACTGGCTTTCAATCTTCAGAGAGCTTTCCCCAGATTCCACTTTTAGGCTAAGATACTACAGCCTGTCAGGTTGTGAGTATTCTCAGGCCTCCTGACTACCACAGTTACAAGTCAAAAGTGGGCCCAGCTTTCCAGAAGGAATGCAACCTGACAGTAGCCTAATTCCCTTCAGTGGAGCTCTACTCAGCCAAATCCAGGCTACCCCCATAAAACACATCTCAAACACACTTTCCTTTGTGGAGCGAGGGATGAAAAGGTATGAAAAGCCTCAAGCTCAGCCTCACCACAACAGTGGGCCTGAAGAAATGCCAAAGGAGTTTATTGGAGGGATCTATTCTGGTGAAAGCTCCTACTTTCCAGACCTCCAACAGCATCACCAGCAGACCCTGAAGAAGTGTGGGACCTACCACAGCTTGGTGTACTCAGTGGCCATCACAGGAGGACACTGTTAATGTCTTGGTGATGCCAACAGCACGGATCTTCTTTTCAACTTGTCCGAGACACTTTCTGGATTTCAGGAATTATCATTTTCTCCAAAACCATTCCAAACATCCTAGTATGACATTTAGAGAAAATGTATTAGAACGATTTATCACCCTGTGGTGACCAAAGAAAAGCAGAAACCACACAAAGCACGAGGAAACAGAGAACACAAGACAATTTGTTAAGATGCTGCCCGGTTGCATAGATGTTTGCACATACAAACTTTTTACAAAGGATAAAAACTGGAGACAGCAATCCTTCCCTTTTATGACCTGCTTAGGAGATCAGTAACTTGAACTATCAGTGAAGAACTGTGGGCAGAAAATCAGAAAAATTTGCTATGGAAAGAAATGAACCACAAAAGGAGAGGCACCTGGGCAGTCAAATTAGTGCCAAACCTCGTTTGCCATTTTAGCCAGAGAGACAACTCTTTTCTACTTCAAAAGCAAAAACTGCACAGCAGCCTTAAATACAACCCAAGCAAACAGAACATACTCACTTTGGCTGTATGCTGTCAAATATTTCCTGCAGAGCTCATGCCCCATATCTTATGCCATACAAGTTAATGAAGAGGAGAAAGCCTGCAACAAGAAAAAGGAAAAAGTAAAACTCCAGATGAAAACAGGAGAATCGCTTTAGAGTCAGCAGCAAAATGCATTCTAACAAGGACACAGAAAGGGCAGCCTTCATAAATGTTCCCTTTTAGTGAAGGGCATTAACTTGCTGCTTTGAAGTTTGCCTAAAAACTGCTCATCTGCTCAGGCACCACAACACTGAAACGTGGAACGCTGGAAGCACCACTTCCACTTGGTTGGTGGAACACCATTGTAAGAACCCTGTAATTCTTGCCCCTCTACCAGGAGGCATCAAACAGATTTTTTAGGATTAATAATAGACCATGTGTAATCTGTGTAGAGATAACATCACGAATTTCATCAGCATGGCCATCTGCCTGGGGATGAATTTCAACAATTTGTCACAGCTTTGACAGCGGAACGTAAAACCTTCCTCGGTAACTTTATTCACACGAAGGCCAAAATGACACAAAAGCATGGAATATTTCCCAGGATTACCACAAACTGCAGATAGCAGTGGTCAGAATGGCTGTGCTGTGTGACAGGGCAAGCGTGTTGCTATTAGCTGGAGATGAAATGGTGACACTTTCAGACAATTAACAACATCACACACACCAGGAAAGGAGGAGAACTGCACAAGTCTTGTCCTTTAGTTTAGTTCCATTCTCTCGGTTTTCATGGAGTGTCACCTGCTGTGGCAACTGCCCTTTATGCCCCCTTCACTGCAGACCATTTGGACCAAGTCCCTGGAGCCACCAGAGTCCCACCCATGTACCCACAGGACACCCGATCTGTGCAACTGCACACTCTGAACCGCTCGTGTCACAGTGGAGCTTTTCAGAGCAAGGAACTTACTTTTGGTAAATTTTGTTGGTTTGGAATTTGGAAGACTTTGGAATAGCAGAACGAAGATCTGTTTCCTGTACCGGTCAACCGATTCACTGGAAATTTAAAAGAATAGTCATTCAGTTCACAGTGGGCTTTTACTGGTGGTGTCACTTTACAGAAAACACCTATCAAGTTGTTCACGTCTCTTTAACTGATAAGTGTGACATTTTTGGTTGGGAAGTGTTAACATTTGGCACGACTGCATATTTGGCATAACCAAAGCCCACAGAAGTCAGTTTTGAATGCAATTTGAGCTCATACTCACGGGGGCGTATGCTCGATGATGCTGTTTAGCAGGTCGAAGCCTTGGGGATCATTGGCTTTCATGGCAATCAGCTTCTGGAATCCCCCCAACAATCCAGGCTGCAAGGAAAGCAAACATCAAGCTCTAGGCAACTGTTCTTCCTAAGTGGCCCAGCAGAAAGTTGGTTCTGACCATCTAAAACACGCACCAAAGCAAAAGCATCCCTAACCTAAAGCAGGATTCTGATCCTGCAGTGCAGGACAAGGAAGACACACTGTGGCTCCTTCTCACTCACTCACTCACTCACTCACTCACTCACTCACTCACTCACTGTCCTCAAGACCGTTCTGAACAGAAGCCCTGAGAGTTCTGCTGGTCCACATGTTCCACAGGAAGCAAACAAGGCAAGAAAATTCTGGGAAACTTATCCACTTGCAAAAACCATGTGCAGGAAATTTCCATCTCAGCTGACAAAAGCACAAGAGGCCAGGATTCACCTCACCCCCAGGACGGGAAAGCACCCACCGAGCTACATGCAGAGTATGTGTCCGTGGATGGGAGTGCCACTGAGGCCAAGCCCAGCCCACCCCCTGCCCCGCGGCCCCGGCACTCACGATCTTGTCGGCGGCGCTGCGGGCGATGGTGCCGGCGCCGCGCTCCAGGAACGCCTCTGCAGCAGCCGCACCAGCGGCGGGATGTTCCCCGCGCGCTCCCGCGGCACCGGCTGGGGCAGGTGCGGGAAAACAGCGCCATGAACGACCACGGGATGTCGCTCTGGTGCAGGAGAGACAGCACTAGGGACAGGGCTTAGTACTCCGCGCGTGCGCAGTAGCGGCGCCGCTCCGTACTCCGCGCGTGCGCAGTACCGACGGATCATAGGGTTCCCTAACCCGACCCCCCACCACCACCACCAATGCCCGCCGGGGCCCGAGCGGCGAAGGCGCTGCACGGGCCGGAGAGCACTTTCTCTGCAGCCGCGCCTTCCACTCCCACCGTTGTCTAGAATTCTGGGCTGAAAAAGGGCACTTGCCCGGACCCGCACGTGGCACGCACCGTCGAGCTTTGCACCCAGGGAAAAGGTGGCAGCCCTGGGCTCTCAGGTGCCAATGGTGGGGCCCCATTACCCCTAGAAAGGGAGCAATTGCTTTCTGTCCTGGCACCTTTTCCCTGGCAGGAATCTTCGTCCGTCCGGAATTCTGGGCTGAAAAAGGGCACTTGCCCGGACCCGCACGTGGCACGCACCGTTGAGCTTTGCGCCCAGGGAAAAGGTGCCAGGACAGAAAGCCATTGCTCCTTTTCTAGTGTTAATGGGGCCCCACCATTGGCACCTGAGAGCCCAAGGCTGCCACGTTTTCTCTGGGCACAAAGCTCCGTCATTCTTGGCAGATGCGTGTCCGGGAAATTGCCATTTTTCAGCCCAGAATTGAAGACGAAAGACGATTCCTCCCAGACCAGACCTCCTCCTGCCCCCAGAATATCCCTCCTGCACCCAGGACCTCCCCCCTGCAACCAGGACCCCCCCCCTTCAGCCTGTGGGTCACTGCCCTGGTCACCAGTCCCTGCCTGAAGGGTACTGCTGGTGGTTGCACTTGCCTTGTCTTGGCACCCAACCCTGTGCCTGTGCCTTCGGGCTCCTCTCCGTGTCCCCATGGCACCCTCAGCTGGGCCCTCCCAACCTGGAATATTTGCATTATCCTTGGAATCACCATTTGGGGAAGGGAGGAGGGGGCTTTGCTCTGTAAATGTGGGCCCCTGGCACTTCCTTTGTGCCACCTGGCACTTCCTTGGTGGCCCCCCCCCCCCCCCCCCTCGTGCTGTGCTGGCCCTCAAAGGGCCCTTTGTGCCCACCCTTGGCTTGGCAGCTCCTCTCAGTGAGGGGTTTGTTCATGGCCCAGCCTGGGATGAATGTGCCCTTTGTGGAGCTGTCTGAGGAGACCTGAAAGAGCCCCGTGTGCCCAGGGCAGCCTTTGCCCACTCCATGGGCACTGAGAAACGGGCTGGAAAACATAAAGAATCAAAGCAAGGGGCAGAGCAGGGGGCAGAGGAGGACTTGGGGTGGAGGCACACGGTGGGACCTCCTTTGTGTCCTCTCACTGCTGCCCCAGAGAAGTGAGAGGGTCCAGCATGACTCTAAATGAGATTAAACTCATTTCTGATTGGTCTTCTCCTCAGGCTGGTTCAAGTCACAACTTGGTGGTGCTGGTGGAGGTGGCATTGAGGGACATCATTCACCAGGGGTGACATTTGGGAGGGGGTGTTTGCATCCCACCATTCCAGACCCTTCTTAAACTGCAGCAGGTGCCCAAACTGAGCTGTGGTGGCACACCTGGGCACTCAGGGGGCTGTGAGGAGGGAGTGGATCTGCTGCTCCTCCAAGGCTGGTGCTGAGAGGTGGGGAAAGCACCAGGAGAAACATCTCTTTGGACATCAGGGGAAAAACCTTGGAGGGTGAAGAGGCATTGAAAGGAGAAGATTTGGTCTGGGAGTTTAAGGTTTGATCTGGGATTTTAAGGTTTGATCTGGGAGTTTAAGGTTTGATCTGGGAGTTTAAGGTTTGATCAGGTATTTTGAACACAGAGCAGCTATGCCTTGTTGGCCAATGCTGCCAATGTGCTGTGGACACCTTCCAAACCCCACGACCCCCCAAAGGGCACTTTTCCACCACTGTCCCCAACTGCCACCTCCTGAGACACATACCCTGCAATTTATCTCCATCCCTTCCTCCTGGGGCACCTCCAGCCTGTTCTCCAGCCCATCCTCCGACCACATCGTGGGTACACACCAAAAAAACCCCTCCATGGTGGCTTAGGGACACCCAGCGCTACTTTAGGGACACCTAGACCTAATTTAGGGACACTCAGCGCTGATTCAGGGGCACCCAACGCTGCTTTTAGGGACATCCAGCACTGTCTTAAGGACGTCCAGCGCTGATTCAGTGTCACCCAGCGCGGCGCTGCCCCCTCCGGGAGCGCCGGGCGGGGCCGTGCCGTGCCGTGCCGTGCCGAGCCGTGGCGTGCCGTGTCGCGCCGGGGGGCGGCTCTTGCCGTGCCGTGCCGAGCCGTGCCGTGCCGAGGGGCGGCTCTTGCCGCCCGTGCCCGCGGGGAGGGGGGAGCGCGCCCGGGAGCGCGCACCGTACGCGGTCCCTCCCGGCCGAGCGTGCGCGGGGCCCGAGCGCAGCGGTGGCAGCGATGCCGCCCCCGGAGCCCATGCCCGGCTACGGGGCCCTGGTCCGGCGCGGGTTCGGCAGCCTGGCCGCGGCCGCCCGGGCCTGCGGGGACTGCGGCTGGGAGCGGGCGCGCCGCACCTGGGCCGACAGCGCGCACCTGGGCTGGGCTGAGGTGCTGCTGTGCGCGGCCGGCGCGCTCGGGTGGACAGCGCTGCGCTGCGCCTGCTGCCGCCGCCTGTTCCGGGTCAGTGTGGGGAAACGGGCATGGGGATGGGGGGGACAGGGGTGCGGGAAGATGGGGGTGGGGATGGGGGGGGAGAGGGGATAGGGGAAAACGGGGATGGGGACAGGGGGGGAGCGGGGATGGGAGGAAATAGGGATGAGGATGGAGTGCGACCGGGGATGGAGAAAAATGGGGATGGGGATGAGGATGGAGAGGGAAAACAGGGATGGGAGGAAGCATGAATAGGAGTGGAGTGGGACCGGGGACAGGGATGGAGGAGAACGAAAATGGGGATGGAGGAGAACGGGGATGGGGATAGGGGGGAGTGGGGATGGGGAGGCCGCAGGTAGAGATGGAGGGCACAGGAGATGGGAGAGGCCTGGGATAGTTTGGGGGGGGGCATCGGGGATGGGGGAGGTCTGGAATAGGGATGGGGGCCACCGGAGATGGGGGGGCTACTGGGGCTGGCCGCCTCTCTGGGCTGGGACGGGCGGGGAGCGCCGTCTGCGGCTCTCGTGGGTGTGAAATGCACCCCACGCCTTCCCCGGGCCTGCATCGCGGAGGAACGAGCGTCCCCCTCGCCCGGCAGAGCCGCCCCCGCCCCTCTTTTCCCGCCCCCCTTCCCATCCCTGCATCCCGACCAGGCGGAGGGTTATTCCTTCCAGGTTATTCCCGGTTTATTCCCTGCCCTTCCCCCGCGGCCGCATCCAGGAGGAACGAGCATCCGTCTCGGTCCCTCCCCCTCTTCCACATCCCCATCCGCCGCATCCCGAGACTCATTTATTCCCTCCGCGTTATTCCCGGCGCGTTGCTCTGCCAGGCCAAGGAGAGGGGCCCATTTCTGCGTGGTTTGCGTGGGCAATGCCTTTCCCTTCCCTGCCCGGAGGGATGCTGGGCATACTGGGCATGGTGGGCAGGGCCGGCTCGGGGCTGCAGCGCCCGCGGCTCGGGGGAATTCAGGGATGCTCCGGGCCGGCTCTCCCGCCCTCCAAAGGGACCTGCTGGCATTGTCCCCTCCCCTAACGCGGCGCTGGGTGAGGGACAGGGACCAGCTCTGCTTCCTTTCCCTCCGTGACAAACCAGAGCTCTCCTCTCCCCACAGGGGCTCCAGCCCAGCCCACTTTTCCAGCTGCTTTCCCAAGGGATGCTCAGGGCTCTGCTCAGGGCTTTAAAGGCAGTGGGGATGGAGGGTTTGGGGTCAGGGGACACTCTTGGGGACACAGAGGACGCCCTTTTGCCACCTCCCCACAAGCAAAGTGACACAAGGCCATGAGCAGCTCCAGGGCCTCATTCCTTGGCCCCCTCATGGATCAGGAACCCCTCCCTGCATCCCAGTTCCGAATTCCTGCCCTCTCTGCCCTCAAAGGGGTTCTTCCTTTGCTCTCTTTGCCCATCCAGGTGGGTCCTGGCCTTGTGCAAGGTCCACCCCAAGCCCTCTGGAGCCTTTGGAAGTGGTTGGAGGCCAAGAATGTTCTGGGGGGAACTGTGTCCCACCAAATCTCCCCCCAGTTTCCTGCCCTCCCTGTGTGGCATGGGCAGCACCACCCCTGGGCTGCTGGGACACACTGGAGGGCATTCCCTCTGGGCTGCAGTGGGAGGTTCTGCCAGAGTGCCACTCCCTGGGTGCCCTGGAGTGTCCTGGCAGGGAAATGAGTCCCCACTGGGTGCCCTGGGAGGGTCCTGGCAGCTCCTGGGGGGAAATGGCTCACCCCTGGGCTCCTCCTCCTCCTCCCCCAGGACCCACAGATTTCATCCCTGGCACAGGAGGTGCCACAGCTGGGGGGAAAGAGCAGAAAAATTCATGTGCAGGAGTTTGCTTTGGGTTTGAGGGTGGATTTCCACCTGTTTTGCTGCTTTAGACCTGGTTTTCTCATCCTTCCTTCTTTAAAGTAGAATTTTAGTCCCCATTGCTGCTTTTTCATGAAATCCTCAGTGCAAATACAGAAAGAGCTTATTTTGAGGTAGGAAGATCCCAATTAGCAGAGAAATGTGGATTTTTAGGGCAGAGACCCCCAAAATCAGCTGTGGGGAGGGGCAGAGACCTGGAGGGTTTATCCACCCCTTGGGGGTCTCAGGTCTCTGATTTCTGAGACCACAAACCGGATGTTTTATCTGTGGGAGCTCCCTGGGGCTGCAGGACACCCCCAGAAATTAAACTGGGTCTGGGGAAGTGCTGCCACCCCTGGGATCTCCCTTGGATTGTGTGCCCACCCTCGTGCCCTATCAGTGCCCGAGCTCAACCAGCCCTTGGCTTGTCCCCTCTGTGCCACCAGCCGCCCTGAGGAGTTTGATTAAAAAGCAGCAGCAACCTGAGCTCTTCCTTCTCTCTCTCTCTGTGTTATTTAAACACCCTGGAGAGCACCTGAGCCTGGCACTGCCAAGGCCAAGCTCTACTGGAACACCTGGAGCTCAGGCAGGGAGGGCACAGTGGATCCAGGCACAAGGATGGGCTGGCACAAGGTCTGGCAGAGGCTTCCAGCCCCAAACCACCCTGAGCCACCTCTGCTGCTGGGATTGGCATCCCTGAGGGGAACTGGGAGGATTGGCATCCCTGAGGTGAATGGAGGGATGGAGGGACAGGACACAGGGAGTGGCTTCCCACTGCCAGAGGGAAGGGGTAAGTGGGATATTGGGCAGGAATTCCTGGCTGGGAGGGTGGGCAGGCCCTGGCACAGGTTATTCCATGGATGTCCCATCCCTGGGAGTGCCCAAGGCCAGGCTGGACCAATCTGGGACAGTGGGAGGTGTCCCTGTCCATGGCAGGGGTGGCACTGGATGGGCTCTGGGGTCCTTCCACCACAGACTAGTCTGGGGTTCCTCAGCCTCTGTGCCTCATCCCTGGGGTGGCCCCATCCAGGCTGGGCACAGAGGGCACAACACGTCACCCCCAGCCCTGGGATGCCACCCACAGTGCCATGGGAAGCTCCTGGATGGGACAGGAGTTGCTGGTGGTGCCCATGCTTTGAGGTGGAGCTCTGCTGCTCCTCATTGTCACTGCTGTGGAGCTGCCAGTTCCCAGGACTGGCACTGCCCCGTGCTAGCCCTTCCTTTGTGTCCCTCCAGGGAACTGGCAGTGCCCAGGAGCCAGGCCTGGCATGTCTGGGGCTTGGCCAGTTCCTCAGTGCCAACCCACCCCTGCCAGGCTGCAGGAAGGACTCATGCCCTGCAGGTCGTGGATTCGAGGGCACTGGCAGCAAAAAGGGAGAGAGAAACACTCGTGGCTCCTTGCCACGAGTGTTTCTGGGCAGCATCGTGGGCAGTGCCAGCTCCCACCGGGCACCTCTTTGCGACTCCAAACCTCCCTCTCTGTTCCCTTTCTCCCTCCTTCCGGCCCCTAATTAAACGTTAATTGCCTCCATCAATCAGGAGGGGCGTGGGGAGGGGAGGAAAGAGGGGAGGTTGCCCTTTAAGCCGTGCCGTGCCAACCCCCCTGGGCACTCTCAGCCCTTCCCAGCGCGGCCCCGTCGCCCTTAGCAACGGGCATCTCTGCGCCGTTGCCATGGCAACCCAGCGGGGTGATGGGAGGACATCGCCCGCCCCGGGGCAGGGCCAGAAGTGCCCTTGTCGGAGCGCCCCCTCCGCGGTGAGGGGTGCCCTTGCCACCCTCCCCTGTGTCAGCTCCAGTGCCAGCTCCCCTCCCTGGGGCATCCTGGGCTGGTGGGAGTGCCCCTGCCCTTGCCAGGGGGTTTGAGCTACACCCTGAAAGTCCTTCCAACCCACAGAATTCCAGGAAAACAGGGATTGGGGCTGTGCCTAAAGGATGCCATGGGCTGTGCCATTCCAAGATAAACAGGGATTGGGGCTGTGCCTAAAGGATGCCACAGGCTGTGCCCATGTGCCAGCTCCTTCCATGGAGACACAAATAATTGATGCTTTCTGGGCACAGGACTTTGTGTCTCTGCATTATTGATGCCCTCCTGGAGCTCCCTCCCCTTTGCCCTCCCCTTGGCACAGTCCTTGGCAGCAGTTCCTGCCCCTGGGGGTGCCCCTTCCAGCTCTGGGCAACTCAGAGCTGGGAACAAACCCCTTCCAGGCTGGCACAGAGCTTGGAGTGGTGCCCTCTGGAAAGCAGAGCCAGAGAGGGGCCCAAGGGCAGAGTGCAGGGACAGCTGGCACCTTAATTTAGCCCTGGGGGCATCGAGGGGGCACCTGAAGTGCTGACTTGGGCCAGGGTACAGTTACTGGGCAGGAGGTTGGTTTTCATCTGCCAGTCCCTGAGGGGGTGCCATCAGTGCCCTGAGCAGTGCCCCCTGGGGCTAGCAGGGCTGGCAGGGGAGGAGAAGCAGGAGAGGGGCCTGGTGTTGCCCAGCTGGCACAGAGGGAGAAAAGCCCTGGCTGGAGCCCCTCAGAGCGGGGGGCACACATGGCATCACTCCACGCCTGGCACAGGTGGCTGCTCCGTGCTGGGCTTTGCTTTTCTTGCGGGTTCCAAGGTGTGCCAGGGCCTGGAGGGGGCTGGGTGGGCCCTGGCACCCCAGGGAGTGCCCCCTGCCACCCCTGGCAGCGCCCCTGCCACCCCTGGCAGCTGAGGCTGAGGTGTTTTATTCTCATTTCCCCCCTTCCCTGATCTTTGCCCCCTGGTTCTGGTTCCCAGGGGGCAATGCCAGTCTGGTTTCAGCGCTGGGCACCTGCAGAAGTTGCTGGCAATGTGGGTGCTGCTGTGCCAACCTTTCCTGCCCCTCTCCCTGCACAGCTCCCCGTGCTGGTGGCACCTCATGCCAGGCTGGCTGGCACTGCCCATGTGGCCAGAGCTCTGCAAAGACCTTCCTTGCCCAGCTGAGGGCTCCTGGCTGGCAGCTGGCACTGCCGCAGGGTCCCTGTGCCCAGCCTGGTGCTGTTGTTCCTCTCCTGAGTCTCCCTGTGCAAATGGGGCTTTATTTTTATTTTATTAATCATTTATTAATCTGTTCTGCCAAGCCAGCTGTGCCCAGCCCTGCTCTTGGCAGAGCCTGGCATGGGGGATGCCCACACTGTGGGCACCAGGAGGGATCTCTGGGCCCTTCTTCCCCTCCTTGACCTTCTTCCTGCCCTGAGAAAGGGCACAAAAAGGGGTGTCACACCCCTGGGGTGACACATGGGGCTCAGCTCTGTGCCCTGAGCCCTCCTGGTGCCCTCCCTGATGGTTTGCCCCCCCTGTCCGTGCAGCCTCTCGGGGAGTGGTGCCACCTGCAGCCCAAGGATGCTGCCAAGATGCCCGAGAGTGCCTGGAAGCTGCTCTTCTACACCCTGGCCTGGTCCTACGGGCTCTACCTGCTCTTCTTCACTGACTACACCTTCTTCCACGACCCCCCCTCTGCCTTCCAGGGTACAGTGGGGGCCTGGCATGGCCTGGCATGGCCTGGGCATACCAAAGGGGTGGGTGGGAGGAGAAGACAGCTCACAGCTTCTCCTGTGGGTGCAGGAAGGGGCTTCTCTTCTGCCTTCAGAGGGGGCTGAGCAGATAAATCAGGAGAGAATCCACCCATGGAAGGATTTAGGGACCTTAAAGGTCACCTTGAGGTGGGCAGTGCCACCAGGTCAAGGTTTCTCTCTCAGCTCTAGTAGAGGGTTCGGTGCCAGGGGCAGAGTTTGGCAGCCACGAGAGGTGAGGCCCCTCTAGGCACCCACCCTGCAGGGGAGCTGCAGCCCCCCGAGGCTCAGCTGGGTGTCCCTGTGCCCCCCAGGCTGGCAGAAGGGCATGGAGGTACCCAGGGACATCGCCATGGCATACCTGCTGCAGGGCAGCTTCTATGGGCACTCGCTCTATGCCACCGCCTACCTGGACACCTGGCGCAAGGACTCGGTGGTGATGCTGCTGCACCACGTGGTCACCCTCACCCTGCTGGGCACCTCCTATGCCTTCAGGTGAGCCCTGTGCCCCCATGCCACGTGGGGCACCTCTGCCACCTGCAGGTGAGGTCCCTCTGCTACCTGTCCAGGTGGGACCCTCTGCCCCCTGCCCAGGTGAGCCCCTGTGCCCCCTGCCCAGGGGGGACCCTCTGCCACCTGCTCAGGTGGGCATCCTCCTAATGCCTTCAGGTGAGCCCCTGTGCTCCCTGCCAGGTGGGACCCTCCGCCACCTACCCAGGTGGGACCCCTCTGCCCCTGCCCAGGTGAGGCCCCTGTGCCCACGTGGCTGTGCCACCTCCGTCTCTCTGGATTGCTCAGGGAAATCTTCTCCTGGCATGGTGGGCTCAGAGGTGGGCTGGTGAGGATCTGCCTTTCTTTCAACCTCCTGAGCCAACCCAGTTCTCCTGAGCCCCTGTGCCAACGTGGCTGTGCCACCTCCACCTCTCTGGGTTTCTCAGGGAATCTCCTCCTGTCCTGCTGTACTGTGGGTGCCAACCACCCCCCAACCCACCCACATTTCTCTGCAGGTACCACAACGTGGGCATCCTGGTGCTCTTTCTGCACGACATCAGTGATGTTCAGCTGGAGTTCACCAAGCTCAACGTGTACTTCAAGCACCGGGGAGGGACCTACCACCGCCTCAATGATGTCCTCTCCAACATTGGCTGCCTCACCTTCAGCCTCAGCTGGTGGGTCCGTGCCCCTCCCAATCCACCCCAACCCACCCCACCCCACCCCACCCCTGCTGCCCAGCCCTGGTGAATCCCACCGCCTCCCACCCTCCTGGGATTTGTGTGGTGGGAGCAAATCCTTTCAAACGAGGTTTGGGGAGAGGTTCCCACAGAGTTGGCCCCATGCTGGGCTCGGAATGTCTCTGTAGTCACTCTTTGTGTTTGAAATCCTTCCGGAGTCCCTCTTTGGGTTTGGAATGTGTCTGTAGTCCCTCTGCCGTCTGTCACCACTGAAGTGGCTGTGAAGCTGTGACAAATGCCCCCCGGGAAGGAGGAGGACCAGTCTCCATCCTCCCACCCTTCACCAAGAGGAGGAGGAGCTGTTTGATCCTCCCACTCTTCACCAGGAGGAGGAGGAAGGTGGAGCTGCCCCACATTCCAGCCCTGCTGTTCCTCTGGGAGACAAGGACAAAGTACAGGAGGGACAGGAGTGGCTTGGAGGTTGTCACCCCTTGTCCTTCTGGCCTTCTTGTTCTTCTCCCTCTCTGTAGGCAGCAACGGCAGGCTCAGACTGGCAGGAGGTTTGTGGGCATCAACTGGGGGTGCCCAGGACTGGGAGAAGCTTCCAGGTGTTCTCCCCTCCTGTTGGCACAATGGGCAGTGTGGACCTGCCCTGAGCCCACAGGGATGGTGTTCCCCCTATGCCAGGGGGTGGTGGAGCCAGGCTGATGCCAGGCCAGATGCCCAGAGCAGGGATTGTTCCCCCTTCCCCAGGGTGTGCCTGGAGCCACGCTGATGCCAGGCCAGATGCCCAGAGCAGGGATTGTTCCCCCTTCCCCAGGGTGTGCCTGGAGCCACGCTGATGCCAGGCCAGATGCCCAGGGCAGGGATTTTTGGAGCAGAAGCTCTGCTGGCTCTCTTCTCCCCTGGGGGCACTAATGCCACCCCTGCTGTGCCCTGGCAGGTTCTGGTTCCGCCTCTACTGGTTCCCCCTGAAGGTCCTGTATGCCACCTGCCACTCCAGCCTCCAGCTGGTGCCCGACATTCCCTTCTACTTCTTCTTCAATGCTCTGCTCCTCATCCTTACCCTGATGAACATCTACTGGTTCCTGGTGAGTGTGGGCACCTCTGGCATCTCCCTGGTGCTCCAGGGGCTGCAGGAGGGAGGGCACCAAGGCAGGGCCTGGGGGCTCCAAGGGAAGGGGGTTGGCACAGGCTGGGGTTTGATGGGTGGGGAATATTCTGGATGCCACCAGAGTCTGGGCACAGAGTGAGTGGAGGCATCACACCAGGGATGAAATCAGGGAGTGGCAGGAATTCTGAGCCACAGCCAGGGTTGTGTGCCCCATGTCCAGGCTGTGCCAGGGGGGTGGCACCAGGGCCTGAGTGTGTCTGTGCCCACAGTACATCGTGCTCTTCGTGGCCAAGGTCCTCATGGGGCAGGTGCAGGAGGTCAACGATGTCCGAGAGTACGATGTGGAGGGCACCAAGAGCACCAAGAAGAAGGAGGGTGGGCATCAGCTGCCCCAGGTTCTGAAGGAAGGGTAGGTGGGCATGGGGGGCACACATACAGCCACGGCATGGCTTGGGTTGGGTTGGGAGGAACTTAAAGCCCATCCAGGGGGCACAGGGACACCTCCTGCCATGGGCAGGGGGGCACACACACAGCCATGACAT
Organism: Willisornis vidua nigrigula; assembly: GCA_021164005.1. Lineage (NCBI taxonomy): Eukaryota > Metazoa > Chordata > Aves > Passeriformes > Thamnophilidae > Willisornis > Willisornis vidua. Next base: position 13,909 of record JAJPCS010000449.1, read on the forward strand.
GGTTTGGGTTGGAAGGAACTTAAAGCCCAGCCAGTGCCACCCATTCCATGGGCAGAGACACCTCCTGCCATCTCAGGTTGCTCCAAGTGCCACCCTTGGACACCTCCAGGGGTGACAAACACACACAGGGCACTGGATGAGGGCAAGGGATACTGGTGACCTCCTGGGCACTGCAGCTGCTGGCACAGGGGGGTGGGAGATGGGCATGAGGCATTGCTGCAGGTGCCAGGAGGGCCTTTATTTCCAGGCCTGGGCATTGCCCACCTGTGCCCACCCCAGGAATGCCCCCCAGCCCTGCCCTGTGGCACTGGCACTGGGCCTGGGGCTGCTCCCTCCGAGCTGCCCCTTCCTGTGGGCAGCACAGTCTGGGTGCCACAGGTCAGCCCTGGCAGGGTGGGGACAAAAGGGGACAATCCTGCTGGGCCAGTGATGGGGCACAGCTGGGGTGGCACAGCTGGGTTGGAGACACAGCTGGGGAGGGGGCACAGCTGGGCTGGGGGCACAGGGGGCACAGCTGGTGCCAGGCTCAGGGTGTGCTCTGCTCTCCACAGGCTGCACCTCAAGAACGGGCTGGTGAAGGATAAGAGGTTGTGACGGCAGCGTGGCCATGCCAGGGGCAGCTGGCACTGACCAGCACCTGGGACTGACCAGCACCTGGCACTGACCAGGACCCTGCACTCAGAGCCTGCAAAGGAAAGGCATGAGGAGAACTTGCCCCCTGATGCCCCTTCCCTGCCCTGTTTGGGGAAGAGGTGCCACTGGCAGGATCAGGCTGTGCCCATCTGGGGCTGGGGGCTCTCTGGGCACACTCCAGCTGGCATACTGGTGGGTTTTGCTGCCTCAGGTGGGATTTGGAGCTGGCTGGAGGCGCCCTGGTGTTCCTGCTGTGGCTCCACCCCTTGGCAGTGCCCAGTCCTGTGGTGATCCCCTGAGTCTGCTCTTAGACCCTCCCTTGGCACCTCCTGGGCACCTTCTGAAGAGTCCACACCAAACTGGGCATGGAAACCCCTTCTCCTCCCCTGGCAAAGGCAGCCCAAAGCCAGCTATGCCAGCTGTGCTCCAGCTGCCAGGCAGGGGCTGGGCAGGGGATGAAGGGCAGCTCAGAGCCCTCCTCCTCAGGAGGGGTCCCTGGCACAGTGCTGCCCACCTGTGTGGGGCACACACAATGCCCATGGGCAGCTCTGCCTGGACAACCATCTCTGGAGTGTTTTTCCACTCTCCTGTGCCACTGGCTGAGTGCCAGGGGGTTTAATTTGCTTTAAAAACCCTGTGTAGGTCATAGAGTTGCTCCAACCCCAGTGCCAGCCCTTCTGGGGGTCCCTGGACCCTTGCCCAGCTCATGCCCAAGTGAAGAATGAAGAGTTCCTGCTCCCTGTGTGGCATTTTTGGACAGCTCCAACCTTGGGGGTCTCCAGGTTGGTCTGGGGGTCCCTGCCCTGTGGGTCTGAGTTCCTCAGACCCAGCTGTGCCCTTGCTGTGGTGCCCCAGGGCCTGGACCTGCAGCTCCTGTGCCCTCCCTGCCCGCTGTGGGCACGGCAGTGGGGTCAGAGCATCCTTTCCAGAGGGCGGGCCCTTGTTATGTGGGTTTTCCATGGCTGGTATCTCGTGTGGGGCTGGCGGGAAGAGCCCCAGGCTATGGTAGAACCCACCACCTCCTCACCCACCCAGCAGGTGCCAGGGGTGCCCTCTCAGGGCTGGAATTCCTTGGCTTTCTGTGGGATTTGCAGGGAATGAAGGGAACTGGGGCAGCAGCAGTGCCAGGGCTGGGAGGTGAGAGTCCCTGGGCACCACCTGGGGGGCATAAACTCAGTTTGATGGCGTTGGCTCTGAGCTGGTGACTCGTTGGGCAGTTTTTTGGTAGGATGTGGCATGGGGGGTGCTGGTGGCAGCTCTGCTGTGATGGCCAGGAGGGCACTGGGGGTGTCACCAGGGGAGCACAAGAACCCCTCTGCATGGCTGGGTGGGTGCTGGTGGGTGCTGGGTGGGCCCTGGTGGCCTTTGGGGTGGCCCTTTGGTCCTTTGAGGAGTAGCAGTTGATGGTCTGATGTGCTGGGACTTGATGGTCTTAATTGAGAGAAGTGTTGGGTGCTGTGACTGAGTTTAAAAAAAGCTGATTAGGAGGGGGGAGGAAGAGGAGGAGACGCAGCTCTGAGTGTGTTCTGGATCCAGGTGGGAATTCTGCAGCACGTGGGACTTTGGGTAGGAAGAGCAGCCCCTTCGCTGCCCCCAGGGATGTTTTTGGGTGGGAAGAGCAGCCCCTTCGCTGCCCCCACGGCCGCTGCTGTTGGTTCTCCACGATGTGGAGATGTGGGACAGGCTTTGGGACCCGCAGCACCAAAGGGTTAACAGGTCCTGCGGAGCCTGGAGGGCCTCACCCTTCTGCCCAATCGCGGGAATCCCTCTGTGCTAATTGAGCACTAACAGATCAAAGGCTCCAATCAGGGCACCAACACCCCCGTGGCCTCCCCTCGGGTCTCTTTGTCTGGAGAAGAAGAGCGGAGCAATGTGGCTTCTACCCAGCGTGGTGTGGGCTCTGCTGAGCTCCATCCTGGGCTCGGAGCTGAGTTTCCAGGAGAGCTCCTTGCTGAGGTCGCTGGGGCTGAGCACCAGACCCAGCCCCAAATCCTTCAAGCCCGTGCCCCACGTGCTCTGGAGGATCTTCCAGGAGAGGAGGAGGCTGCTCTCGGCAGACAAAGAGCCCGTGGACAACTGTAGGGTGGAGGAGTTCAGTGTGCCCGGGAACATCATCCGTGTCTTCTCTGACCAAGGTACAGACACGCCCTGGGCGAGTTTTGGGTGCCCCTGGGGCAAGTTTTGGATGCTCCTCGGTCTCTGGGATGGAGGGGCTTTGCCCCGTTCCTTCCCCTCCTGTCTCCTCCTCGGGGAGGGCAGGGCAGAGCCCAGGGTTGGTCTCCAGGAGAAATCCCTGCTGGGTAAACTCTGGTCCCTCTGGATGCTGGAGGTGGTTATTTATTTGCAGTTTAGGAAGGAGTCCGTGGAGATGGCGGTGGGTGAGGGGGTGTGGCAGTGCCAGGCTCTGTCATGGACCCCCCCAAGGGCACCCAAAGGTGCTGGTGAGTCCCAGTGCCTGAGTTTGCTTGGTGGGCTCAGGGTGGTGGAGATGACTCCTCCCCGGGGCAGGGGACAGGGATGGGACAGGGATGGAACACTCGGCCCTTTGTGTCCCCCCTTCTCCTCACTGTCCCCCTGCCCTGCAGCACATCTGGCTCTCAGCCCTTCTCAGTTTGGTCGGTGCCCTCAAGGTCTCCAGGCACCACGGAGCTCCTTTCTCCTGTGGTTCCAGCTCTCCAAGGGCTGGATGAACCTCCCCAGATTTGCTGCTCTTTGCTCTCCTTTTCCCTCCCTCCCAAACCCCTCCCTGGCCTGAGGGGGGTAAAACAACACCCTAAGGTGAGGAGCAGCACCCAGAGATGCTGGAATGGCTGTGGCATCCCAGTGCCCACAGGCCAAGCCCAGCCTGTCCCTCCAGACCTACCTGAAGGCCATGCCACGGGGCTGAAGGCCGTGCCATGGGGCTGATGGCCCTTCCTGCAGCTTCATCATCTCCCCCCAACTCTCCCTCTTGCTGTGGAGCTCCAGTGGAACCCAGGGAGGCCCACCCTGCTCAGCCAAGGGTCCAACCACTCCCACGTGTATTTCTCCTTCTTTGTCAGGCCCTTTCCTTCCCAAGGAGCAGCCCCAGGGTTGGCTGTGCCTGAGGAAGCTCCTCCTGTTCAACCTCTCCGTGCTGGACGAGCGGGAGCGCCTGACCATGGCCCAGCTGGAGCTCAAATTCCACCAAAACTCTTACCAACCCTCCAGCCAGGGCGAGGTGTTCGAGCTGAGGCTCTACCAGAGCGCCCGGGGGTCCCCGCAGGGGCCACCCCAGCCCGGGCAGGAGCTGCTGGTGGGCCAGTCCTTGGCTCAGCTGCACAAGTCGCTGGTGTTGGACGTGAGCGCGGCGGCCAGGAAGGGTTGGAGGAGCAGCAGGACCCTGGGATGGCTCCTGGAGATCTCCGGGGCCACGCGGGGCGGCTGCTCCGGCATCGACTCCTTCCTGGACACCTCCCTGCTGGTGGTGAGCCTGGGTGGGCAGTGCCAGGCGCCCAGGAGCAGCAGGAGGAGCAGGAGGAGCTCTGGGCACTCGCAGGTCATGCCCAGCAACCTGTGCAAGCCACGGCGACTCTTCATCAGCTTCAGCGACGTGGGGTGGGAGAAGTGGATCATCGCCCCCCAGGGCTACCTGGCCAACTATTGCCGCGGGGAGTGCCCCTTCCCGCTGTCAGCAGAGATCAACAGCACCAACCACGCCGTGCTGCAGACCATGGTGCACTCGCAGGACCCGCGGGGCACGCCCCAGCCCTGCTGTGTGCCCGTCAGGCTGTCGCCCATCTCCATCCTCTACTACGACAACAGCGACAACGTGGTGCTGCGCCACTACGAGGACATGGTGGTGGACGAGTGTGGCTGCAGGTAGAGGAGCCCACCGCGGTGAAGTGCCCCCTGTGCTGCCCTCAGGGGGTGTGGAGTGGCTGGAGGTGGGATTTAGGACTCTTGGGGGAAGTTGAGAGGGGGTTATGATCGAGGCTGGTGCTGGTTGTCCCCTCCCTTGGTGCCCAGGGGGTGGTGGCACCAGGCTGTGAATCCTGAGCTGTTGGTGCTTTGAGTTCTTGGCTTTGCAGCTTTCTGGGTGCAGGACTGACTTTTGGGGGTGAGGTGGTGCTGGGAACGTGGCTGTGAGGGGACAAGGGGACAATGTGACACGGTGGTGCTGCTGCAGGAACAGGGACGGTGTGGGGACACGACCCCTGAGTGACCAAAGCCCTTCCCTGGGGGCAGATGTGGTTTCCTCTCTGCCTGAGCTGTTTTTAGGGTGGGACTGGTGATGGGGGGCCTGGGCGGCAGAAGTTCCGTGGCCCAGAGGTGGTGGTTGCCCAAAGCAGGGAGATTTTGCCCCAGAAATGCCCTGCAGGTTCCTGCAGCGTGGGGGTGCTGGGTGAGGGGGTGGCTGTGGGGTGGGGTGGGCATGGGGGGTCTGGGTGGCATCTTCCCCCCCCCCCCAAGTGTGGCGAGTCAGGATTCATTTACCTCATTTGCAAATCGATGAGCCCGGGGTGGCCTCTGTCCCTGTGTGTCCCTGTGTCCCTCTGTGTCCGTGTCTCTGTGTGTCCCTCTGTCCCTCTGTGTCCCTCTGTGTCCGTGTCCCTGTGTCCCTCTGTCCCTCTGTGTCCCTCTGTCCCTCTGTGTCCCTCTGTGTCCGTGTCCCTGTGTCCCTCTGTCCCTCTGTGTCCCTGTGTGTCCCTGCGTGTCCCACAGCAGGAGCCAGGTGGCAGCCGAGCATCAGGCAAGGGCAGAACCCTCAGGCCCTTGTGCATTTTAGGGTTATTTTGGTTTATTTGCTGCTCTCCGTGCAGCCCTGGGCAGCAGGGGCCCAAACTGGCACCATCTGCCCTCGGTGCCCACTTTTCCTCCCCTTTCCAGCCCGTGGGCTGAGTTTTCCAGCAGCTCCAGGTGGAAACCTGGGCCCAGCTCCTTTTCCTGTGTGTAGAGTCCTGGGGTGCGGCTTCCCTGACACTACTCGGGGTTTCTTTTGAGGAAAAGAACAGGAACCTGAGTTAGACTTTTTTCTGGTTTGTTTTGAGCTGTGACCCTGCCCCGTGGCACAGCTCGATCTGCTCTGCTGTTCTTGTACCTGATGTTGTGTCACCTTCGAGGTCTGATGAAGTTTTACCCCCAGGGGGAAGCACTGAGGGTTTAACCACCCCTGTGATGGTGTTTTCCCTCACAACACCCCTAAAATGTGTAGCTGAAGACCCAGATTGGAGCAGCTTGAGTGCTTTGGTTGTAGTTTCCTGCTCTTTTCCCCCTCCAGGTGTTTCCTGCGAGCTCCAGGGCTCCTGCTCTGCTCCAGCTCAAACCCTTCCAACCATTTCAGTGTTCCAAGGGCTTAGACTGGGGCTTAATCCAGGGAGTTCTAAGTTCAGATTTAAGACCAACAGTAAGAAAACCTTCAAGTATTAGTTGTTTTGCACCTGGTGCTGGTGGCCATGAGGTGACTCCTGAGCTGGTTCTCCAACCCCATGAAGGGCCAATGTCCCCTCCTGCCCCCAGGACCACCCTGGAGTGGCCACATCGGGTTTATGCACAGGGTGGTGGTGCCAAGGCCCAGCCTGAAGTTGGAAGCTGTTCCTGCAGAACCCAAGCCCAGCAGGGAGTGCCAGGGGCAGCTTGGCACACCTGTGGCACAGGTAGAAGCCATTCCATGTTTCCTGAAGTTCAAGGGCAGCTTCCAGGCTGGACTGGGCACCTCCAGGTCCAACCTTTCCCAGCTCCAGGGGCTCCCACCCTGCCAGGGCTGAGGGTTGGGGCATTTAATGGGTTTCCCAGTTTGTTGCTCACCCCCCACCCCCTGCTATGCACACCCCCACTTTTGTACTAGTCTTGTGTTTAAAAAAAAAGTAATAATAAACTTGAAGTTTATACAATCAGACTAAGCTTTAATGAACATTGTATGGTTTTTCCTCATTGAAACTTAAGGGCCACCTTGAATGCAAGAGCTGTTTATTTCGTATTTCATCGATGACAAAACAGGTTTTAAAACAAATTGAGACCAAAAAGAAAACAAAAAAAAAAAAAACAACAAAACAAAGAAAACAGAGTTTGAACACCGTGCTAGCACTGATGTCTGGATTGGTAAACTGCTACAAAAAGGAAAAACCAGCACAAAGCAGAGGCCAAGCATTCCCAGCAAGTGAAATAAAGGGTGAGGGGAGAGGAGGGGGTACATTACTCATGGGGAGCGTTGCACAGAGGGGTCCAGCTCAAACCTAGGGGGGCCAAGTCTATGCCACTAATGCAGCCTAAGGAAGGGAAAAATTAAAACAGCCCTTCGGCAAATGGTAATAAATAAAACAGTCCATCTCACAAGGAAGGAAGGTGGCCTGTGGCTTCATTCTTGCACGTTTTTACAAGTCTAAACTCTGGAGGCTGTTGATGAGAAAAGAATGGGTTGGTTGGTTGTGGGGTTTGGGTTGGTTTTTTTTGCAGTTCTCGGACTCCAAAGGAAAAAAGGGTGGCCACGAGTCCTGGGGTTGTGTGTGCACGTTCCTCAGGGGCTGGGGGTGTTCACACCAGGTCTGCACCGGGGGAGAGACACTCTGGGGCAACTACAGCAAAGAACAGGGCACGAAAAGCAGGTCAACACTCTACAGGAAGGACAGGGATGGAAGGGCTTCCCCCAGGTACAAAACGTGGGGCTTTGACGGCGTCGAAGTACATTCATATGAGAGGTATTTTCAGTTCCCCCCCCCCCAAAAAAAGACTAGAAACACTTGGAGCCCTTTGAGTATAAAGCTAACAACTCCATCTTTAAAAACACCCAGGTTAGTGGATCACTCTCTACTGTTCCTGGCCAATTGGGAGGTAGAGGTCAGTCTAATTTAGGGATCTGGTAAAAATGGGTCACTCTGTAGGAATTGTCAATTCTCTGCGCTGTTGCTAAAAAGGTTTAGACAGAAATAAAATGCTCCCAGTGTTCCCATATGACTTGTTTAAGACATGGGTACAACTTAGAAATTGGATGGCTTCTCTTATGTGCTGTTTTCAGGCCTCACTTCCAGCCAGCATGGGTGGCACAGCCGTGCCCACTCCCTGACAAAGCTGCTCCGGGATTTTTTGCTCTCTCAACACCTCAGTCTCTCCACTCTCTGCGTTAATCACCGAAGAAGCCACACCAAAGCCTGACCCATTATCGCTAATTAAACCCAGCTCTCAGAGGCCACCTTCCACCACCTGCCTGCTTTGTCCACTTGTCACAGAGTCTTTCCTTCCCACCCAAAATAATCCCCAGTTTCCACTACTCCTTCCCCAGATCTGTGGAGTAAAGCAGGTCTGTTTGCATGTCCCCTGCGGGGCCGAAGGGCACAGGAACCCATCCCCTTTCAAGCGCAAAGTTCATCTGACAGAAAGGCTTGTTTTTCACAGAGTCCAGACAGTAGCCAATTAAAGCAGACAGAAAACACTTTGAAACCCTCCTGCTGTGCCCGAGCGCGCAGGCTCCTCTCACTCTTAACTGCTATCCCGTGTAGGAAGAAGAGGCTGATTGCTGCAACTTTAAATCACACTCAAAAGTTCTCGAGGTTGGTGTTCTAATTTAGTTATTGTTTGAAACATTTTTGTTTGTTTTTTTTTTTAATAAGCTTCTTAGAACAAGGATCTCCCAGGTCCACCACTAAGAATTCAGAGACAAACTTCTTAAAAACTCAGTGCTCCTTTGAAAGGATCTCTAAAAAACCACCTCGCCACGAAAGACCCGTTCAGAATAGAATGTGGGCGACACGATGACACTGAGATTTCAGAGCCAGTGCTGGACAACAAAACCTGCATCTCAGAGTTGAGCATCAGCTGCTGCATTTCTGCTTGGCTTGCTGTCACCAAGGGACTCTCCCTTTGACTCTCTCTCTTTCTCCCCTCAGATACTCTGCTTCTACAACGTGAACAGTTCCCTGCTAAAACACAGTACCCCTTAGAAAGGAGAACAACTCTGAGATGAGGGTTTTCCTCTCCCGGCCCGCTCTGAAAAGTCACGCCCCGCTCGCACAGAGAAGGCTGGAATGAAGTGAACCTGCAGCAGGCCCTTCCCTCGAGCTGGGGGGCTGGCTGGGGGGGCAGGGACTCGGCTGAGCACTCCGGATGGGCTGAGGCCGTCGCAGGGAGGCGCTAGCAGGTCCCTCGGGGCTCTCTCTCCTCCTCTCCGGTCAGTCTCCTTGTCTCAGTGAGCTATAGCAGTGGCTCTCTCGCGCGCTCCTTTCTCTCTTTCTCTCCTCTCCGTTGGTTGGTTTCTTTCTCCTGTTGCTCTCACACAGTGGTGCTTCAGTTTTAGCAGTGGAAAACAGGTATCCATTTTATTTTATTTTTTTTATTACCCAGAATAAAATGCTGATGAACTAAGCTCCACGCAAGCTTAGCTCTTCTTCCTCAACCTGGAAGAGGGGAAAGAAGAGAAGGAGCTGTGTTAGGGACAGCACTGTCACCCCCCAGCAGTGCCCAGGGGCTGCAGGGAGGGGCAGCAGCAGGGCAGGGACCCCTGGAAGAGGTTCTTACACTCTAATACTGTGACAGTCCCGTCACTCCACCATGTTGATATGCTCGTTCTCCCTGGTAAGTTGAGTCCTGTGACAGTGCCACGTCAATCTGGGATTTAAACTCATCACCAAGGTAACTGTCCTGAAAGGGAAAGGCTCTGTAAACCTCCAAGTCATCACCACGTGCTCCCTGACAAAGCAGAACACCAGGGTTAATGATGAAGTGGGAGAGGGCTGGTTTCTTCTTAGAAATCTGCTCTTTTTGGTGCAGAATTTCCATAAATAAAGAGGGTTTGGCAGCTCGGAGTCGAGGCTCCAGCTGAGCTCCCTACACTTTTATGCCCCAATGCACTTTGAGAGTCCAACAGTGCAGAAATGCTGCAGCTCAGCCACTGAAAGTGGTCTCAGTTTCACTTCCCTCCTCCTGCCCACAGACCAGCCCCACAAATCCCAGGACAGGACCAGCCCACCCCCCCCTTCCTGCACACAGACCAGCCCCACAAATGCCAGGGAAAGACCAGCCCACCCTCCCAGCGCTGCTTACCTGTGATAATTCCGGTTGGGAGAGCCCAGGCTGACTCATCTGTGAAGGCTGACTCATGGAGATATAGCCCTGAGTCAGTGGCCCCTGGGAGAAGGGCTGGGACACCACATCTTGGCTGGCCTGACTGTTGGGAAGGTTGGACTGACTCGTGCCAGGAATGCCAAAACGGTTCTTCTGGCGCCCACCACGACCAGTCTTCCCTTTGGGAGCCCCACGCCCTGGAGAAGGGGTGATGCCAACCAACAGTGAGGAGCTTTGCTCATGCCAACAAACAGGTCTCCACGAAGCCCTGCTGATCCCTGCAGGGTGGGCTGTGCCCCTCTCCCCCCCGTACCTGCAGCAGGGCCGTTGGCCTGGCCAAAGTACCCCGGTGGTGGCATCGGGGGCATCACCAGGTTGAAGGGGATGGGAATGTTCATGGCAGTGACGTGGCTGGGGCCAGCACTGATCATCCCAATCTGGTCATGGGTCTGGAAGTACATGTTGGAGGGGCGTCCTGGGGAGCAAGGAGGGAAAGCCATGGTGATTTCAGGCATCCTGAGGGTTGGAACATCCACCCATGGTCCTGCTTTTGAGTGGGATGGGAGGAGGATGAGCCACAGATGGGAAGGAGAGGCCAAGCACTGCCAAGCACCACCAGCATTTCTGGTTCACCGTTTGTGCCACACTTGGAAATTCCATAAGCTCATCTAGCACATGTTCATTCCTCCAGTTAGTCCTTTTACAGACCCATCTGAGATTCCTGAAGTGCTTCACACACTCCCTTTCCTCTCACTCTTCCCTGCAGACATTAAGCTGAGGGTAGGCATTCTATACACAGAGAGCAAAATCCAGGCAGACTATAAACATTTCAAGTCCTTCAATTCCATGGTTTTTTTGTAGTGGCTGTTCTAACACTTACAGGTTTAAAGTGTGTAAGACACCACACTCCAAGGACCAGTAAGGGCGGAAAAAAAAAACAAACAAAAAAAATCAATCTCTAAAGGTGCTAATGGTGGTAATTTGCTTTACCTTGGCTGCTCCTGTCGTAGACAGATCCTGGGATAATGGCCTCCCGGGCATCATACATGGCAGTGGTCATGAAACGGGCACCCTGCAAGGAGCAGGGCAGTGAGACACAGCCTTGGCCTTGGGCACTCTGCACTGCAGCCTCAGTGCAGTGAAAATCCAGCAGAACCCCCCAAAACATGCAGAGTTTCCAAGGGTTGGGGAAATCAATCCCTACCAACACACAGGAAACCTCTGGTTAATATTTCAGCTCCAGCCTGACCACGAGGTGTAAGATTTTGCTTTACAAATTTTTCAAATTTGGGGAGTTTTCAGTCTGTTTTTAGGCTCTGGTGACAGTTTTTCCCTTGCTCTGTTCACACCACTGTCCTGTGATGCCTGACAAGCTTCCCCCCAGTAACTACTTATGTTAAACAAGCCAAGTATAAAACTTGCAGCTTGAGGCTTGAGTGCAACGCTGTGAAGTTCCTGTGCCTCATGAGCTTGTCATCTCCACACAGAGCAGTTCCTTTGTGTTTCATTCACCTCAGAACTCATCCCTCAGAAAATCTGGCACTTAAAAAGCCCCCAGAAGACTCCAGCAGCTGCTTTCCTGGGTCCCACTACACCAAAAGGCCACGAGGAGCTCCAAACAGCCCCCAAAAGACGCAAGGAGCTGCTTCCCTGGGTCCCGCTGCACCAACAGGCCACAGGGAGGAGCTCCAGGGCTGCGCTGGGACTGCCCATTCCAGCCATTCCTCACTGAGCACCGCCCCATCAGCCCCACAGCCCCAGGGGCACTCACGGGGTTGATGGTGTTGACCAGCTTGCGAGGTTTGCTAAACTGCATGAGGCTCTCCCGGAGGTTGTTCAGAGGTCCCTCCACCAGCACCTTCTGCTCCTTGTAGTAGTTCAGCAGGTGGTTCCAGAGTGGCTGCTTGGACAGGGCTTTGGGGTTCCCAACAATGATCACTCCATACCTGTGCAAAAGCAAAGAAACTCAAATGAACTCTGTTTAAAAACAAATAAACCCACATGAGGTACTGATGATGTCAGCACAGCCTCCAAATCCACCTCTGGCACCAAACTGAAGTGCCCAAGAGCAGGAGGAGCAAGTGCTTTGTTTACAGCAGATGTTTTCCACAGTGTCACAAAACACCTGGAAGGAGATTGCTGCAGCCAGTTGCTCAATAATCACAAACTTCCTCCTTCCTTCAGGCTTGCCCAACTCCTCAGTGTGTTCCACCAGCCACATTCTGCTGGTTTCAAAGCTTCCAGACACCAAGGAAGCCAAACCAACCTCAGCTCTGGGTTCCACATCACCTTTCTTGGCATCATATCCACCAGAAGCCAAACAGTCAACAAATGGTTGTGGGAAGGGATGAAGAGGCAGATAAAGAGAAGAGATCTGCCCTGGAAACAGAGGGGAGTGACAGTGACTTCTGAAAACTGCTGGTGCCACATGGGAACACTGGCTGGGATCAAATAAAGATGGCACAGATTGGTTTGGGCTGGAAAGAACCTGAAGGATCATCCAGTGCCACAACTGCCATGGGCTGGGACACGTTCCACCAGCCCAGGTTGGGATATCCAACCTGGCCTTGGACACTTCCAGGGATGGAGCAGCCACAGCTGCTCTGGGATTCCTTTCCAGCCCCTCCCTAACCCTCCCAGCCAGGGATTCCTTCCCAATGTCCCATTTAACCCTGCCCTCTGTCATTCTGAAGCCATTCCCTGTTTCCTGTCCCTCCATCCCTCCTGGAGCTCCTATAGGCACTGAAAGGTTGGTCACATCTTGACACCATCCTGTCACCATGTTCATGGAATCAGAGAATCCCAGAATGGTTTGGGTTGGGAGGACCTTAAAGCCCATCCAGTCCCACCCCCTGCCATGGGCAGGGACACCTCCCACTGTCCCAGGTTGGTCCAGCCTGGCCTGGGACACTCCCAGGGATGGGGCAGCCACAGCTTCTCTGGCCAACCTGTGCCAGGGCCTGCCCACCCTCCCAGGCAGGAATTCCTGCCCAATATCCACCTATCCCTGCCCTCTGGCAGTGGGAAGCCATTCCCTGTGTCCTGTCCCTCCATCCCTTGTCCAAAGCCTCTCTCCATGCCCCCTGCAGGTCCCTTTACCTGGCTCTTGTGAGGGCCACGTTGAGCCTCCTGGGGTCATTCAGGAAGCCGATGCCCTGGTGCTCGTTGGCTCTGACACAGGAGAGGATGATGAAGTCCTTCTCCCTGCCCTGGAAGGCATCCACACTGGCAATTTCCACTTCCTGCAGCAGAGGAAAGCACGTCAAGCATGGAGCAAAACAGTTCTGGTACCAAGAGGCATTACCAGACCATGCACTGAACCCTCCTGGCACTTCACAAAAATGTTTATGTTTGGGAGGAGGAATGATTTGGCCATTCCACTGGTCACTAAATAGTTTCCCTGGAGGAAAACAGAGGTTCAGTTTAGGAGAAACTGCTTTCATGTTCACTGCTTTATGGCTCTCCTATTCCCCCTAAACTGGAGATCAGCCCTTTGCTGGGATGTTGCCAGAAAGAATTCTGACTCTTCCTAAACTGCATGGGAAGAGAGGTCCAAACCAGCAGTGCTGCTCCCAGCCCAGAGAAACCTGAATCACAGGCACAGCTCATTCCTGGCACAAGGGAAAGGATCTTCACCAAGTTTCCCTTCAGTGAAAACACTGAGAGAGTTCTCAACGTTGCAAAACAAGACTGTATTAAACATATAATTGTCTTGTTTGTAGCAACTAATTTTGCTGCTTGCCAGAGGAGTCCCACTGATGGGAGGGCATGTTCCCAAGCAAATAAATAACATGACCACCAGGATTTATGCAGCTTGGCTGCCTGTGTGTCTCTTTTCCAAGGCTGGAGCCCCAGTGACCTCTCCCTGCTGTGCCTCAGGGGCCCTCCTTTCAGCACAGACCTCCCTCCTTTCCTTTACCTGTTCAGCTGCCCCCCTGGCACACACTGGCACCTGAAACTGGCACCCCAACTCCTCTCCCTGCTCTGGTTTAACCACAACCAACTGAAAAATTCCAAACAAAAAAGTTCCAAATCACAATCTCTGGCTTCTCTGTGCTTTCCTCTGTACCTGGTAGAGCTTTGTGTGCAGGGAGCCACTGAACTGCATGTACTGCACCAGGTAGGAGCGTTGCCCTTCGTAGGGAGTGATGATGCCAATCTGGTCTGGTTTGGCACCAGCTTTCAGCAGCTTCGTGGTGATCTTCTCCACGTTGGCAGCTTCAGTCCTGCAGGGAGACATTGGGTTAGCCAAGGAGGATGAAAGCCTAATTTTTTGCAGCTTAATGAGTCTAAAAACCTTGAGCAGGAATGCTGAAGTGAGGCCACTTCAAGAAAAAGATCAATTTTGCACTACTCAAGCTCTGCAGAAACAGTCACCACTGTCATCTCTTGACTCAGGCCACACAGGGAGCTCACCCAGAGGAGCAGGGGCCAAAAGCAACACCTCAGAGGCCTCAGAATGACACAAATTTCTCCTTATGTGCACCTCCACCTTCTCAGAATTGCACAACTGGACTTCCTGGAGCAGCAAAACTCACAGTGGAACTTTTGGTGGAGTTAAATGTACACGTGTACTTTTGTAACCAAAACCATTCCACCCTGCCCTGCAAACAGACCCTTCAGCTGCTTTATCTTAAAGCTTTAAATATAGAATGTTTTTCATGTCAATCAGCCAACTATTGTGCTGTTTGTTTGTGCACAATCTGCTCTGCTGTCTCCAGTCTTGCACATGCTGCTCAGGAAACAGACTGAGATTAAGAATATCTCAGGATCTATTTTTCAGAACTTGGGTCTGGTTTCCCTTCCAGGCACATGAACAACCAAGAGGAACAAAGTGCTTTAAGCTCATTCTTTGACAAAGAAGTTGGAATGTGCAGAAAAAAGGGACCCAAGAAAGAAAATTAATTCCCATCCCTTCTGCACCACCACTAAAATCCAAGATTTAGGGCTCTGCTTCAGGAGTTATTGGAACTCTGGCTTCAAAATACAACTTGATCAGCATTCCCTGCTGGAACTGCAGTCAGTTTGTTCCTATCAGGCACTTTATCATCCCATGCTCCTTATACAACCAGAGAAGGAACACAAATTCCTCCACAGAGCAATTCAAACCCACTCAGGCTCTGAACTGCTCCCTCTCAGTGCCTTTTTCTCCTGGTTTGCTGCAAAGGGAGCCCAGGGGAAACCAGCTCCAAAATGCAGCTCAGCGTTTTGTTAGAGAGGCCCACAAGCAACTTCAATTGTTGATTAGCAATTTCAATTGCTCACTAATTGCAACCAAGGTTCCATGAACTCAGGACTGCTGCAGGACATGGGCATCAAAGCCCTGACTCATCGTGTGTCACCACATGATGTGGCAGATTTAGGTGGCACTGGGGATGGAGTTTTAGTTACCTGTTCAGGTAAGAAGTGCCTGAGCTGGCAATTTCCTCCTGTCCTTGGGTCACATAGAAGAACATAGGCTTGTCAGGCTGTGGCCACTGGAAGTCAAAGCCTTTCTTCACACGATCAGCTGAGGAGGCACAAGTGAAACGAGTTAACACCACCACTGTGATATTCCCAGTGAAACACTCCAAACTAATTCTTTTCATGGAAAGAATCATAGAATCGGTTGGGTTGGAAGAGACCTCTGAGATCATCAAGTCCAACCCTTGATCCAACCCCACTGGGATCACAAGCCCAGGGCACTCAGTGCCACATCCAGTGTCATCTTAAACACCTCCAGGGATGGGGAATCCACCCCCTCTCTGGGCAGACCATTCCAAAGCCAGACCACTCTCTCTGTAAAGAATTTCTTTCTGATATCCAACCTGAACTTCCCCTGGCAGAGCTTGAGCTGTGCCCTTGTCCTGCTGCTGGTTGCCTGAGAGAAGAGGCCCCACCTGGGTACAACATCCCTTCAGGGAGTTGTAGGCAGTGATGAGGTCACCTCTGAGCCTCCTCTTCTCCAGACTAAACAACCCCAGCTCCCTCAGCCTTTCCTCATAGGACTTGTGCTCAAGCCCCTTCCCCAGCCTCATTGCACTTCTCTTTGAGGTTGAGGAGTGGGCCAGGTGGCCCTGGAGGGGCAGGGTGTGCTCACCTGCAGTGACCCCGTTCTGCAGGGAGCCCTCGTAGAAGATGTTGGAGGGGAAGGCGCTGAGGGCGGGGTGCATGCGGTACTGCACCTGCAGCCGGATGGGCCGGATGCCCAGCACCACCAGCCTCTCAAAGAGGGACTGGGACAGCCCAGCCTTGGCAGCCTTCTTGCACATCACCACAGGGCCCAGCTGGCAGTGGTCACCCACGAGGATCAGCTGCGGGAAGGTTGGAGATAAAGTTTACATGCCAACATTTATTATGTAAAAGAGCAGAGATACTCTACTATAAAATACTGAATCACAGGATGGAAGGGCCTCAAAGCCCATGCAGTGCCACTCCTGTCATGGGCAAAGACACCTTCCACTGTCCCAGGGTGCTCCAGCCTGGCCTTGGACACTCCCAGGGATGGGGCAGCCACAGCTGCTCTGGGCACAACCTGCCTTCGCAGTCAGTAATTTCTGCTGAATATCCAACCTAAACCCACCCCCTGTCAGTTTAAAGCACTGCCTGATATATTAGGAGCTGATCAATCTGCCTTGTGAGAAGCTCCAGATCTCACCCAAGGCTTAGAAACCCCCAGTGTCAACTTGCTTTCCAGCTGATAATTTTGAAAGAACACCTTATTCAACCTCCAGATTGTTCCCACCGCACCACCATGCCCCAGGCAAGGACTATGCCCTGGATAAAGCCATTTAGGTTTATATTATGGAGGTCTTTCAGGAAAGGGGTGTAGGGGTAAAGAGGGGTTAGTTAATGGCGGTCAGAAGAGGATCAGGCACAGCAACATCAAAAGGCTTGAACAAAGAGCTTAAAACACAGCTTCACCTTTTAACTACTCTTGTATCCAACATGTCCTCACACCATAGGTTAGTGAATTGACCAGGCATACATGGGATCATTCTACTGGCTAAAGGTATCCCACTTTCTACAGGTGTCCCACCTTCTACAGGTGGCTCTGTGCTCCGTAAGGGTGCATTCCAAACTGCTTTCCTTCAAGGCCACACTCTGAACTGCTCCATATCAATCTCTTCACCAATTCCCTCAGACATCAGGGGATCCACAAACACACTGTCACCCCTACAAGGGGAGGATTTTGCATCCCTGCGTGCCCACACTGGAATGGTGCCATTTGCTGTTACTTGCTGTGTTTCTAATTCTCCCTGTGCTGTCACCCTCCCAAGGGGCTTACCTGCTTTGCCCCCAGCACCACGGGCACCATGCACTCTGGCTCAGTGGCCTGGGTGCTCTCATCAATGAGGATGGACCGGAACTGCATCTTGGCCAGCCTGGGGTCACCGGCGCCCACGCAGGTGCAGCAGATCACATCGGCATTCTGGGACACAGCACAACGGGGATCATTGTGGGAGAGCACCCAAACCCACCCCAAGCAACCCCAGGGGTTGAGGTCCTCTGATGGCCACCAGCAACCTGCAGAGCAGCTGCTGGGCCTCACCATGAGCAGCTCGCGCTCTGCCGTTCGCTTCAGCGCCCGGTAACGCTTCTCGTCGGCAGAGGAGAGTTCTCCAGTTTCATCCTTAAGCTGCTGAAGTTTCTGAAGCTCTGGCATGCTGCAAAACATAAAAAAAAAAAATCAGGAATTTTGCTTTAGGGCCTCATTATTTCTAGGATTGCAGTGAAAGCAGCTTTGAACTCATCGTGACACACGTAGAGAAAGAGCAAGGCAATAACTTGAAAAATCAAGGCAATGACTGAGCTGCACCCACATCTACCACTTGTGTCCAGGCCGACACTCAGGCTGAGGGGTTTGTGCCTTCCTCACCTGTCCATGTTCCTGATCTGGTTGTGCAGGGCCAGGAAGGACACTGGGGAGTCAATGGCCTCACGGCTCTTGGCGCACAGACGAACCACCTTCAGGCCAGTCTGGTGGATCTTCTCAGTGAGCTGGTCCACGGCGATGTTACTGGGAGCACACACCAGCACAGGCCTGGGGGCAAACCAGCACACAGCCCCACTCAGCTGGTTGGTCTCACTCTCACTGTTAACACTGGACTTGTAATAAAGTCACGTGTCATGACACCCCTCTAAAAATCTTCTGAAACAAGCCCAAGTCTTCCCAGAAAAACACAGCTCTAGAAAAGCTCTGCTGTTCAATGACATGAATGTTTTTTGGTTTTAAAATCAAGGTGACTCTTTGAATTACTCAAGTCACCTCATCCATCAAGCCTTGCAGAGCAGTCCTTACCCATTGCCCTGTCTGGCCAGATGATACACGATGGTGGCTGAGGTCACTGTTTTCCCAGTGCCAGGGGGACCCTGAATGAGGCTCAGAGGACGTTGCAGGACTGTTTTCACAGCATAAACCTGTAAAAATGGGGAGTACTGCTGTTTAACATTCAATGCACAGGATGTTGAAGTTGTGCTCATAAATCCTTTATCACCCTCTGTGCCAAGGAGGTTACCTGAGAGTGGTTGAGATCAGGAAGTCCTTGTGCTGTGAAGCGCTTTGGCAACTGGCATTTAATAATCACATCCTCCACCTCATGGCCCAGCAGCTTGTGGTAGATGTACCCAGACACTGAGGTCTCATCCACAGCAAATGTTTTCAGAGCACTCTGCATCCTGAAAGGAGAGAAGGACCCAAAAACAATGTATAAAGATCACTCTGACCCCAAGTGAACCTTCCACAGGTGTCCCACACAAAGGTTATCACACATCAGGCACCAATTCAAACATACCTTGGAAAAGAGAGCAATGGGAAATACTTACTAACAGAATTAAGAGACAAAAATTACACTCTCAGAACACAGATCTTGGTTTTCCCCATGACAGAGAAACCAGAAAAATGTGTGGAGGGAGCATCAGCCTTTGACAGAATGCGGGGGAGTAATTTTAGGTGCAACAAAATTTGCACCCATAATAAATAACAGGATATAATAATAACACAATATACTAATGATAGGAAATTCTAATATGCTAATAATGGGATAATAAGCCAATTTATAACATGCAGCACAGACACGGCTGAAGCCTATGGGCCCCACAGCCAAATGCCTTGGAATCCGAACCAGTTAAAGCAATTCCAAGCTCAAGAATGCCAACCAAAACCAGGAGAACTTCCCCACAGAGCAGTGCTCAAGAAGCTCAACTACAAAACTGTTTCTCTTCTTACAGTTCAAATATTACTAAACATAAATTTCCCTCTCTAATGTATTTCCAGCAAACCGTAAGAGTGCCTCCAAAATGAGAAAAACTGAGCATTTTAGGATATTCAGGCAATTCCATTTCCAGTCCAAGTCAGGCCTGTTGCTCTGTGTGTTCACTGACTCCATACACTGAGTTTTGCTGCTGTCAAAACAACACAACTTTCCTGGTTCAAAAACACTCACCGAAGGCAAAGAAAAAACACACACAACCATCTGCCAGGTTTGGTTTTCCCAATACCTGTCAAAGGAAGTAGATTTCCACACAAAATCCACTTGGAAGTTGTGAGTGACCTCCACAGGGGCTCCCACGCTGCTCCTCAGCTCGATGGCAATCTCATCACCATAATCTGTAGAACCTCGTTAAGTAGTAATCTCCAGCAACAATCTGAAGTTGATTTCCCCCCAATTTTGGGCAAGTTTTTCCCCAGGAGGGATCAGAATTATCTCAGAATTACTTCTGGGCATGTTTCAAGGCTTGCTGAGGGCTCTCCAAGTAAAGGATACTGTCAGGCACTTTGATGACGTGCCCAATGCCCTTCCAGAGCGGGGCCAGGTCTCCTTTGTACCTCAGGCAGATCTCATCGCCCTGCATGAGGCGCATGTCTGCAAAGGGAAGAGAAAAAGGCTCTCAGCAACCACCTCCCAAGACAAGAACCCTCCCAGAACTCTCTGCTGTCCCCAGGCCACATCCTCACACTCCTTCACACACTGATTTTTTCACCAGGAATAAAACACAGACACACAAACCAATGAGGTTGTCATTACCCGAATCGGTCTTTGGCAAAGTGAAATAAGCAATTCTCTTCTTGTTCAAGCCCAGGTCCCATCTGACTGTGATGTTATCTTGGGTCTAAGGGGGGAAGAAAAGGCATCTGTTATGTTCTTACAGAGCTGTTTGCCAACTGTCACAATCCTGTGCTCCAAAACAAAGGAGAAAAAACAAAACTTGCTGTTCCAATGTCACACAAACGTGTATTTGCTCACACCATCTGCAGAAGGTTAACTCTGGTCTACAAAAGTCAGTTCTGAGAAACAAAGTCCTAATCAGCACCTGTGGTATCCTCTCCTGCACCTTTGAAACACTTATGAAGAGCCTGCAGGACCCCACAGAACTGAGGGTTCACTGAGGTGCTGCAGGTGATGAGGGAACAGCAGACAAGGTGGCCACGCTGCAGTTCCGTGGCACATTTGTCTTGGAAGGAAAAGCTTTGAACACAAAAAAGATGGAAGTTCCCAAGTGTTTCAAGCCCTTAAAAAACCCTCAGTTTGAGGATTTTTCTTGCCTCTTCCTCTACTACTGACAGCACAGTGCTATGATACCACAGTAATTAAGATATTCATTCCAATTAAGGCCTCCTCCTGTGCTCTAACAGTGACCATGTGTTTGACATCAGAGAATTGGCGAGAAGTCCCTTCAAACATGTTACCTGAGACTCCTTGAGTTTCTTGTCATAATCTGCCTCAAGCTTGACTAGAGGACCAAATATATTTTGGTATTGATAAGCATCTTCGTATCTGAGCAGGACGTGCTGTGGCTCCTCATCAACACCAGGCTTTTCCAAGTCCTCCAGGGTTGCAGATGGATTTTCCTGGAATTTAAAGTACAGATGTTTTGTTTCACAGCTTTAAGTACAAAAAAGGACTCATAATACTATGTCTTGGTACCACATGGAGTTAAACCTGTTAAAGCTACACCAAAGCACTACAAGTCATGGTTAAATCCAGCCAGGTTTGTTCTGCTTTAAAGGGTGTACAGAAAACTGTCTCCAAAAAATCAGTAACTGGATGGATTCACAGTCAACACCTAAAGCAGAAATGTGGGGATATGGGGAAAGAAAGTTGTGTTTTCAGATGACTCAAGTTTTCCCACTCAACAACCACTGCCTGAACCCTCAGCACTGCTGGGCCAGTGCTGATTTAAGTACCTCCCTGCCTTACACAGTTGCTCAAATCCTTTCCCTCCTTCCTAACAACCCAGAACTAGCACTTTGGTAACATCCAGGCATGTTTGGAGGGCAGGAGGCACCTTCCAGAGCTCCTCCAGCTTGTTGATCTGCTGGGCCGTGATCTGCCGTGCCCTGAGCTGCTCCTGCTCCGAGGGGATCTTCACCAGCCAGGACAGGAAGCAACGATCCTGGATGAGGGGCTGCCACTGGGAGCTGTCCCAGTTGATGTCCTTCAGGCTGCTCTGGCTGGCACATGGCTGCCTGCACAACCAAAAAGGGGAAAAAATGATTAGTTGGACATGTGTAAGGGAAGAGCAACACGGGGCTCAGTGTGCTCCTGAAACAGCTCCAACAGCTCAGCTAACAGGGGGAAAAACAGCAAAGCAATCCTTGACTGCTGTGAAAATTGGTTTGTTAGGTCCTGTGTTTGCTATTGCAGCACTGGGAAGTGCTGTAAGAAGTACTGGTTGGGTGTTTCTAGAGCTGAAAATGTCTGCACCTGAAATGCTGAATGTGCCACCTTGGAGGGGTTACACACATAGACCAGAAAATGGGATTATTTCCCTTCTGCTGTGGGACTCATTCAACAGAAACACATTTTCTGCTGTCCAATACAAGGCAAGTGAATTAGAATACAATCATAACCCCTTGATTTCTGACTGCACCTTCCAGAACCATTCCTGGTTTACTGTTGTCTCAAATGAGTCCACGAGCAGACAGAAGAACACCCTGTGTGAGAGTCACCACTCCAGGGTTCCTCCAGAGGAACCTCCTGACCTGTTACTCTTCCAGAACTGAAAAATCTCAGCTCAAAAAGGGGGAAGCACCTTTTTCCATTAAGAAATCCTTAATTTGAGAGCAATGTTTTTCTATAAACCCAAGATATTTGCCCAGCACCACAGAACATTCTTTTATTTGCATTCATGAAGTTTACACGACCACTACAGGAACAACAGAGCATAAAATGTATTTTGGTGCAAACTGAAGGCAAGAGCTGCCCTTTAGAAAGCAGGTTATGCAACCAGAGGTGGCACAGAAGTGGCAGCAGAGGCCTTGTCTCACCTGCACAGCAGCACCACCACGGAGTCCGCCTTGGCTGGGATGAAGCCGAGCAGGAACACGTTGCGACAGCCACAGTTGTAACACTCCAGCACAGTCTCCCCCAGAGGGCCATCCTTGTGCAGAGTCACCTCCTTGCACTTGGCTCTCACCAGGTGGTTCACAATGTGGCTGAAAACCCACAGGGGAGATGACATTTTAGTCCTGACTTTATTTCTCAGCTACTCAAAGTCCCAAATGAAATCTGTTTCTTGTGGCACACACTGGTCAGATCTTGCTCTTTCCACCCAACACATTCCTCACATTTAAGTCCCCAGTCTTTGACTATCACCAAAATGAGACCAGACACCCTTACACTAAAAACCAGACTCCACAGCCCAAACTGTCCTGCTCTGTCCCTCAGGTCCCCACGTACCTGCCAGATGTGTTTCCACGCCCATTGCAGAACCACTTCTTGCTGGTGTTGCAGTAAACCACACAGGCAGGGTCATGGATGCCACAGTAACTGGGAGCCAAAATGCAAACACACAAGTCACTGGCTGCTTGCCCACAGGAAAAATTCAAATACAAGGTCTAAACCACCCAGCAGGGCACAAACAGAGGGAAAGTGAGAACTGGGGAGCAGGAGTGGTGGTAAAAGCACCCAACATGAGCCAAGATTCTATCCTAAGGCTGAAGTATTTTAGGATTTCCAGCACTTGCACCCCTGGGCTGCCCTGGCCTTGTATTTGCTCCCCAAGGGAGTCAGAGCTGAGCAGGAGCAGCTGTGGCAGCTTTACCCTGTCCAGCAGCTCAGAGGGCCCCCAGTCCTGTCTCAGAATGCCCAAGCCCTCCTTCCACTGCCCCAGAGTGCTCCTGCCCTCTGGAGACACTGCCCAGGCCCGGGTTTACCTGCAGGCATGCACAGGGAGGTCCTTGGTGTAGTAGGTGTCCTCCTCATCCTCCTCAAAGTTGAGCTCTGCCAGGAGCTGGCTGGTCTTGGCCACGTTCTCATCCACAGCTCCGTTCTGCAGGATGCCATCGGGGCCATTCACCTGGGACAGAGGGCACAGCCTCAGAGGTGCCCCAAACCAGGAAAGTCCAAGGAAAGGCAGCCCTGCCCCTCCCAGCAGGACCCTGTGCTGCCCTGAAAACCCCCAAAGGAGAACAAAAACGCTGCTAAGGGCTGAAAAACACGTTGTACGATCAGTACCTCCTTCAGTAGCTCCTGTTTTGCAGGATTAGTTGAACTCCAGCTGATAAGGAGGGGAAAAGTGGACAGGAGATTGCTTTGCTGCAGATTACATGTTTCCACCACAGCCTTACATAACTCATAATCAATACTTGCTCCATTAGCTCCTGTGTCACAGGATTATTTAAACTCCAACTGATAAGTGGGGGAAAAGTTGACAAAAGGAGATTGCTTTGCTGCAGTTACATTTTCCCATAGTCTTATGTAACAAAATCCATTTAAACCATTCCAGCAGGATCAAACACTGAGTTTTAACTCTCTTTTTTATTTCAGGAATCCACCTGAAAACAGGGTCTTTACTGTGCAGGACTTTCCCCAGCTATTCCCATCGTTGCTGCCGACACACCAGTGCCAGGAAGGTGCAATTCTGCACCACTTGGTGCTGTGTCAGCAACTTTCCCACACTCAGCCTTTCTCCTGGTAAAAATAACTCCTTTTGGGCACATTTGCCACCAGGAGGGAGCAGAGAGGTGTGGATGGCACTGGGACTGTGGTTTAATTCCACATCTCCAGCAATGAGAAGCTGCAGCAGCTCAGCATCCCCAGAGCTTTGGTCACACACTTCACTCTTGGGCTTCTTCAGCCAAGAATCCACCAAAACCTGAGGGGTAAATGTATCATAATCCATGTTAATTTTGTGTGGGGAAAAGAAGGGAAAGGGATCACCACAGTGACAGCAATATCTCAGCTGATTCCCCTATCACAGCAAAATCTGATTTATTAACCCCTCCCAGTGTTATTAAAAGTATTTGGTTAGACAAGATTTAATCTCCACCATTTGAACTGGGAGAGTAAAAATCACCCAAGGCCTCTGTCTA
Source organism: Willisornis vidua nigrigula (assembly GCA_021164005.1). Classification (NCBI taxonomy): domain Eukaryota; kingdom Metazoa; phylum Chordata; class Aves; order Passeriformes; family Thamnophilidae; genus Willisornis; species Willisornis vidua. The sequence goes on from JAJPCS010000449.1 coordinate 37,853, forward strand.
TGAAAAGACCCTTCTGCACTCACATTTCATACCATTTATGTGATATCTGCAACTTTCTTCTCTGCCAGAAAACCATCCACAGTGAGAACACCAAACCTTTAGTCAGCAAAGGCTGAGAGGAACAGTTGCTGTGGCATTTTCACCCTGCACTCCCGGGCAAAGCCGAACTCTCCCCCTTCTCTGGAAGTCCAGTGGAGGTGCCAGGCCAGGCAGTTTCAACACTGCACATTCAAACTCAACAGCCAATTGCAGGAGTTCAATTTAAAGCCACTTCACATCTGCCCTCAGCACCTGGGACTGGACTCAGCTCTGGTTTTATTACCTTCAAATGAAATGAGGAGCATTTGTAAAACACAACTAAATGCTCTGACTTTTTATTTATGGGTCTCCAAGCTCTGGCTTTTCACAGACTGTGCAAAGGGAAAACGGAAGAAAATAAAAACACTAAGGGAGGTGCAGCAGCAGCAGGTGGAACTCCAAAGCTTTATCTGAATTTCTAAGCCACAACTACCAGGCCTTTTTTAATCTAAAACAGGTGCATTTCTCTATTCTGATTTTTTCTCTTCCAAAACAGGTGCTTTTTTCTATTCCAAAGAGCCACAACACACCCTTAATACACAAATTTAATCCATTTTTGTGTGCTCATAAAAACCCTGGAGTCCTGAACTGTAACACAGTTGTAAAGCTTGGGTTTCCCCCTCTTTTTTTTTCCTTTTTAAGGCAGAAAAATGAAGAAACAACTGCCAAGCTCCTTGTAGTTGTGCAGGAAGTGGCTGTGCTGGGGAGCCCCTGGGGAGCTCCTGCCCTCAGCTGGGCAGGAATGATGTCACTGGTGCCACTGGTGTCACCTGGCCTGGGCAAAGCCAGCCCTGGCAGGCTCCCAAGGAGGAAGTGATTGTTCCCAACCCTCCTGTGATGTCAGTTTGTGTGCAGAGGATTAAAAATCTGGCACCACCAACTGGTGTGTGAGAGGGAGGGAAGGAGGGGACACTTCTCTATTTTCCAAGTGTTGGCTGCAACTTCTGGCACTGCAAGTTCAGCAGCTCCAAAGTGGGCACTGAGGTGCCACAAACCACCCCACAAGGCCCTGGGCACTTCCTTGGTCCTGTTTTGGCTCTAAAACAGTGGCTGGGGGACAATGAAGTCCAGGGGAGGGAGTTACAGGAGAGAAAAGCAGGTTCTGCAGAGAAGCTGTGACTGCCCAAGCCCTGGGAGTGTCCAAGGCCAGGCTGGAGCACCCTGGGCTGGTGGGAAGGGTCCAACCCAAACCACTCCAGGATTCTCCTGAGTGCCCAGAGGAGCAGGAACAGCCCATTCCCACTCCATTCCCACCCAGCCCAGGAGCTGCTCCCCAGGTTGAACACACTTGGAGCCACTTCATGCAGCTCCACCACTTTAAAGTGGTGCATTTCAAGCTGTAACAAGACAACTAATTGCACTTTCAGGAGGTTATTTTGCTGGAAAAGTGCTTTGGTAACAAACCTTCAGCCCCAGCGTGAGTCATTTCCACACCACGGGGTCCCAACTGAGGGAACTGAGAAAAACACCCATTTTTAGGCTTGCATGGATAACCCAAGTTCGAGTTTGTGGGTTCTTTGCCGTGAAGCTCCAGCCTGTCCTGCCCATGGCCCAGCAGGGCTGCCCTGCCCTGCCCTGCCCTCCCTTGCAGGAGGCGGAAGTGGCTCTGGGGAGGGCCCTCCCCACACCCCGCGGCCAGATGGGACCTGAGCAACAACAACTCACTTGGGCAAGACAAAAAAGGCTTTGTTAGGGCTGGAAATTAAACCCAGGCTCAAGGGTCTGCACCAAAAACCTAAAAGCTGCCCCAGCCTCCTTCAACCTCCTCCTCCACCAGCTCAGCTCCCACATCTGCCCCCGGGCCTTGCTGGGACAGTCCTTGGCTGAGAGGGGAAAACAAGGCAGGAAAGAGAATTTCAGGGAATTGTTGGATCCCACAAATGGTTTGGGTTGGAAAGACCTTCAAGATCAACAAGTGCCACCCCCCGCCATGGGCAGGGCCACCTCCCACCATCCCAGGGTGCTTCAGCCTGGCCTGGGACACTCCCAGGGATGGGGCAGCCTTTAAATTTACCTTAAAATATTCAGGTAAATCTACTCCTATATTTAATTACAGGTAAACAACGGAAATAGAGTTTTCTGAAGGAAAAACATCAGAGTGCTTGCTCTTTATCTCTTGACAACTGGACACTGATCATTTTTAACACCCTCCTAAACTATTAATAAATATATTTTGGCAAAGAAAGTTTTTACAGAGTAACACACCACATTTCCCTACAATATCAGGTGTCCTGCACTGCTCAGCTGGTTGTTTTTAAACACCAGGACACTAAAAAGGCACCAGAATATGAAACAGCAGAACAGAAGTTTACACCTTCCCCAGCTTCACATCAAGGTAGTTATTTAATGAGCTTTAATTATAATCACAGGGATAATATTTAATTAAGCCAAACACGATCAATTTGGAGGCCTTGGAAGGTGGTGTTTAATGAGCCTCCTGCCAGAAGGCAGCACAAGCTCCAATTATTTGTTGAAGGCAGCAAAATTTTGCCCAGAACTTCTAAAAAACACCACCCGATTTGTGATCTTATCGTTGGTGAGGCTGAAAGGGGCAGGTCTGAGCAGGGCCAGGGGTTGGGCTGACTCCAGCTCAGGTGGAAACCAAACTTACTCCACTTCTGAGTCCCTGTGGCAAGAGGGCCCTTCTCCCTCCACACTCTCCCCCCAAAAATACATTTCTGAAGTCAAAATGAGGACCAGGATGGTCACAAAGAGTTTGCAGAAATAAATATACTGATTAAAAGAAAAAAACAACCATAAAATCCCTTCCTTTCTGCCAGGACAGACCTTAGAGAGAAACCAGCACCTGAATGTGCTCTCCAAATCTTTTATTACTTTTTTCCTTTTGACTTCAAAGGCTTTTCAAACATGCTTAGACAAAAAAAAGACCAACTAATAATCCTCTTGTCTGGTCTTTCAGCTTATGAGGCTTATTTGGGGTTTTTTTCTCTTTTCTGGCCACATATTCTCTGCTCTGAGTTCTGCAGGGATCAAGCTTTAAAAACTAAGATTTTATTCAAAAATTCAAAGCAATTCACGTCTGTACCCAGCCACGATTTCCCTACTAGTACAAATTACTCTGATCTCTCAAAGCTCAAAAACTGGGAGAAATTCTACCAAACCTAAAAAGAAAATAAACCCCCAGCACTTCCAGGCGCACAGAAGTGACTGTTTGTCCCGGGATAAACCCCCGGGCCAGGATAAACCCCTCAGTGCTGGGGCTGCTGCACTCCCAGCTCTGCTGATGCTGCAGGTTCTGTCAGGTAAAAGGCAAAAAAAAAAATCAGCTCCACGATGTTGAGTTTGGGATAAAAACTTACCTAAAACTTTCAACTCCCCTCTAACCTCATCCCTTAACACGTGGGTGATGTCCAAGCATTTAATTGTTAATAATGGGGCAACAGGAATCTGTAATGAAACTTTAAATGATCTTTAAAACGGAGGAAAGTGGGAGTTTTAAAAAGTTTTTCAGTGGTTTTGTTGTTTTCTCTACAGACACAGAGGAGATGCAGCAGTGACAGCACCTTCATTTGCAGCACTTCTTTTGGGCATACAAGTCTAATTCCCTCCCCACTCTCGCTTTTGTGAATTGTTAAATAAATATAATTTATCTTCTTTGTACCAACCAGCATTCGAATATAACAAAGAAAAAATAAATATCCACCTAAAACCTGTGCTGAAGACACGAAGAACCAGAATTTAAATCTCAGGCCGATATCCACTGTCCCTCCCCTAAAACCCCCAGCAGCAAAGGTGGAAAACGAGGATAAAAACAACACTAATATTGAATAAACAGCTTAATCACAGGGGAGGAAAAAAAATAAAGCCCAACACCCTCAGCGCACAACTTTCCACAACCACATATAAAGCGGAAAAAACCCCCCAAACCTGAATTAACATCGAGCTTTTGTGGCTGTTTTACGCGAGAATCGCGAGGGCGGAGGGCGAGTGTTCCCCGTGGGCTCCTCCAGAGGTTCCTGGAGCTCCACACGCCGCTCCCGGAGCTCCACCAGCGGCTCCCGGGGCTCCGCACGCCGCTCCCGCGGTCCAAACCCAGCTCGGCCCCGCCATCCCGCTCACCTGCGCTTCCAGCGGCCCCGGCGGGCCCTGCCCCGCTCCGGGAGGCCCCTGGCCCTGCTGCGGCCCCGCCTGGCCTGGCCCAGGCGGCGTCTGGGTCTGGCTGGGGAGGGTGAAGTCGGTGAACTCGAACTCGGAGCCCTGCGTGTCGGCGCCGAGCAGCTCGGCCTCCTCGGTGTCCAGGAAGGTGAGGGTCTGCGAGCTGGGGCCGTACGCCTCCACACTCATGGCTGCGACTGCCTCGGCCCGAGGCCTGCCCTCACGGCGAGCCGGGCCGGGCCGGCCGCGCTACGCGAGCGGCGGGATCGGCCGCGCGCACCAGGCCGCGCTCCCCCCCGCGCCGGCCGCGCTCGCACCGGAGACACACCGAGAGGCACCGCGAGGCGCAGGCAGCACGGAGGGGCGGAGAGGCTGTCCCGGGGCCCGCGGGAGGGCGGAGGGCGGCGGGGCCGGGCCCGGAGCGGGGGACCGGCGGCTCGGAGGGGTCGGAGCGGCCGCCGCGCCAGGCCCGGGGCGGTGACGCGCGGGGAGGGGGGCGGGGACGCGCACGCAGCACGCACGGCCCGCAACGGCCGGCAGGGGGCGCGCAACGGCACACGCGGGAGGGGAGGGGCTGGGAGTTGAGTGATGGGCGCGCCGACCAATGGGATGTGGAACTGAGGCGGGGAGGGAGGGGTTTGAGGTAGAGTGATGGGCGCAGCGGCCAATGGGATGTGGCGATGAGTGGAGGGGCGGGGCGAGAGGAGGACGGGCGGTGAGGTGCGTGGGAGGGCGGGGAGATAGTTTGAGGGGCGGGCGCGATAGCCAATCGACATGAGGGGGCGGGTCTTGGTTCTGAGTGACAAGCGTCGCAGCCAATAAGCCACCGAGACAGGAGGAGGAGCAGGGCGGGGGCGCCCCGCTCATGCACGGGGCGGGCCTTTGATCTGATTGATCGGTGTGACAGCCAATAAGCCGTTAAGGTTGCCCGCGGGGCGGGGCTGGATTCTGATTGACAAGCGCGACGGCCAATAAACTGTCGAGCTGTGAGGCGGGGGCGGGGTTTGGTTCTGAGTGGCAATCGTACCAGCCAATAAACCATCGCGATGGTGGATTGGGGCGGGACTTGGTGCTGCGTGATAAGCGCAGCAGCCAATGAGTGATGGCGGGGGCGTGGCCAGGGCGCTCCCCTCACGCTCCCCTCACGCTCCCCTCGCGCTCCCCAAGGTCCACAAAAAAGTTGTTTTCTAAATAACTTTAATTTTCTCTCGCTCTCGAAGCAGGATGAGCCTGGCGCGGCCCCAGCAGGTGCGGCTGGAGATGGACATTGTATTATAAATACATATTTCCATACTTTATAGATTATATACATATAAATGTATAATAATGTGCATATATTATATATACATATATTTCAGGTATAAATACCTATTGCCATAATTTATATATCATGTATATTATATAAACAAATTATGCATAGAATATATAAATACATAATTTATTTGTAATAGATAAAGTATATATTTCCATTCTTTAATATATAAATATATAAAATGTACACAGAATATATAAATATGTAATTAATATCTATTTCCATACTTCATATATAATATATTAATAATTAAAATGTACATAGACTGTATAAATATATAATTTATATGTAATAGATATAAATATCTGTTCCATATATAATATATATAGTGTTGTACATAGAATATATAAATATATACTTTATATATAATAGATGTACTATATATCTATTTCTGTACTTTATATTTAATACATATTATATAAATATATAATTTTGCACATAAAAATATGCATTAAATAAAGGTATATATTTATTTTACAATAATTACGGGGCTTTCCTTGAAACTGTTTTTAATTGCAGGCCACGGAGCTCTGGGCTTGGCTGGAGCCCCCCGGAACGGGAGGAAGGTGGGACTGGGGTCGGGAATGCCGGGACTGGGGTCGGGAGTGCCGGGACTGGGGTCGGGAGTGCCGGGACTGGGGTCGGGAATGCCGGGACTGGAGTGGGCCAGCCCTGGAGCCAGCGCTGGGCTGGTACGGTGACGTCACAATGACGTCACAATGACGTCACGGGCACAGCCGATCCCCCAGAGCTGCTGCTGCTTCAGATGAGGGTGTGGGAATTCCAAGTGTTCCCATCCTGGGGGCGAATCCAGGGCAAGGAGTGGGACAGAGCCTGGTGTGCAGGGAGGGAATTTATTGCTCCCCAGCAATAAATTCACTTATTAAACAGCAAATTCTCTTATTAAAGGGCAATCAATGCACTCAGGACGGTTATTTTGCAACTTTAATCACGTTATTTTCTCACTCCTCTATTTCCTCTTTCCTTGGTCCGTGACAGGAGCTCGGAGTGTTTTAAAACTTGGAGAATCCCAGGATGGTTTGGGTTGGAAGGACCTTAAAGATCATCCCATTCCACCCCTTGCACCACACCAGGTTGCTCCAAGCCCTGTCCTGGCCCTGGAAACAAATCCTCAAATGAAAATTCCTTAAACTTTTACCTCACCTGAATAGTAATAAATGGAAGAGCAAAGAATCCCTGTGTGATTTTTTTTAATAAAAAAATTTTCTCCTCTGTGCTGACAAAATTTCAATCAAATAAAATTTCAATTTTATTTTTTAAAAGAAGGCACTGAAAGTGCAGGGAGAAAATGTTGGAAGGCTGAGAATTCCTTATCCCCCTGCAGATGTGGCACTTCTGCTCAGCTGCCACGAGAGGGACACAGAAGGAAAGCTGAAGGAGCTGGGAAAAGTAAAATAACCCAAAGAGCAGCTTGGGATCTCAGCAACACACACGGGCCTTTTGTGTAGGAATGTCTGCTGGGATCCCAACATTCCCAGAGCTCCCTCCATCCCATATAATCCTTCAAAAGCTCCCCGGGCCTTAGAAAATGTGCTGATAAACAGGAGCTTTTTCCAGAACTTCATCCTCCCTCTCCTCAGCTTTTCGCCCTCGGAACGTCCATGGCAGGGACAGGCAGAGCTTGGCTTGGCTGGAGTTTTTTTCCATGCTGAGCTCTTGGAGCAGCAAATCCTGCAGGGATGGGAGTGTGGAGAGGGAATATTGTTTGTTCCCTGGAATTTTCACTCCTTAATGGCTGAGGGTGCAAATGCCCTGAGAGCTGAGTCTGGACCATCAAATCCCTGGAGGAACCAGTGAAGGGTTTGTTGGGCTCCTGTGGAATTCAAGAGCACAGTCCTGGTGTGCTCTGGAGTGAGAGTTATGCAGGGGGTGTTGAAGGATCTGCAGTTTATTAATCCTTAATGGCAGATTTAATTCTTGCCCTGGGGATACAGAGCAGTGGTGGGATTGGGAGAATAATGCTGGGAAAATTGGGAATGCTGAGGAAAATGGTGGAGGGGGGAAACCTATTTTTTTAAATTGCAACTTTATAGACTTCAGTCTTAACACATATTTCTATGCCAGGTGTTTTTTTCAAAGATCTCTCCAGTGCTGTGGCACTGAGGGGTCACTTTTACAAAGCCCTTTAATGTTTTCACAAGCTCAAAACATCTCAGAAAGGTGTTATTCTGTACATTTAAGAATTATTCTGTACATTTAAGAATTATTCTGCACATTTAAGAATTATTCTGTACATTTAAGAATTCCTTGAAGGTGCCAGAATTGAAGTGCAGTGGGAAATGCAAATCCAGCCTCGATTTCAGGGGTATGAACAGTGAAGGAGAGAAAATTCAGAGAAAAAAGAGCTTTTCCTCCTGCTCAGGGGAATCTCAGACCTTTTACCCTTCAGCAAATTGGGGGATATTTGTTTTAACTGAGTCACCTGCACGTTCAGTTGTGGGGATAGAAATTATTCCCAAAACAAGCCATGGGGACAAAAAGCAATGATGGGAAAGGAGGAGATTTGGACATTCCTCAAGTGACCTGGAATGAAGGAGGTCCTTGGAAATTCAGTCATGGGGGATATTAAAGACAACATCAATACAGGAAAGCCAGGAAAAGAAACTCACTGTCAACCAGTTCCACTAAGCTAAAGGGGCACTAAAAAGCTAATAAATTGTTACATTGTCATTTGATATGAAATATTAAATGTTATTATAAATATGTAATATTAATAATAAAACCCGTGGTATTTCAGTATAAAATTTGAAATCCTTTCCTCCAAAAATGTATTAAAATCCTTCCTGACTCCCTCTCCTTGGAAAGAGATGAAGTGTGTCCATCCTCAACGTTAGCACAGGACCTGGATTCAAGGGGTTCATGTAGGAAATACCATTTTAGGAACAGAATTTGTGGCTTTCAGTGGGGTTTTGGTTGCAAAAATACTACATGAAGGGATCTACTTCTCCTTAACTGGCCCCAGAAGTTACAGATCATGAGGAAAAGGCAGAGTTTCTAAAATCCAAACAAAAAACTTCTCTGGAATTCATGGATATATTTGAGAAGATATCTCAGAGTATCTGTTACCCATTAAATCTGGAAGGAGGAGACTTGTTAAAAACACTCATTTTCCAAAGGGGCATCGACATATCTTTAAATGGGATTTCTCCAAAGCAGATGTTGCTGCATCTGAGCTTAAAAACAAAATGTTGAAGGTCTTGATTGTCCATGTTTGGTTGAATTCCTGGCAGTTCTCCTGGGCAGATGGAGGTTATTGAGTGTAATGGAAAATCCAGGCCTTCACAGAGGGCTCAGGGTGTGCTGGAAGTTGCTCAGTTTAGTGGGGAAAAGCAAAAAGTGATGAATTTTCAGGTGTCTCACTGAAGTTCAGACATCCTTGGGGGTTGTGGCAGCATCACCTCTGATCTGGTGGCACCTGATTTGTTCCCAGAGCATCACTGCCTCCCCCAGGGTGGAATTTTTGGGCCAGGCAGCTCAGCCAGGGTTAAACAGGAGCTGAGAAGAGAACAAACCCCTTGAAAACCAGTATTTTTTCAGTCCCACTCTGGCCTTTCATTTGCTTTTTGTTGAAGAATAACACACATTCTCTGCATCCAAAGCAAACCCTTCCTCCTGCTGGGGAGAAGTCTGTTTATCTGGCACTTGCCTCAGAGCTGAAGGGCTGTCAGGAGTGCAGGGCTTGGCCTTGGCTGGGGCACCTGCACACACGTGTGAGTGTGTCCAGCCATTCCGGGCAGCTCCAGGACTGCCAGGAGCTCCAGGGTCCTGCTGCACTCAACACCTGCAGCCAGGAAGGCCTGAAATAGGAACCATTTCATGTTCTGGCCTCCAGCTCTCAAGAATTTTTCCCTCTGGCTTTCAGCTCGTGGTTCCTTTTGATGTTGAACACAAGAATTCGCCAGCTCAGCCTCATCTTTTCATTGGAAATATGAAAAGTTTGGAAAACAGTGAGTGGAAGGACTTCTACCCTTTCCCAGCAGCAGCTAAAGATAAAGCAGCTGGTGATAAGAACAGCTGCTTTATCTTTATTTCTTGCCTGAAAAAAACCCAAAGAGACCTAGAACTGAGGGAAACCAAATGTTTTGGGTGTTGCATTTGTTTTGCCATCATGGGAACCCTTCACTGGGCCTGTTTGTGATGTCTGGGGGGTGATGTAAAGCACCAAGAAATTGGGTGCCTGAACCAGCCTGGGCTCAGGGCAGGGAGAAGCTTGAAGTGGAAAGAATGTTTTCTTTGCAGAATGTTGTGGATATGAGGAGGAACCAGGCCAGTGCTGAACTCATGAATGGCTGCAGTGTAGTTGTGTAATGCCTTCCCAGAAGTCAGGAGTTCCTTGGAAATGTACCCAGCCCACTGGTGGGATTTCATCCAACAGAGTGTGGAAAGATCTGGAAGACTGTGGGGTCCCCGATTTTAAAGGTGTTGCTGAGAGTGAACCTTTCAGTTGATTATTCCACCAGCTCCCTAAACACAGAGAGCTCAGAACATGATGGATTTGCCCCTCTGTGCTGGAAAGGTTTCCCACTGGGAGGCTGATGCTTTGGAGTGTCCGTTGATAAAGGTTTTCCCTTTTTCCTCACGGTCTCAGATCCTTCAGGAGGGATCCTCCTACCCCAAACTGATGGTGCTGGTTCCTGGGAGATTTGGGACCCCCACCCCCTCAGGACCATCCCTGGATCCACCAGACTTTCAGCAGCACTTCCAAAGGAACCCTCTTGGCTTCTCCCTGTGCTGGGTGAGGAGCCAGAGCTCCCACAGGGCAAGGCAGCCAGCAGGACAAGGAATGAAGAGCTGGAAAGGACCTGGAAGAGCCAGGAAAAGGCAGAGATCAGCACCCTGAGCATGCTGTTCCCTCCAGGGTCACCCACAACAGCCTTTCAAAGGGATGCCAGTTGGGATTCACCTTCCAGAAGTTGCTACAGGTGCTCTGATGGGAGTGGAGTCTACTGGAATTCCAGGACTCCAAGAGAAGTCCATTGTGAGCCCATTCTGGAGTCTGGAAAAGTGTGACTTGGGGCTGTTTTCACTACAAAGGTAATTACTGAGCTTGATTTAGGAGCAAACAGAAGTTTGCAAACCGTTTCTCAAGCCTGGTCCAGAAATCCATGAGTTTTCTGTCATGTGGAGGAGGCCCAGGACACAGGATTGTTTTTTCATGTAGTTGTTAGCAAGTGTTATTAAGAAAATGAAATGTCTCACTGGATCCTGCAGCTCTTTTCTCAGCCATAGCACCAGGACAGAGCAAAGGTGCTCTGGGAAGTTCTGGCCTGGAAGGGACATTCCAGTCTCAGACAGGACGCTGGAGTTTTGGGCCTCACCACAGGAGAGTGTGCCTTTGCTGGAAGAGATGATTGCAGAAGGGACATGGAGAAGGTCTGGAGAGCAATAATTCTAAATAATTTTAAATAGCATTTCGGGAATTATGTCATTGAAACCAAAAAAGTAATGCTGAACATTGGGCAATGAATTCCTTTGGAGCCAGAGCAACCCAGGGCCACCAGCCAGGGTGGGGAAGAACTTCTGTAGCACAGAGCAATAAAGAGCCTGTGGAAAGCCCAAAGCATGCAAGGTCATGGTGGAGCCTTAGGACAATAATCCTGAGGCAGGTAAATGACCTGGAATTCTCTGTGAGCTTGAGGGGTTACTGGGAAAAGGAGGGGAGGAAGGACTTAAGCTCCAGACAAACCGTGTGGCTTCATCAGTCCATGAGTGTTGTCAGAACCCAAATCTTGGGACAGATGGAGCAATGGAAGAGCCTGAAGGACTGGTGTGAACCCAGAGGGATCCCTGTGATCTCTGAGCGGTCCCTGCCATCCCAGAGCGTTCCTTGTGATCCCCGAGTGGTCCCTGCTATCCCAGGGTGATCCTGAGCATCTCAAACCAGCTCCAGTTGAAACCTGCCTCCACCTCCTTCACTGAGGAGGCCAAAAGGCTCCAACAAACCAAGGAATGTTGTTCCTGTGGACTGGACAACCTGAGGAGCAGCAGCAGGAAACATCCAAACCATCACGTCAGGTGTGCTGCTGAGATTTTCTCTCTGCAGGGTGACTCGTGGTGCTGCAGATGGTCTGCCATGGTGGGTCACCCTCAGGAGGGGGTGTGGGAACAGCCCTTCACGTGCAGTTCTGCAGGAATTCCCACAAATTCAGCCATGAAGAGCTGAAGGCTTGTAGAAACCTGCACATGCCCTGCACATTTTGATCTTTTTATCCCATTTGTTCCCAGTTCCACTAGAGGCCACCACAAACCTCAGCTGGGAAAAAAAAAAAAAGAAGGAAAGAAAAGCAGTGGAAGGGGCACCTGCAGCACTCCATGGCCAAAGCTCCTGTTTTATGAGGAGAGTTGGAAGAGGAACTTGGACCTCTCCAGAAACAACTTCTCTTCCCGCTGTGTTGGGAGCAACTCCCAGCTGTGCCTTGGAGCCAGGCAGTGATCTCAGGCAGTGAGATCAGATTCTGCTGAGTGTACAAGGTTAGGCATGTCCCTTGCTCTTTCCAGAAGTTCTGCTCTCCAAGCCAGGCCTTGGGATTTGATTTTCTCGGGAAATATTGGCCCTCACAGGAGCCTTTGTGTGCAGAGACTCAGAGTTTGGAGCTTGGCTCCTGCTTTGCCAGCTTTGGTCGTCCCTCTTTATTCACCTGAGGCCTGGGGTTCCTGGAATTGTGTGTGCTTTCCTGGAAGAAGCTTTGGAGGGTGGAATGGCTTGTGCAGAAAGCCTTCAAAGAGACCCCAAAGATGTCCAGGACAGAGACAGGGCAGCTGGAGTTTGGGGAGAGCTCTTGGATTCCACTCTCCTGATTTTCTGGCTGTTGTGGTCTCAGGAACTTGGTGTCCCTCACACCCGATGTGTCCTGGCTTGGGGAAAGGTTAATGGAACATCCTGAGTGCTGTGCTGGCCACAACTGGACTTTATTGAAGGGACATGACAAAAACATAGAGCGCCAAACTTCTCATTTCCATGTGGAATTAAAATTTATCTGTGACCATCACAAGTAGGCTGAATCCTGCCCTTGCAATCTTTGAATGGGAAGAGCAGTTTGGATGAGTTAAGGACTGACTTTAGATCTTTACACAGAAAAATATTGTGAAAAAGAGTAGCTTTGCTTTTGAGGCTGTTTTTCAGCTTTGGGTGGGGTCAGCAGAAGTAATTGCCAGAAATCTCCAGAGCCAGTTCATTCCTGTGAGATTTCTGGGCTGATATTTTCTTGAAAACTCCAGAGGGTTGGTTTGGTCTCCAGCCTCCATCCTTCTGGAGACCTTCCCACCCCTTGTGAGCCATTTTTCCATTTCTCCAGGAGTGAGAAAAAAAATCCCCAAAACAACCCAATAGTCTGGATGATGTTGAATTTTCCTCTGAGTTCATAAGTGATGTCCAAAGAAGCAGCATTTTTGGACACAGCCAGTGGCCTGTAATGTCTCAAAGCTCAGAAAATAAAAGCTGTGTGTGAGCAGAGATGGGCCATAAGATGAGCTGAGGGTCTGTCAGGAAATCAGTGGGTTTAGGAGCCAGTGGCTCCTCTCCACAAGCCATGAACCAGCAGTTCCACCAGTGCAGCTGTTTAGTTGGACCCACTTTCATTGTTTTGCCTTGCACTTTGAGGAGCTCAGCACCCCCAGCACTGTGTGCCATTGGAGGGCTGCCTGGGGAGGGAGACCCTTTGCAGGAGAAGGGCTGAGGGGTTGATGCTGTTCCCCAACAGGGCTCTGATTTCTGCTGGAAAAAGCAGCTTCCCATCACACGAGGTCTCTCTGTGGAGACACACCAAGTGCTCCTGAGGACCATCCCTGTCCTTCCCCACCCCTTTGGGAACATCCCTGTCTGTTCATCCCACAACAGCCCCAATTAGCCCTGACAGAAACCCATGGAGTGTCTCAGGCAAACCCTGGAAGGTTTGTCACTCTCTGCTCATCCTTGAGCTTGGAAGCCTTTTGTGGTCCAGCTTTTGGGAAGAGCCAATGAAGGAGGAAAAACAGTTCCAGGAAGGAGGTTCCTTCCTTTTTTGAGCTCCAAGACCAGCCCAAGTGGGGGATAAGCAGAACAGGATGAGAAAGGATGATTTTGATGGGATATTAAGGCTCTGTTATAGCAAGAGACCCATTTTCTTATTCAAGATTCTCATTTTACATGACAAGGACACTTCAGAGAACAACCCTGAGGATTTGCTGGTGCCTCCTTTATCCCTCTGTTCTTTGTGCCCTCCGTGGATCTCCTCACTCCACAGCAGCTGAAAAAAGCACCTCCCGTGGAGAATTCTCACTGTCATTCAGAAAGGCTTTTCCCCCCATTTCCCTTATATAAGAAAGAGCCATATTTCTGCACACAAGTGTTAAAGGACTGGTATTCAAACTGAATTTCAGTGTGTAGCCTCTTCTGAGATGACACAGAGAGTATTGCATTTAGTACTTGATTTCCCCCTCCTTTCTTTGGCCCATTTGGCGTTTTGAAGGGTTGGATTTGGAGACAGGATTATTGCAGAGGGATCGATCCTTTCTTCCTCTTTGTACAAGTTAAATCTCATTTCCAGCAGGGAGAAGGTCTCTGCTGCCAACTCTTGGCTGCCAAGATCCTTTTTTACACAGCACCTCTTTGATCCTCAGCGTCCTGAAAAGACCTGATTGTTCAGGGGCTGGGGCTGCTTCTTTCCAGCCGTCCAATCCCCCTGGATATCTTCCTTTTGGGTTTTGGGAGGTTTTTTTATTTTAATTACCACGGAGAGGGCAACTGGGAGGGGGAAAACAGCCAAGAGAGTAAGAGAAGTGTCAGCAGAACTGGCATTGATCTTGAATCAACACTTACAGCTTTTTGCTGTGTGTGTTCAGGAGGCCTGAGCAGGTTTGCTCAATAAAAACCTTTCCCAGTGGTCCCTTGAGATTCCCAGGAAAGGGCAGCTCTGTGGTCAGTCTGGACACAGTGGCTGGAGCTCCTGGGGAAGGGAACTCACCACTCCAGACGAGCTTTGCCACCCAGACCTTCCCTGTGGCTCCTCTGGGCTGTGCCCACAGAAAGCCCAGCTCTGTCTCCATCATGGAGGTTTCATCCCTTGGCTCTCCCTGAAAAACAAGGCTGTCTCTGGAGTCTCCAGCCAAATGGGTCCCTTTCTGCCTGCCCTCTGTTGTGGCTTTGGCTGCACTCTCTGTCCCAGAGGTGTCAGTGGCCTGCTGGCATTAGGTGGGAATATTGTCAAGTTTTGGGGGTCTTCCTCACCAAAAGGAAGGATGGAAGTGTTGATGTTGTTTGGAAGCTGATGCCACAAGGCCTGTGCCAGCTGGTGGCCAGTCTGAGGACCCCAGACCCCTCTGGGTCACTGCTGTGTGGGTGAGGCCCCCAGACCCCTCTGGGTCACTGCTGTGTGAGTGACACACAAATGTCATCATTCATAACCCAAGATGTGCCTTTCTGTGGAGCTGCTGAGCCAACATGTGCAGCCAACAGCAGTGGGGAGATTCCTCAGAGCTCTGCCTGTCCTGTCCAGGGGCGATGCCAGATGTTCCTTTGGAGCCCACAAGCCTTGGGCCACGTCCAGGGCCAAGTCAGTGCTCCCTGAGAGAGGTCCCAGAGCTATTAAAGCGTGGCCGTGCTGTCTGCCCACCTACACGTGTGAGCTCAGAGCCCTGAGCACTTCCAGTCCCGGCTGAGGAGCCAAGTCCTGTTTACACCCTGCCCAAAGCCCCCCGGCTGGCGGAATTAGGAGGCCTGACCACAGAGATCAATTAGACACATCATTTAGGGGGAAAGAAAAGCCAGGCTGCTGAGGAAAGCTTTTGCTTTTTGAGCTTTGCCATCCCGAAGAGTTTTGGTGCAGGGGGGATCTGTGTTATTGTCATTAGTGCTCAGGGAGGTGTTTTTTAGGAGCAAACTCCAAAAAGGGAGCCCTGAGCCAAAACCCCATTTACTGGGAAAACCTTCCTCCTCCTCTGAACATCAACCACACTCCCAACAAGAATTCCCTTGATGGCTTAACCATCCCATCAGTGGGTCAAAACAGCCTTCAATCTTCTTCTTTTCTTTTTCCCAGTACAATTCCAGTTAATTATCCCCAGTTTCCTCAATGTCTGGGCTCCCGCTGGCTCCTGGAGCGATAGGAAGGAGCTCGTTGTTGCAAACGAGCTTCAACCCAGCGCTGGGAACCTTTATTGTCGCTGAGAGAAAAGGGCATGAATAGCAAAGGAAAAAATGCGCGACGTTTCCTGCGAGGCTTTAACGACCCTCCTGGGGGTGGGATTGCGACATGGGAGCAGTTCTGGAGATCCTTCAGCCCCCAGAGGAGGATGAGGAGGAGGGGAGGGAGCTCTGGAGATCCTTCAGCCCCCAGAGGAGGAGGATGGTGAGGAGAGGGAGCTCTGGCAGCCTTTCCATCCCCATCTGTAAGGCTGTCACGGGAGCTGCAGGAGGGCATGACCAGGATGGGACACATCTCTACCCAATCCCAAAGTGCCACCTCTGTCCAGCGCCTCTGCTTTGTCACCATTTGCCTCTGCCAGCCCTCAGAGACACAAGCCAGGCTGGTGTGGAGGTTGTGGGACCTTCCACTGGCCTCCTGCCCTGGGTTTTGGGAAAGCCATATGAGTTCCAGGTGTCTTCAGTTCTCCTCAGACAGGATGGTGCTGACACAACCACTCAGGCATTTTGGAAGGGGTCAGGTCTTCAGTGGGGGACTCAGGAGTGTGGAATGTTTGGCCTTTGTAGAGGCAGAAAGTGGGTGATCTGAACTCAGCAAACCACTGGGAAGTTCTGGACCTTGTTTGAAACAAAGCACAGTGTCCAGGGTGATCTTGTGTCCCTGTTTTTGGGTGGACTTGGGACCTGTGTTGTGGCTTTGTCACTGGTCCTGTGACTGATCTCATGTCCTGCTGTTCCTGACAGACTTCCTGGGTGGAGCTACAGGTGACCAAATCCCCCTGGAGCCCACCTGGAGAGCTGTGAGCCAGTTCTGCATCCTGTGTGGAAATTCTGGATCCCACCTGTGCTCACTTGCACACTCAGACACTCCTTATTTCACAGAATCCCAGAATTCCAGGGTGGAGTGGGTTGGAAGGACCATAAAAATCATCCAGTGCCACCCCTGCCATGGGCAGGGACACCTTCTGCTGTCCCAGGTTGGTCCAGCCTGGCCTTGGACACTTCCAAGGGATGGAGCAGCCACAGCTGCTCTGGGAATTCCACTCCAGGGCCTCCCATGTCTCACAGGGAGGAATTCCTGACCAATGTCCCATCTGGCAGTGGGAAGCCATTCCCTGTGTCCTGTCCCTCCATCCCTTGTCCCCAGTCCCTCTCCAGCTCTCCTGGACCCCCTTTAGGCTCTGGAAGGGGCTCCCAGGTCTCCCTGGAGCTTCTCTTCTCCAGCCTGGCCTGGGGCACTCCCAGGGATGGGGCAGCCACAGCTTCTCTGGGCAACTTTCCAATGTCTCCCCACCCTCCCAGGGAGGAATTCCTGCCCAATATCCCATCCAACCCTGGTCTGTGGCAGTTTGAAGCCATTCCCCTTCTCCTGTCCCTCCAGGCCCTTGGGAATGGTCTCTCTCATCATTCCTGGAGCCCCTTCAGGTCCTGCAAGGCCACAATGGGGTCACCCCAAAGCTTCTCTCCTTCAGGCTGGACAATCCCAGTTTTCCCAGCCTTTCCTCGCAGAAGCTGCTCCATCCCTCTGATCATCCTGGTGGGAGTTTGGTGACTTCCAGACCTCCACAGCTTCCTAAATGTGCCTTTGCTGTGTTTGTAGAAAGCCCTTTTTGGGTCTGGTGGCAATTTTGGTTGTGGGGTAGGAGCTGAGGGTAAATTAATTTGAATTTGGGTCTTTTTGGTGGGATTCCTCCCTCAGACTTTGGAAAGCATCTCTGGGCCTTTCCTCAGGAAGATTTTGCAGCTATTTTTGTGCTCTGACCTTACTGTGTTTGTGTTTTGTTGCATTCCAAGAATGAAACTCCAAGGAAGTATTTGGGGTGAAAAACAGACGTTCCCTTGATGTTCCCTTGAAGTTCAGCTCTTCATGCACAGTAAGTACAAAGCCCATCACATTTCCAGCAGTTTGGGAGGAATAAGCAGGAAAGGGAGATCTGCTGGAGCTCTAATCTCACCTGGAGGGAGGGAGGTCTCAGTGTCTGTGGTGGCAGAAGTGGCTCCTCGTGGGAAATGTCCCTGTCACCAGGTTGTCCCATGGTTGTGGCCCGGTGTCCTGGCACTGCCACAGCAGGTTCTGTGACTGTATTTTAATTGATTTTAGGTTTAATGACATGAGTCCAATGCCATTATTAGGGAAGGAAACAGCAAGAGGAGTGAATAATAAACTTAGCAAAGAGCACAATGGAGCCACATCCAGATTCCCTGTCACTGCAGTTTGCCATTGATTAGATTTTTAAAAAAAACACTAAAATTATTTATAAAAGGTTTTGCTCTCTTGATTTCTGGAGGAACTCAGAGCTCCAAATACAGCCCAGACTGCAACAGGCTGTAACTCCTCAAACACGCAGCAAACCACAGCCTGGAACGGATTATTCCGTGGATGGGGCCCTTCCTGATGGATTTATTTGGAATATTTGCCTCACTCTGGGTGTTTCTGTCACACAACGAGCCTGCCCTGAGGGACCGGGGCTATTGTTTGCCACTGGTTAGTTAACACCTAAATTCTTAGTTAACACCTCAACGTTGTCACCTCAGTGTTGTCACCTCAGCACTGAAAGGAGCTCCGAGGGGATCCTTCGGAATCCTGTTTGTTGGGATGGTGTTTTAGCAACGGAGGAGATGAGTGTTTGGACATGATCAAGCTGGAAAAGGATGTTCTGCAGACACCTAAAAGCAGAGTTGGTTCTGTCTGGGAGCTCAGAGGGAGGTGGGACAAGCCCCAAACTCCAACCTCTGCTGCTTTTCCCAGGCTGTGTTCTGGGAGTTGGCACATCTTGGGCAGCACCATCCAAAAGGAGCAGAACTGCAAAGAACCTGCTGTGACATTCTGATGGCTCTGTGGGGCTTCTGATGGATCTGCTCCTGAAAGGAGGATGGAAGGGGTTGGCGTTGGTTCAGCTCCAGGGCACAGAATCCTGGGATGGGTTGGCTTGGGTTGGAAGGACCTCCAAGCCCATTCACTGCCACCCCACCATGGGCAGAGACACCTCCCACCATCCCAGGTTGCTCCAACCTGGCCTTGGACCCTTCCAGGGATGAGATGGGAACAGAGAAGACAAATCTTTGTGAAAAGCCGTTAACCTGGATGGGGAGGAAAAGGAACGGATGCTTTGGAAAATCTTTCCTTACATCTTCTCCACAATCTGATTTCCTCCTCTAAGAACCTGCCCAGAACCCTCCATGTCCCATCTCACAGGGTGGGAGATGTTTTTCACTTATTTTTAGAACTTGACCTTCCAAGGCTGAAAAATAACTTTTTCCTTCTTCTGACTTTTGTCCTTTGCTTGGCAAAGACCATTTAAAAAACACAGGGATGGAAAATATTTAAACTTTAAACCAGCAAGAGCTTCTCTTTTTGTTGTTTGTTTGTGTCCTGCTTTCGTTTGTGATGTCAACTCCAGGCAGGGAAAAAGGTGTAACGAACCTGGCACTGCCCAGAGGCAAAAACACCTTCACGCTGAAGCCCAAACAAACAGTTTCCTCCTCACTTTGTTTTTTAGATCATTAAAGCTTTAAAAAATGGTGTTGACCCATCAGGGAGGTGTTTCCCCATCAAGTTCAGATACATCAGCTCCTGATTTTGTCCTTTTGAACATTTCTGATCTGCTCCTGTGCTTGCAAGAGTGATTTAAGGGGTTCCACGTCTGAATTGAGAGAGGCAGAAAAGGAATCCAAGGAAAACAAAGGTGGGAATGAGCTCAGCCTGTGGAGCCACCGTGTCCTACTCAGTTCCAGCAGCTCTGGAGGAACCAGTTTGTGTCTGGGTGGGTGTTTTGAGCCCAGGAAGTGCTGCAGCCCGAAGAGAAATGGCTTTGGGTTCCCAGGACACACAGAAAATGCCTCAATGGGCAGGAGACTTAATTCTTTTTAATGTCTAGTATTTTAGTTGCTTCAGCCCACAGCAAAAATCCCAGAGAAGGTGATCTGGCTTAAATGAGTTAATTTGGATGTTAAATAATAGACATATTAGAAAATACAGTGAATTTTCCATAGACTGTGAGCACCAGGATGATAAAATGAGCCTCTGGGAGGTGCTGAACCCTGTGCAGGGGCTGCAGGACCACCCCTGATGGCCTTTGGGAGCAGCTCTGGAACACAAACCCCCTCCCTGACTGGCTGGGGGTGACAGTGTGTGACAAACCAGTTCCACTGGTGCCCAAACTGGAAACCAGTGGGGTTTGGGGTCTGAAAACTCAGGCACACAGAATGATCTGGTTATCTGGAGTCTGGACTTCCAGGCAGCTCTTTTATTTGGTGTCTGATTTTAAGGGTGTTTTATTAAATTAGGTTTTTACTGGTTTTGTGTCCTGACATTTTGCTCAGTTGGCACAAAACATCCTTTCTGTCCATCCACAATTTATTTGCCCTGCACTGACCAGCCTTGACATTGACCCAAACCTTCCCAAACCTTCCCTCCCCAAACATTCCCAAACCTTCCCTTCCCAAACCTTCCCTTTCCTTCCCCCACCTTCCCAAACCTTCCCCAATAACTCTCCCTCAGGTGTGAGGGATCAAACTGCCTTGGGGGGAGTTTAAAGAGCCTTTTTTCTGATGTCCTGGTGAAGTTCTGCTGCTTTTGGGAACAGCTCCAGCAGAAAAATCCACAAGGGATCCTGCCCTGACTCGAGGAGGAAAACCCAAAAGGACTCTGTTTCATTCTGGAATTTTCTGACCTATTTCAGTCTTTAAAAAACCCAAAAAAAACCCTAAAAAACTAAAAAAAACACCTAAATTAACCTCCTCTGCTGATGAGTTTCTCATATTGTTTACTCTCCCCGTGGAGGAGCAGCCAGGAATGACGTCCACCCTCATCCAGGATCCGAGTGGGAACTCCAGGGGAAGGAAGGAATGCAGCTTCATAAATAGCAACCACGGGCTCTGATGGGGAGCAGAGACCAACCTGCAGGTCCTGCATTCGCAGCAAGAGCGGCTCCTGCTCCCTCCCTGCTCTCACATTCCAGGATGGTCCCAGCTCTGGCCACCCTCCTCCTGCTCTGCCTCTGCTGTCCCCTGGGCTCGTGTCAGCAGAGAAGGATGGGTGAGTGTTTGCACTTTGATTTGCTGGGGTTGGGGGTTTCTGAGCTCCCGTGACATGTGTGTGTTACAGAGGGGAAAGAGGAAGGAGGAAAACTTCCACAATATTTGGGGATTTTGTAGGGAATGTGAGGCTTTACAGTGTAAATGCTCAGATTTTCCCTCCCCAGTTTCCCTCCTGAGCAGTGAAGATTTTAAAAGAAAAACAAAACATTTATTCTGGTTGTTTTTTTGGGTTTTGTTCATGACACTTTGCATTAATCTGCATTCCACAGATTGAAGTTAAAAAACAGATCCCACAGAATGTCCTGGCACAGAAGCCTTTGATATTCTCTGTCCTTGTGCACAGGGAGCTCAGGGAAGCCCTGAATTCCAGGAATGGAGGAGTTCCACTCCTCCAGGCACTTTGTTTGGGGATTCTCAACTCAGGAAGGCTCTGGGGGGACCCACCACACTCCAGGTATGGGCACAGGACAAATCCCTGGAGAAGGATCCCCAGCAATGGAAAATCTGAAAAAAAAAAAAAAAAGTGGTGGAGTCATCGCTGGGAATTTGCATTTTAAACCCCCAAAATTTGATTTTTCAATTCCCTCTTGCCACTAGGGATGGAAAATTCTTCCCAGGAATAACAGAAGCCTTTAGTGCAGAGCTGAGCCAAACCCTCTGTTTGAAGGCAGGAATCTTGTGCAAACTCAATTAAGAAACATACCTTTAATTCACTCTTTCTTTCTAAGAATGACACGTTTGTGGCACTTCCAAGGCAGTTCCCAAACCAAAAACTGCTGGAAAGGTTGCAAATATTCCCCAAGTCCTTTTGCAGGGAAGACCCAGGAGGTTTTCATGCTCCTTTGGCATGTGAGAATAAGGGATTTTACTGAATCAGTGGCCTGGAAGTTGAGCTGGAACACTCCCTGTGCTCCAAACTGCAGCTGATTTCTCCCTGCACACCCAGAGCTGTTTGCAGGACACATTCCTGGTTCTCTCTCCACTGATTTATGTCAGAGGGTTGATAAATCAAGAAAAAACAGAGAAATGCCAGAAAAAAACTAGAGAAATGAGGTTGTCCAACCCCTGGAGTTGGACAGAGAGAGACAGAGATTCCAGGAGGAAACCTGAACTGAACTTTGTGTCCAATTGTTTTTTAACATTTCAACTTCCCTTAGAAGTGACTCACCCCAGACATGATGAGCTCAGCCCATCCATTCATTCCCCAGCACTGCCTGGACTTTAAATTCGTCTCAGAGGGCTTGGGATGGAATGGGACTTGCTGGGATCATAGAATCATGGAATCAGTTGGGTTGGAAGAGACCTCTGAGATCATCAAGTCCAACACTTGATCCAACCCCAGTCTGGCCAGGTCCTTCTCCAGATCCCTCCAGCCTGTCCAGATCCCTCTCCAGGTACCTCCTGCCCTCCAGCAGGTCGACACTCCCTCCCACCTTGGTGTCATCTGCAATTTGCTGGTGATGGACTCAATCCCCTCATCGAAATCATCGATAAAGATGTTGAACAAAGCTGGGCCCAACACTGACCCCTGGGGCACACACATCCCTGGGATGCAGCAGATGGGAGGGCAAAGCCCTGTTGGGGTGCCCTTGTGGGGTGTGTGCCCAGCACAGCCTGGGCAGTGCTTGCAGTGTCTCCTGTGCTTTGTATCCCAAAGATCCCACCCGGCACTTTGAGAGGAAAGAACCTGCCTTCGCCCAGAAACCCCTCAGTGCCCTGAGAACAGGTGAGGCAGCAGCAGATGTGCCCCTTTGCCACCCCCAGGGGCAAGGGCAGCACATCTGGCAGGGGCTCAGCCAAGGGGTTGGCATCAGGACAGCCCTTCCCAGCAGCTGGCACAGCTCTGGGTCACCAACTCCCTCCTCTTGGCAGCAAACCCTCGCCAGGGGTGAACTGCAGGGCCTGTGCCAGGGGAGCAGCTCCCAGGGCTCTGCCCTCCCTCCCTGGCACTGCTGGGGGTCACATTCCCAAAGCAAAATTCCACCCATCATTAGTCAAGTCTCTCCTAATTCCAGCAAAACTCCTTTTGGGAGCTGGCAGAGGCTGGTGTGGAGTCTGGATGTTGGATGTGAAGTTATTAATATTATTAATATCAGAGGCTGGTGTGGAGTCTGGATGTTGAGTGTGAAATTATCAGTATCAGTTGGACAACACAACTGAGGCTCTTCTGTGCTTTTCCCACCACTTTGAGGTTTGCCAGGAGGGGAAGTTGGGCCAGAAATGCTGGAGGAGATGAGAGAAACCAACCGTGTGCTGGTGGAGGTTCGGGAGCTGCTGAAGCAGCAGGTTGGTGAGAAAGGACCTGATTCCTGGTTTGGGATCTTGGAATGCTCAGACCTTGGGAGCTCTGGAATTGGGGAGGTGTCCCTGGTGTGGAAGGACCAGTAGATGGTTGTGCTGCAAACCACAGTCCAGGTGTGGTGTCCCCTCAGGTCTGTGACTGAGGTAAAGCTTGGGAGAAACTTCAGGAGGGGAAAAACTTCAGGGGAAAAAAACCTTCAGGTTGGAGGTGAACAAAAACCTTCAGGTTGGGAAAACTTGAGGTGAAAAAAACCCCTTAAGTTGAAAACTCAACTTGAAAAACCTGAAGGTTCCTTTGAACTCCAAGTGCTGTGTCTGCAGAAAAACCCAGAGAACCTTTAAACAGGAACACACACACTCAGATTGAACTAGATTTCCCTGGAAAAACAAGTCACTTTTTCCCTGGGTTTGTGGGCTCAGGGAATCAGAGGAGAGGCCAGACCTGGAGGATGGAGGAGCCTTTTCAGCCTCCACCAGGGCCTGGAAGGGGAAGGGCTGTGGGCTCCGAACAAACTCTGTATTTATTCACTCCTCCCTCTTCAATCCCAAGCCTGGCTGGCTCCAGGAGCTTGGACTTTCTTGAGTGCTGAGACCTTTTAATGAGGAGATGGTGGTTTGGTGCTCAGCAGAGCAGAGAAATGTCCCTTTCTGCCTGGATTCCCTGTGGGAATCCCAGGATTCCTGTGCCAGGGAGCCTCCAACCCACCCAAGCTTTTTCTCTCTCACATTCCAGCTGCTGCCTCAACACCCTCTGTTTACCAGCAATCAGCTCCTGGCACCTCCAGCTGTGATTTCCAGTGTTCTCTTCCAGCTTTTCTGTTTGGCCTTTTCCTTCTTGCCACCTTTTTCTTGGACTTTTGATTTTATTTCAGCCCATGGTCTTTTTCTTGATGCCATCACAAAGCTCCTCCTCTGGAGGCAAAGCTGCTTTTCCAGCTGGGAAAAATGAGGTGGCAGGTCAGGATTTCTTCATCTTCCTTTGCTTAAAACTTGCTTTTCCTTCCTCCAGCAGCCTGGGATGTTGGTAAGGAGGGTGCAGGAAAAGCACTGCAAGGTCAGGTTGGCTCTCCAGAGTCAGATGGATTCCTCCAGAGCAAAGGGAATGTCAGGAATGGATTCTAAAACCCTCCAGAGCAAAAGGCTGGAGGATCCTTGGCACAGGAACCACTGGCAGTGCCCTGAGTTCTCTGCTCTCTGTCACTCACCTCCAAGGGGGGTCTGGGTTAGATCCATCTGTGCCTGAATTATTCCATGGCCTCAGGACATGCTGGAGGGAAGAGAATCACAGTGTGGAAGCTTCTCCTGAATGTGGGAGCTGCACAGAGGAGTTTTTGTCCAAGTGGAATGACCTGACTGTGGAAGCACCACATTCCCAGGAGGGAAAAGCTGGTCCTGGAGAGCCAGGGAGAGTTTCCAGGGAAGGATTCTGCTGGGATTGCTGTCTGAGGTGCTGGAGAGTCACCTGGAGGCTGACACTCTGCCTTGAGCCTGTCCCATGTTCTTCACCAAAGGAACAACCTCCCCACTCTGCCCGTGTGACAGAAGATCCTGGTGCTGAAGGAATTATGGAATCAGAACATCTTGAGCTGGGAGGGACCCCCAAGAATCATCCAGTCCAAGTCAGGACACCCCAACAAACCCCCCCCTGTCCCTGAGAACGTTGTCCAAGAGTTCTGGACATGCTCCCCATGGTTTTCTTTGGTCCTTTTCCATCCCTTGTCCCTCTTTCTTGAAGGAGTTGGTCCTTGACTTGTCGCCTCCAAATACAAAGAGAGCCACAATGGAACAGGATTTCTGGAGAATCCTGGAACACCCTCAGTGGGAAGGGACCCCCAGGGACCATCAGTCCCACACCTGGCCCTGCACAGACACCCCAACAATCCCCTCCATCCCTGAGAGGATCATCCAAAGGCTCCTGGAGCTCTGGCAGCCTCGGGGCCATGCCCACTGCCCTGGGGAGCCTGGTCAGTGCCCACCACCCTCCCTGAGCTCCACCCCAACCCCCCTGGAACTACTCCATGTAGGAATAAGTTCCACAGGAGCCCAGAGATCAGAGGAGGTCTGGAGGGAATTGCAGGAAGAGATTCTAAACACCCTCATGGCCAAAGAATGGCCCAAGCAGAGCCAGAGGTTATTCCCAGATCTGCAGGGATGGCTCTCAGGGAACCTCCTCCTGCCTTTCCCCTCCACAGCTGCTGGCTCAGCATTCCCTGGAGCAGAGCACATGGATTTATTTCCCTTTCTCCAAGACACTTGTCTCTGTTTACTCCAGTCGAGTGTTTCCTGCCCCTGGGATGGAACAGCATCACCAAGAGTGGAAACTCTGCCCAGAGAGCACCTTCACTGGGCCATGAGTTTAGATGCAACCAACTCCTATTGAATAGAACAAAATTAATCCTTTTATTCAGTGCTGGGAACATGAGGGATAATTCCACCAAAAGTGTTCAACGAGACTTTTGTGTCTCCAGGTTTATATCCTGAGTTTCAGCTGAAAACCCTCCCTAAAGTCAGGCGGATATTTGGGGTGACTGAACAGCTCCAATGGCTGCTCTGAGCTCTTTCTTATCTCTGTATTTCCTTTTAACTAAACAATGTTCCAGGTTCAAGCTTCAACCCAGACAGGTTTTCTGATTTATTTCTTACAGCTCAACCTCGAATCTAAACAAGGTTTTAGTTTATTTCTCAAAGCCCATCCTGCAGCTCCAGGGTTAAATTCCTCCTTGTCTAAAGCTCTGTGTGGTTAAAACTGGCAGACTTGGCTACAAGCTAAAATCAAAGTTAATATAAAATACAGAGTTAGGACAGGTCTGATTAAAAATTAGTAAAGCCCGTTATGATTTTATGGAGAAGGGATAAAATCCATTTCCTTGAGGGGTCCCTGGATCAGTCACAACTGCCCCCCCCAGCCCCCAGCAGGTGCAGCAGCAGCAGCTTTGGGGTGAGTGGGCTGGGGCTGTGGGGGCTGTGCCACCCCAGACACTCTGTTTGCTGCCCCGGGGGCTCTGGCTCTGTGTGGGAGCAAAGGCTGAGTGGTGGTCCCTGTTCTCCCCCAGATAAAGGAGATAACATTCCTGAAGAACACGGTCATGGAGTGCGACGCCTGTGGTGAGTCTCGGAGCTTTCTTGTCTCTTTTTCATCTGCTCAGCTCAGACATCTGTCCACTGATGGCCCTTAAAGTGCTCCCAACCCAAACCATCCCACAATTCTGTCACTTTTGTGCTTTTCTTGGCTATTTTTCACCGCTCAGCTCAGAGATCTGTCGACTGATGATCTACAAGGTCCCTTCCCACCTGACCCACCACTCTGTGACCTCCATCCATTTCCAAAACCACTGCAGGGAAGGGCAGGGAGGGACATCTTTCGTGGGGACTTGGGGACAGCTCGGGGACACCTCGGGAACACCTCGGGTCCCCCCTAGTGGTGCCAACTGTGCCCTCTCCGCCCCTCCTGTCCCCCAGGCATGCACCCCGAGGTGACAGGCCCGGTGGTCACCGTGACCCAGTTCAACCGGTGCCAGCCCAGCCCCTGCTTCCCAGGCGTGCCCTGCACCCAGACGGGCACCGGCTTCCGCTGCGGGCCCTGCCCCGAGGGGCTCTCGGGCAACGGCACCCACTGCACCGACATCAACGAGGTAACCCTGGCTGGGGGGGCACAGCAGCCCCAGGGCCCCTGGGGGGTGTGGGTGGGCTGGGTGGGGGCACAGCAGCCCCAGGGCCCCTGGGGTGGGGGGCACAGCAGCCCCAATGCCCCTGGGGGTGTGGGTGGGGGGCACAGCAGTCCCAATGCCCCTGGGGGGTGTGGGTGGGAAGGGGAGAGGGTTCTGGGGGAGAGAAAATGCCACAGAAATGGGTTCTGGGTCTAACCCACCCCAAGCTGTGCCCAGGGTGGGTTTGTTGCCAATCCAGTTGGGAGTTTAAAGGGTACAGAAGGTGGGACAAAAGGGTATGGAGAGTGGCACAGAATGAACCCTCCTGTGCCACATGGAGTCTGGGAGAGTAGAACAGTCTCCTGCAGCCTCACAACCCTCTGAGCTGAGCATTGGGAGAGATGAGGTGATTATGTGTGGGATAGAATCAGGTCCTTCCCAATTTTGGACAGTAGATACCACCACACTGGCTTTGTCTGTGCCCCTAAAGCAAACTGGGCACACACTGGGTGGGGTTTTGGGAATTGTGGCACTCTACCAAGTTTGGGCTCTCTGGGTGTGCAAAGCTCTGCTCGTCCCTTAATTCTGTGTGTCCTGTGGTTCCCCACCCACATTCCCAAGCTCCTGGAATATTCCACCGAGCAGACCCATCTCCTCTCTGGGGCATTTTGATTTAAAAACCTGTTGAAGGGTCAAGGAGAGATTGAAAATAATCTGATAAATCCAAAATACGGGAACCACTGTATCCATGGGATGCATCTGCCAGAACAGAGAGTAGGAATTCAGGGAAAATCCTGAAGTGTTGGAGAAAACAAACCATTCCCAGCAGTTCTGGAGGGACAGTGGCTTCCCAAACAACTGTTCTGGAGTGCTACAGCTTTGTCTTGTGGTTATGAGAAAAAACCTCGTGGGTTCCACAGAAATTCTTCACCAGTGTAAGGAATTGTCCAGCTCTCTGGACTCAGAACACTCCAGGAAGGAAAGTGTGATGCCAGGCCAGCCCTGCCTGGGCACCTGATGTCACCTGAGAAGGGTCAGTCCCGATAGTTGCTCTGTTTACCTTTGGGGCACCCTGAGATGGGGAAACCTCATTTCCCACAGGCCAGGGACCTTCTGTGCAGCTTTGCTTTGGAGCTCAAAGGCCACCAGTTGGAGCTGCCCCAGCTGGAGCTGCCCCTCATGGGGTGCCCCCTCTGCCCTGTTGCAGTGCAATGCCACCCCCTGCTTCCCGAAGGTGCAGTGCATTAACACCAGCCCCGGCTTCCGCTGCGACCCCTGCCCACCCGGCTTCACTGGGCAGCTGCTCCAGGGCGTGGGCATGGCCTTTGCCAGGGCCAACAAACAGGTAAGGGCAGAAACCCCTCTGTGCCCTCCAGAAGTTGGTCACTCCCTCCCCTCTGCCCCTGTGAGTCGAAGTCACTGAGAAATGGGAGGGAAACACGAGGTGATGATTCTCGTGGTGGAAGTTCCTCACTGGAGGATGGGGAGCACCTGGCAGGGGTTGCCCAGGGAAGCTGTGGCTGCCCCATCCCTGGGAGTGCCCACAGATGGAGCTCTGAGCCACCTGGGCCAGTGGGAGGTGTCCCTGCCCCTTAAGGTCCCAAACCAAGCATGTGATTCCATGATTACATGCATTGGTGGGAAGGTGGATGCAGGGAGAG
Organism: Willisornis vidua nigrigula; assembly: GCA_021164005.1. Taxonomy (NCBI): domain Eukaryota; kingdom Metazoa; phylum Chordata; class Aves; order Passeriformes; family Thamnophilidae; genus Willisornis; species Willisornis vidua. The sequence goes on from JAJPCS010000449.1 coordinate 66,149, forward strand.
GAGAGACGTGCCCAGGATGTCCTGACACCTCAGCCCCAAAGCCACCGCCACTCCAACTCACAGAACATTCTGTGGGGATCCTTCCTGCTGGGACACAGAAGAGTTCCTGCAGCTGCTGCCACCCCTTCCCAGCTTCCCTGGCAGCTCCAGACACATTGAAGTCAAACCCCAACAGCGTGGGCTTGGTGTGCTCCAAAGAACCCCCAGCCCCACTCAGGGGTGGGTTGTTTGGAGCTGCTGGTCTGTCCCAGGACACAGCCATGGACCTTCCTGCTCCATGGACCCCATTCCATCCTCTGGCAGCTCTGGATTCAGTGCTTTTCCCAGGCTCAAATCCCTGGAGAGCAGGAACAGCTTCCCTGGGCTCAGGAGCATTGCTGGCATCTGCATCAAGCTTGCCAGGAGGAAAACTTACTAGCCCTGGGCTAGTAAGGTGTGCCAGGGCTTTGCTTCTGCACCTGGTGATGCCCACACTGTGGGATCTGCCATGGGAGCTGCTCAGGAGGGAAGTTCAGGTGTGTTTGGTCCTCCTGGGCAGGTGTGCACCGACATCAACGAGTGCGAGACGGGCGCGGCCAACAACTGTGTGCCCAACTCCATCTGCATCAACACCCGGGTGAGCACCTGGGCTGAGCCAGGCTGGGGACACCTGGGCAAGGGGAGGGGGCCAGGGAGAACTCAGAGCCCCTTCCAGATCTAAAGGATCTCCCTCATGGGTGTCCCTTCCCAAGCGTCGGGGCCTCTGTCCCCTGGGGCCATCCAAAGGCTGAGGAAGGGGCACAGCAGAGCTTTGGCGGGACTCCTGTTGGAGTTATTTCTTCCTTGCTTTCTCCTGCAGGGCTCCTACAAGTGTGGGGCCTGCAAGCCTGGCTTTGTGGGGGACCAGGTGAGCGGGTGCCGCAGCCAGACGGCGCGACGGTGCCCCAACGGCGAGATCAGCCCCTGCCACGAGAAGGCCGAGTGTGTGGTGGAGAGGGACGGGTCCCTGTCCTGCCAGGTGAGGGCTGGCACCCCTGCCTGGGGCTGGGGGTGATCCCAACCTCCCTGTGACGTGGGGCTGATCCCACCAGCCCGGCAATGAGGGCTGCTCTGACCTCCCCAAGTCTGGGGTCTGGTCCAACCACCTGTGCTTGGGGGCAGGTCCACCCTCCTGGGATTGAGGTCTGGTCTGACCCCCCCAGATTTGGAGTCGGATCCATTCCTGCCACAGCTGGGGTCTGATTCCACCCTCCTGAGACTGGGGTCTGGTCTGAGCCCCCCAAATTTGAGGCCGGGTCCAACCCCTCAATTTGGGTTTGGTTCCAGCCTCCTGAGATTGGGGGTCTGGTCCCACCCTCCCCCGTGACTGGGATCTGATCCCAGCCCTCGCTGGGAGTGGGGTCTGCCCGTCCCTGGTCCCTCACCCTGTGCTGCCACTGCCCTCTCCTGGAGGACCTTCCCAGCACATCCCAGCTCTTCCCTGTCCCCTGAGCCACCACAGCCACAGCTCCTCCAGTGCTCCTGGAGAGCTGGAGCGCCCCTGGCACCTCTGACCTCTCCTGGTTGGTTGGGAGTTTGTTTTTGCTCCATGTGCTATGAATCTGTCGTTCGTGGAACATTCCCCAGAGCTGAGCAGGGACAAGCTCTGCTCAGCAACCTCAGAGCCAAGTTTTGCTGCTGCCTCTGCCTTCCCAGCCCCAGGGACCAGCACAGGCCTTGGATCTGAGCTGGATCACACCAGAAATGGTTCTTGCAGGCCATATTTTTCCTGTGGAGCATTTTACACCTGGACTTGCACTGTTGGGTGCCAGTTCTTGGCCAAACCCTCCCCTTCTGGAGGGCTGTGGCCATCAGGGGACATCCCTGAGGCTCAGGTGGTGCCTCTGGTGCCCTGCAGTGCCTCGTGGGCTGGGCAGGGAATGGCTACGTGTGCGGGAAGGACACGGACATCGACGGCGTCCCCGACGAGAAGCAGCGCTGCTCCGACAAGAAGTGCCGCAAGGTGAGGGCACATTCCTTGGGAATTCCTGCCAAGTTCCCCCCAGGATGCTGGGGAGACCCTTGGCACTCAGCTGAGGGACATTCCTTTGTGCTCTCCTTGCAGGATAACTGCATGACTGTGCCCAACTCCGGGCAGGAGGACGCAGACAGGGATGGCATTGGAGATGCTTGTGATGATGATGCCGATGGAGATGGGATTGCAAATGCTGAGGTTTGGGTTCTGCTGCTTGGGCTCTGCCACACCTTGGGGCACCCAGAGGTCCTGCACAGCAGCAGCACCTCTCATGTGAATTTAGGGAACCCTCAGGTCACAGGGGGACCTTTTGCTTTTAGTCTGGAGTGATCTCTGCTGTGTGAGCAGAGACAGGTCCCAGGGAACAGCAGGAGCTGTGCCAGGGGGTTGGGATGGATCTCAGGGAAAGGCCCTTCCCCCAGAGGGTGGTGGGCACTGACCAGGCTGCCCAGGGCAGTGGGCACGGCCCCAAGGCTGCCAGAGCTCCAGGAGTGTTTGGACAACACTCTGAGGGACAGGGGGGATTGTTGGGGTGTCCTGGGCAGTGCCAGGAGCTGGATTGGTGCTCCCTGTGGGTCCCTTCCCATTGGCCTATTCTGTGACTCTGAAGACTCTAAAAACAGGCAGAGAGGAGAGAACATCCCAACCCCGAAGGGACCTGAGGAGCTCTGATCCCCTGGGAACTGGGCACCTCCCAGCAGTCACTGAGCTGGTTGGGGCTGCCCAGGGCGGTTCTGCCTTCCCTGGGCAGCGCGGGCAGGGCAGAGGCAGCGGGGCCGGTGCCAGAGTGTGCCCTCCCCGCAGGACAACTGCGTGTACACGCGCAACGCCGACCAGCGCAACGCCGACAGGGACAACTTCGGCGACGCCTGCGACAACTGTCGCCAGGTGAAGAACAACGACCAGAAGGACAGCGACGGCGACGGGAAGGGCGACGCGTGCGACGATGACATGGACGGCGACGGTGAGAGCGGCGGGGGCGGCGCCGTGCGGGGCAGGGGCATCTCTGCTGGGGCAGGGGCAGATACTCACCTGGACCCTCCCAGGGCATCTGCTGGGTTGGGCATCACTCCTGGTGCAGGAGCAGGGGCATCTCCTCACCCAGACCTGCCAGGGCTCCTGCTGGGCTGGGACCACTCCTGGGGCAGCCCCACCAGTGTCCTCCCAGCTCGGGTCCTGCAGGGCTTGGGGGTCTCTCACAGGTGGTGCTCCAGCTCAGTTGGTAGAGCGTGGGACTCATTCCCAGGGTTGTGGGTTTGAGCCCCATGCTGGATGCTAATTAATGCCCCACGCTGGTTGCCCATTAATGTCCTGGTTTAAAGGAAACCAGTGTTACCAAAACTAGAAGAGGGCACTCCTCCTCAATAACCACTTCAGCCCTTATTATATTTAAAAGTACTTTAATTAGAGAAGGAAGGGATAACTGTTTCCCCTCTGCCTGTTTCCCAGGGATCAAAAACACAGTGGACAACTGCAAGAAGGTTCCCAACCCTGACCAGAGGGATGGGGATGGGGATGGTGTGGGAGATGCCTGTGACAGCTGCCCAACCCTCAGCAACCCAGACCAGGTATGGAACCCTCCCAGTTTTCACCTTCCAGGTTCACTCCTCTCCCTCAGACAGTGCCTGTGTCACCTGCCAAGGTCCCCACTCCTGGTGACCCACCCAGGGCACCCCTGGCACATTGTGGCTGCCATCCTGCAGCACAAACACACACCCCTAGAGCTCAGACGTTGGGCAGAGAGAAGTTTTGCCTTCTGGGCTCTCCCTTTCTTCCGTGTCTGAGTTCAGCCACAGCTCTGCTGGAATCCATCAGGGCAGAAACTCTCCCACCCTGCCAGCAATCTCTCTGGTGTATCTCTTTCTTCTTCCTCCTCTTGATCCATGAAAATTTTAAATTATTCTTCCTGTCTTTTACCAGAAAGATACTGACCACGATCTAGTGGGAGATGTCTGTGACACCAACCAGGACAGGTGAGACCTGGCAGCAAAAATTACACTTGTTTGCATGAAATCTTGGGCATGAAGAGGAAAAAGGGGCTGTGCCAACCTGGCTTGGCCTTACCTGCTAAAAAAATGGAGTCAGAGAGGTGGAACTTTCTTCAGATCTCAAAAGAAGTGGCCAGGAGAAGTCTGGAGCAGTCCCTGAGTTGTCCCAGTTCTCCAGCAGGAATATTTCTGATCTGTCTTTTGGAGTAATTGATATTTCAAAGCTTCTTAAAGCTCAAAGCAGCAACTCCTGCTGAGGCTCCCAGCTCCTGGCGGAGCCTCAGTGGGTGACCCTTCCCTGTGCTTGTGCCCACAGTGATGGGGATGGGCACCAGGACTCCCGGGATAACTGCCCAGCAGTGCCCAACAGCTCCCAGGTGGACACGGACGGCGACGGGTTGGGCGATGAGTGCGATGACGATGACGACGATGACGGAGTTCCAGATGTGAAACCCCCAGGCCCTGACAACTGCAGGCTGGTGCCCAACCCTGGCCAGGAGGACTCTGATGGTGAGGGAGGGGACCCTCTAACAGGGCGGGTCCTGCAGCTGTTGGAAAAGTGAGGCTGAGCAACGTAGAGAGGTCAGAAAACAGGATCTTTATTAACAGGAGTGACCCAATAGCAGGAACCCAAAGAGAAGGGAGAGAGAGGAGGGAGACTAAAGCACCCACTCACCAAAGGGTTACTCATGTAAGGTCGTCTTACCAACCCAGGACACTCCCCCGAAGGCAGGGGCTAAATCCTCCAGGCACTGGCAGACAGCAGCGTCCCTGCTGGCTTTTGGGGGAAAAAAACACCAACACCAAGAGCCCTCTCCCCTTTCTTTGAGCCTGCAAGAGATGTCTGCCTGGGGAGGTGTGTCCACCATGCCCCAGGAAGAGGTCACAGATCCTGCTGTTCTCTCTCTCTCTTCCTCCTTGCTCTCCTCCCTCAGCTCTCCTCCAAAGGCAGGAAAAGAATAAATCTTTTCACAGATGGCATAAGCAAAAACACAGACCAAAATGTCAACGCTCAATTCCCAATACAGATCCTCAGGAGCTCTGCCTGGGGGTTCTTCTGGTGGCTCCACTGAGCTCTGGAGATTGACAGTGATTCAGATCTCTGCCCTGAACCAGCCCTGTGGCAGCTCCAGATTCCACAGCCCTGACAGCAGGATCAGACCTGGGGAATGTTCCCTTCCAGAGGTGTCTGTGGTTTGAGGGTTTCTCTGTTTGAAGTTTCCCTGATGGCAGGAGAAGCCTCCAGGTCTCTCTGCAGCCACCTCAGAGTGTCCCAGCACTCTGAAGCTCCTCCAGAGCCGAGGGGCTCCGGGTGGGAGGGGCAGGAGAACCCCTGGAAAGCTCCTTGCCCTCCCCTTGTGCTGCCAGGGGACGGTGTGGGCAACCTGTGCGAGGACGACTTTGACAGGGACATGGTGATCGACCGCATCGACGTGTGCCCCGAGAACGCCCAGGTGACACTCACAGACTTCAGGGCCTTCCAGACTGTGGTGCTGGACCCCGAGGGGGATGCTCAGATTGACCCCAACTGGATCGTCCTCAACCAGGTAGGGGAGTGCTCCAGCACAGCTGGCAGCAGCTGGGGCACTGTTTGCCTGGGAAGGCTCTGCAGGGTTTGTGGTGCCACCCAACAATTCCCAAATCCCTGATCACTGAACAAGGGGGAGTTGGAACTGCACTAAGGAGTCAACATTGCTCTTCCTCAGGGCATGGAGATCGTCCAGACCATGAACAGCGACCCTGGCCTGGCTGTAGGTGAGGAATTACCTTTGTCCTGGTGGAAAATGATCCCTCAGTGCAGCTTTGACAGCTCTTTCAGCCATGACTCCATCCCCCTCCTGGGGAAACCCTCAGGTTACACCAAGCCAAATCCATCCATTGATGTGAATCCACAAAAAAAGTGGATGAAGGTTTTGCCTTGGCACACAGAGGGTCTGTCCCCACCATGGCAGGTTACACAGCGTTCAATGGAGTGGACTTTGAGGGCACCTTCCACGTCAACACGGCCACGGACGACGACTACGCAGGGTTCATCTTCGGCTACCAGGACAGCTCCAGCTTCTACGTGGTCATGTGGAAGCAGATGGAACAGACCTACTGGCAGGCAAACCCCTTCCGAGCTGTGGCCGAGCCTGGGATTCAGCTGAAGGCAAGGAAACCACAGGAAAACATTTCTGGGGGGATTTGTGTCATTGTCACACATGGCAGGACAAGCAGCTGCTGCCACTCAGTCCTTTATCCACAATCCACCCTCTGACCCTTCTCTGCCCCACCCCAGGCAGTGAAGTCCAAGACAGGCCCTGGGGAGTACCTGAGGAACTCCCTGTGGCACACGGGGGACACCACAGACCAGGTGAAGCTGCTCTGGAAGGACCCTCGGAATTCAGGCTGGAAGGACAAGACCTCCTACCGCTGGTTCCTGCAGCACCGGCCACAGGTCGGGTACATCAGGTGAGGGGCTGCCCCCCTGCCCTCAGCATCTCCAGGAGGGCCAACTCATGGAATTCCAGCATGGTGTGGGTTGGGAGGGACCTTAAAGTCATTCCAGCCCTGGCAGGGACACCTCCCACTAGCCCAGTTGGAGGCAGGTGACCCCTGCACTGTCACTCCCCGAGGGGAGGGGGAGTGGCTGCAGCTATGGGCAGGCTGTGGCAGGACGGGTTGTCCTCCATGAGGATTCACAAAATACAAAGCACTCTGTGGGGAGAATTGGTAGTGCCAAGGAGTTGTTTGGTGTTGATCAAACCCCAGACACTCCTTGCCAGTGGCAAGCTCCTGCTTGGCCCGTGAATTCGTGGCTGGCAGTCAACCACTTCATGTTACAAAAGCTGAATTCCTCTCACAGAGTCAAAATCCAACAATTCTGAAATTTAAGATCCCTTTGAGAACTGAGATCTGAAAATTGCACACTCCTGAGACACGAATAAGCAGAATTTGTTTGAGAGGCACAAGAGACATTGATGTCACAGAGGTTTAGGCCTTGCCTGTGACTGGGCCCTTGGACACTCCCAGGGATTGGCCAGAGAAGCCTCCTGGTCATGGCCTCCTTCTCCTCCAGAGCTCGTTTCTACGAAGGCCCTGAAGTTGTGGCAGACACAGGAGTTGTCCTGGACACCACCATGAGGGGAGGACGCCTCGGGGTCTTCTGCTTCTCCCAGGAGAACATCATCTGGTCCAACCTGCGCTATCGCTGCAACGGTGGGTCCTGGGGCCACTTTGCTCCTTTGTCCCGGGACACACCGGGATGAGATCCCACCCCACCCAGGAGCTGCTTCTGCTTCCCACTTCTGCTTCTCCTCCTGATCTCTGTTTGCTTCCTGTCCCCCTGCCCAGACACCATCCCCGAGGACTACGAGACGTTCCGAGTGCAGCAGGACTGAGCCCAGCCCGTGCACCTTCCCAAGCCGCTCCCGCCCCGGAATGGCATCCCAGGAACTGCCACCACGTCCCTGCGCCCTCCCAGCACCACGTGCCCCTCCAGCAGCTGCCCCTCCATGGCAACCTCCTTCCCCTGCTGCCAGAACCCTCTGGGAAGGGCAGTGACACTCTGAGTGCCACCACAAGCCTGAGCTGCTGCAAACACCACGGGAAAAGACCTGCTGCTGCTGGAAGCTCTTCCCTTGTAGCAGCTGGAATTGTTGGAGCAAGCGTAGCGTGGATGATTCCCAGGAATCTCTTCCCTGCTCGAAGGCTGTCAGATGGGAATGTTGTTTTCCTTTTCAAGACCTGCTGCAAAGCAAACCCAGCCCCAGTGTGGGAAGGACATGGGGAGCAGCCTCAGTACAAGTTGCTCATTTAAAAAAATATAATAAAAAAGCACTTTAAGGAGAGTGTCTTTGTTCTGGAATGTTGGATAATAAATATGAGATTCCTCCTTGGTCATGTGTGTGTTCTTGTTGTTCTTGTGAAACTCTTCCCTCGCAAATGTGTAAGAGACCCTTCGGGGGAAAGGACACACGTGGAGCTGGGCTGTGTTTTCACACCAGTTCTGGCTGCAAACACTGAAAGCCAATGTCAGTTTTCCACTTTATCCATAAAAACCCACAACAAATAACTCCTGTTATTGGTATAACTGGTACTGGTACTGGTATAACTGGTACTGGTATAACTGCTGTGCAGGTCCCGCGCCCCCCAGGCTGCAGCTGAGCAGAAGTTTGCACAAATGGGTGAAATCCCCCCACATTGTTTCAATAAAAGTTTTGCTCTCATAGAGCAGCATTTTATAGCCTGGAAATGCAGGAAGTTTGGGGTTCCCCAAACTCAAGACCCTCCACTGGGTTGGGTTGAGCTGCCAGTCAGAAACACTGCAGGGAGGAACTGAATAAAGCCAACCCTTCCCCTTCCCCAGGGGATGGGGCTCTGATATGGTCAGAAGGAGCTGAAAGTCCCAATTCCCCCCCAGAACAATCCTCAGGATCAATACCTGCTGTCCAGAGGCCTCAAAGACAGTTCTCATCACTGGGGATGTGTCCAGGGAACTCCTCTTCCCACCATGCTGCTGCTCATGCCAGGAATATTCATGCCAGAGCTCCAGGAGCCTTTGGACAACACTCCCAGGGACAGGGTGGAAGTTCCACCTCAACATAATGAGGAAGAACTTCTTCCCCTGGAGGTGGCAGAGCCTGGAACGGCTGCCCAGGGAGGGTGTGGAGTCTCCCCTCTGCAGACATCCAACCCACCTGGCTGTGTCCCTGCTCCAGCTGACTCTGCCTGGGCAGGGGTGCGACTGGGGCATCTCCAGAGGTCACTCCCAACCCCAGCTCTCCTGTGACAGGGGATTGCTGGGGTGTGTGCAGGGCCGGGAGTTGGGACTGATGATCCCTGGGGGTCCTTCCACCTGGGGATATTCCAGGATTCCAGGACCCCTCAGACTGTGTCCCTGCCTAGAGCAGCCCCTTCACCACCTGCAGCAGCACCACACCCATCCAGGCCCTGGTGCTGATCCTCTCCCTCTGCTCCACCCACTGAAGAAAACAGCCACTGGATTTTACCCCTTCAGGCCTTTATTTTGATAAAATTGGTCAAAGCCCACATAAGGCAACGCAGGCCACGCCCCACCCGCCCGCCCCGGGAAATAAATAACACCAATGAGGAGAGGACCAATGTAGTGTTTGGCTTTGCAGTATAGAAATTCCACACAATGGTTTCTTGGGGTTGGTTTTTTTTTGTTTGGTTTTTTTTTCTGTTTAAAAAGGTAAAAATGGTTTATAATACACAGTCAGAATGTCGTGGTGCCCGCATAGAAAACCGACATGCAATCCATGCCACAACTGCGCCGTATAAATAAGATGCAACTCAAAATACAAAGAACAGGAACACTACAAAGTTAATTCTAAGGGGTCAGGGGGTTTTTTTGAGGGTTTTTGCTGTTTTGTAAAAAGGACAGACACACGACAGACGCTTCCTGCGCTCCCACTTGGCCATCACAGTGACGGGGGGCGGGCGCTGCTCCCGGAATAACCGACCTGGTTTGGGCCCTCCCGCCAAGCACGGGCGGGGCAGGGCCGGGGGTGAGGAGGGGCCTCTCTGCCTTCCCCGTGCCCACAGGGGGTCCCCAAGGGGCACAGCTCCAGCCTTGGGTATGGTTTCTACAGAAATGCAGGCTGCTCGTTGTGGAGGGAATTTCAGGGGTTTGGGGTTATCGGGGCCAGTTTGAGGTAAAGTCGGGGCAGGTCTTGGCGTCACCAAGTCAGGGGTGGCAAAAAAGGACTGAATTTGGGCTGGAAAAGGATCACCAGGTCAGGGTTGGAAAAGGATCACCAAATCCAGGGTGGAAAAGGATCATCAAGTCAGGGCTGGAAATAAATCACCAAGTTAAGATTGAAAAAGAATCACTGAATCAAAGCTGGAAAGAACCTGCAGGACCATCAAATCCAACCTGCTCTGAGCTCGAGGCTCACCCACGAGTGTTCTGGGCAACACTTCTTCAAAATTTATCCATCCAATCCACTACGTTTCAAAAAAGATCATAAAACACACAAAAAAATCAACGATTTCTTTGCAGCCTCTTTCTGGAAACCTTTTCCCCTCTTTTAAACCAACCCAAAGCCCGTGTGCCAGGGCAGGGGGCACGGGGGGCACGGGGGGCACAGGCTGGCAGGGGCTCCCTGGCATGCAGACCAGCAAGGGCAGAGCTTTGTACAGGGCAGGAGCTGCCCCCAGCCCACCCCAAAGCTCCAGGGCTGGGGCTGCCTCTGCAAAAAGAGAAATCACAGTTTCTGATACGCCCAAGGTTTATTCCTGTTATTCCCCATTGTATTGGCAAATGCAACAGTCTAGCTTGGGAATTTTTTAATTAATTTATATATATATATTTATATAGATATAAAAACACATGTAGGGAGGGTGGGGTTCACTCAGCAGGTATGTTTGGACAGTCACCCTTTGAGACACCAGACAGTTTCAACAGCATTAACTCAAACTTATCAACAACAGCAATAACTCTATTTCTCCTTTTTTTTCTTTTTGCTAAGGGATGGTTTTCTTCCCTTTCTGCTGCTCCTGCTCCCACCAGTGCCTGCTGGGAAGGGGCCCTCACACACACAGAACTGCTGAATTAGAGATCAAACCCCATTATTTGCTCTGCAACACTTGGGATCTGCTCCACGTTCACATCTGACACCCCAACACACTGAGTTGGCTCCAGACCAGCCTGATGCCACAGGAAACAGGATTTTAAGGGGAGAAGGGTGGAAAATCCTCCCACGTGATGCATCAGGAAACCTTTGGAGGGGAAGGTTTCCTTGGGGAAGGGAAAGGCAGGAGCTGCTGGAATTCCTTCCCCAGATCTCCAAGCACTGGGATGAAAAGCAGCTTCTCACCTGCCCCAACCTGGGCCACAAGGGATCAAACCCACCCTGTCACACCCAACACTCCCACCTGCTCCTTCCCTCTCCCAGAGCCCCACACAAAGGGAATAAAGGCTGGATTTCTCTCAGCCAGGTGGTCCCTCATTCTGCCAGTTGCATTCAAGACATGTTAGTTGGAAATTAAGGCCATTTTCAATGTCTACTTACAAGTCTAAGAAACAAGAGCTGTTCTGTACACAGGGAGGTAAAAAAGCAGGACAGAGTGGGAGCTCCAGAGCTCCCTGTGAGCAATCTCAGCTCCTGCTCTGCTGCTTCACTCTGGAGTGACTCTGGCTACGAAAAAACAGATCACAGACAATGTGCACATGCAGGAGAGTCATTCCCATGGGAGAGCAACACAGAGATCCCAGCATGGAGCCAGGGGAGCTGCAGGGAGCCCTCAGCAAAGGGCTCCAGTCACCTGTGCCCCAATTCCTCCCGGGTTTTCCAGGTGTCCTCCTTCATCTCTTCCTTAAACTGGAAAAGCATTAGAGATCTGAACCAAGGAGTTCACATGGGGCTTAAATCCTGCCAAAAATCCCAGGATGTTTTCAGGGGCGTGGGAAAACCTCTGGAGTGCATGGGGAGGGAGCAAAAACACACAGGAAAGCCAAGAGATGCAAGGGGGAAACCACCTTTTTAGTGCAAATGGTCAGGGAATGGCACAGAAGGGGAGCAGAAGCCCCAGGGGCCGAGGGGTCCCAAGCAGGTCCTGGCAGGACCTTGGCACAGCAGCCCAGGATTTCTGGAAGCACACAGAAACCTAGTATAACTCATTAAGGGCAGTCAGAACTCATTAATTGAAGGGTAACTCATTAACTGAGGCGTAACCCAGCTCCTGCCTTTGCTGGAAACTTGGAAAACCTTCCTGCAGGGAATGGGGTGGGTGGAATGCTGAGGGGTTGATTTTGTTTTTGCTTGAGGGGTTGGGGTTTGCCTTCAAGGGCTGAGAAAGGGATGGGATTTTAGGTAAAAAGCAGCTCCAGATGGTTGGGAAGAGCAGCTGGGGATGAACAAACCACAACTGGTCTGGAATGGGACTGAAATGGGGGACAGGCTGCTCAGCCCCTCCTGCCTGGAAGGGCTTCCCTCTCCAGGTCCAAACCACCCTCGGGCTGTTATGCTTTTAATTTGTTAATAAAACTCAAAATAATGTTAATTCCTGATTAATTCCTGACTTGTGAAGGGGAGGGTCCTGTGCTGGGAGATCCTGTCCCTGGGCAGATCCCACCAGAGCCCTGCAGGGACCATCAGCCCCAGTGCTCCTGATTAATCCTTAAATCCATTTTTGATGAGACCCAAGCACAGAAATCTGGGAATCACCCCCAGTCCAGCCAGGACAGTGCAGTGAAACCACCAATTCCCAGGCAATGGGGGCCTTGGCTGGGACTCTTTTAATGCTGCAGCACAGAACATTCACAAGGACTACCAGAAATAGTCAATTTAATTGAACAGAACCTCAGCCTTTTGAAGGATTCAGTCCTGGTCACTGAGGAGCAAGAGATCTTTCCCCTGGGTGAAAGAAGGAATATCTGAGTTCCTGCCACCCTATTTTGCCTGTTCCAAAGGAAAACATCTAAACTTGCCTTAAGCTTCCTTATTTCTGCTCAACATCTGTTTAAAATTCCAGTTAGTTTAAAAATACCTATATATATAATATATATAATATATTTCTGGAATAAAACCACAGAAGGATGTACTGTACAAGTGTTATGTAGAGTGCTTCAACTGGCTGTATGTAGTTTAGCTACTTTCCTAATATCCAAATATTTAAATAAAAAAACCAACAAGAACAACAACAAAAAGATTCATAAATAAGTAACAGAATAAGTAATGAATAAAAAATAAAAAATAAGTCATCATGATTCTACAAGCCTGGCATTGCTATGGAAATGCCCTTCCTGTTGCCCAGGAATCTCTCACAGAGTGAAATTAGACTGATGCAGGTTTAGTCTCCTCTAATTTTGTAGCTGCTTTAAAATGCTCTGATCCTTCCTCTGTGCTAATCAAGTAATGAATTATAGTACTTTTTGTGTGCTCAGAAATGCTCTCTATATGTGCAGACATAGAGAGAAATGGAGATATTACACAGAGATTTTTAAAAAACAAAAAGCTTGGAAAATAGTGTTGACAGGGGGATTTGCCCCCATGGCCGTGGGGCTGCCAAGGCAGAGGGGCACAGGGTGGGCACAGGGGTGGGCACAGGGACGGGCAGAGGGGTGGGCAGAGGGACGGGCACAGGGACGGGCACAGGGACGGGCAGAGGGATGGGCACAGGAACGGGCACAGGGGTGGGCACAGGGACGGGCACACACCTGGGGGCAAACACGTGGGGGGAAGGAAGGAAGGAGCCTTTACCCGACAAAGGAGTGTCCCAAAGCACAGTGACAACTCCTGGGGTGGCACTGCAGGGCTTTGTGGAGAGGGGAGGGGGCACAGTGGGGCTGCCCCTCCCCAGCTCACCCTGCACCAAACCCTGGTGCTGATGGCAGCTCCTCACCCTGCA
>JAJPCS010000449.1:79493-100975 GCA_021164005.1 Willisornis vidua nigrigula
TCACCCTGCACCAAACCCTGGTGCTGATGGCAGCTCCTCACCCTGCACCAAACCCTGGTGCTGATGGCAGCTCCTCACCCTGCACCAAACCTTGGTGTTGCCACAACCCCTGGAGGTTCGTCACCTGCTCAAACCCCTTCTCTGTGCACGGAGACACCGACAGTGCCACGTGGAGCTCTGGTGGGGGAAAGGAGGGCTGTGGGCAGGGAAAGGCTGGTAACTCCTCACCCTGCACCAAAGCTGGTGTTGCCACAGCAAGGAGACACCGCCAGTGCCACGTGGAGCTCTGGAGGGGCAGGAGGGCGGCGGGCAGGGCAGGGTGACGGCAGCTCCTCTCTGATGAAGGGCAGCGAGCGGCGGGGCCGGGGCGGGGCTGCAGCGCGGCAAGCGCAGAACCACAAGCGCTATGGCGGGACACGGCGGGCGCGGCGGGCACGGCGGGCACACCTCGGCCCCGGCAGCCCCTCACAGCCGGTCCATCCGGAACGTGTCCTCTGTGGCGGGGTCGGTGAGGACCATGTCGGGGTCGTTGAGCATGTGCAGTCCATCCAGCGTCAAAGGGTCAATTTTGAGTTCGTCCAGAGGGAACTGGGAATCCGTGTCGAAGCTGACGTCGCCCACACCTGCCAAGGAGCTGGTCAGTTCTTTTGATAAGCTGGGGGGAGATTCTCCTGTCACTGCAGGGAGGAGAGGGGACAGGGTCACCAGGGATCCGCAGCTACACACCCACCAGGCTGACGAGTCAGAGAACAGCCCCAAAACCCCTGGAATAATTTCCTGACCTAACAGTGAAACTCAGATAACGAACATCCACCCTGACCTAACAATGAAGCTCTGATGAGGAACATCCACCCAACTAGAGGAGGAACAGGTTCATCACAGCTTCCCCAAACCATCAGAATGACCAAACACAAAGGAAAATTCCTGTCTGAATGTTTGGTGCTTCTTTTCTTTCCCTTGGGTTTAGAAGGAAGAATTTTGATTTCCATGACTGCAAACAGCGATCCCAGGCTGCAGCAGGGACTGAGCCACACTTGTCTCTGTATCCCTGTGCAGGGATTGTTTCCAGAATCCAACTGTGACCAGATTCACCACCATATGTGACACTAAAACCCTTTGCTGGCCAGCTTAGGCCAAGCAGAGAGGAGGAGTTCAGCTCTCTCAGGGAGGAGGATCCAGGGAATTCAGAGGCAGGCCAAGTCCACAGGACAATCAGTGCTGCCACTGCAGCTCTCCCAGTGTGCTGGGACTCCCGGTGACCTGACAGGACACACTCTAGACTGGCACCATGGACCTTCACAGCAGGTGGAACAGGCCCTTCAACAGCAACAATCCCCTTTTTCCCTTCTTGGCTTCAAACAATCCACAGCACACCAGAGAGAAACACTGAGGATGGGATCATGGAATATCCTGAGCTGGAAGGGACCCACAGGGAGCACCAGTCCAGCTCCAGGCTCTGCACAGACACCCCAACAATCCCCCCTGTCCCTCAGAGCATTGTCCAAACACTCCTGGAGCTCTGGCAGCCTTGGGGCTGTGCCCACTGGCCTGGGGAGCCTGGTCAGTGCCCACCACCCTCTGGGGGCAGAGCCTTTCCCTGAGACCCATCCCAACCCCCCTGGCACAGCATTCCCTGGGTCCTGTCCCTGCTCACACAGAGCTGCCCCTCAGAGGAGCTGGGTACAACATCCCTTCAGGGAGTTGCAGAGAGTGATAAGGTCTCCCCTCCTTTTCTCCAGGAGTCTCCCCTCGGGCTCCTCTGCTCCAGCTGATCAATCCACATCCCTCCTTGGGACTCTCTCCAACAGCTTTAGACCCTCCTGACATCCTGGAGCCCACACAGACCCCAGAGCTCGAGGGGAGGCCTCTCCAGGCCAGGAAAATGCCCTCCCTCAGCCCAGCCCAGCGTGATGCTCCCCTGGCTGTGGCAGGATGGCATTCCCTGCCCATCCTCACCTGTCAGGATGATGTTGGGGATGTTCCCATGGCTGGAGTAGTTGAGCTGCTGTGAGTCCTGGAGGCTGCCATGGCTGCCAGTCAGTCCCATCATGGCAGCCTGGGAGTAGTTGAGGGTGGAGCAGGGGCTGTAGAGGCTGTTGGAGCTGATGGCGTTCTCGATCATGTTGAACTGCTCCAGCTGCAGGGCGAGGCAAGGGAAGGGGTGATTCCAGCCCTGGGAACCAGAGCCACACAACTCACAGGGCACGGGACACGGGGAGGGACAGGCAACACAGCCAGCTGTGGCTCTCCTGGCTCCAGAGAGGGGCTGTTTGCAGGGGCTGTCCCCAGTGTGTCCTGTCCAGGGGCTGTCTGGGACATGTGCCCTGCCCAGGGATGTCCCCAGTGTGCCCTGCCCAGGGATGTCCCCAGTGTACCCTGCCCAGGGATGTCCCCAGTATGACTGTCCCCAGTGTGCCCTGCCCAGGGATGTCCCCAGTGTGCCCTGCCCAGCAGCATTCCCTCTGGGAGCACATCCCAGCCTTCATTACTCCCCAATTAACGAACCCACAGCCCCAGGAAGGGCTCATCTGCAAACTCCAGAGCCAAAGCTGGTGAGCCCTTCCCAGCTGCAGCTACAGCCAGAAAGGGAAGCTTTAAAGAGTTCTTCTAATTACGTTTGATTTTTAAGGTAGCTTCATTATTTAAAGTTAACATTTTTAGTGTCTTCTTTTTTTAATTAATTTTCACGATTTTTAAAATTTATTCTCATTTTTCAAATAGATTTTTGCCATTTTTAATTTTATTTATTTTAAATATTTTCTTTTCAATCAATTTTCATTATTTTTCAACCTGATTTTTATTATTTCAAAAATTTCTTTTTATCCTCTTTAAAACTGATTTTTGTGTTTTCAAACCCTTTGTTTTTTTAAATTCTGAAACATTTTGATGGGTTATTAATTTGTTAAATTACTTAAATTTTAATTTAATTACTTTGATTTGTTAATTATTTGTGTGGATTTAATTTTTTAATTATTTTATTTTATTTTTGTTTTGATTATAATTTAATTATTTTAAGAGACCTGATTTTATATTTGTTTATTTAATTATACTTGATTTACATTTTGTTTAATTATAATTCTTTTAATAGACTTGGTTTTATTTTAAACTTATTTATTTTAATATATTTTAATTCAACTTAATTGATTGTATTTTAATTTTTGTTATATTTTGATCGTGATTTAATTACTTTAACTGATTTTATTTTACTCTAATTTTTACTTAATATTTTGTTTTATCTTAATTTGATTTTGACTCTAATTTAATTTTATATTTTTATTTTAATCTCAATTTATTTAATTGATTTTATAGTACTCTAAATTAATTTTATTTTAGTTATTTCTTTTCCTTTCCCTTGATTTCACAGCTTCCCTCAGCGCTCAGGCTGGCAGAGCCTCCCCAAGCCCCGCAGCTCCCAGGGGTGTGGGGAGGGAGAAGGGGGAACAAACCAACCAAACCAACCAAACCAACCAAACCAAACCAAACCAAACCAAACCACACCAGCCCAAAGCAGCAAAGAGAGTCCTGAGTGTGAGAGGGTGCCAAGGACAGGGGGACTCCACGTGGACAGACAGAGCGCCCAGGGCAGGCTGGTGGCACCGCAGGGCGCGGGGTGGCTCACCTGGTGGGAGAGGGCATTAGCCTGCCTAGCTGTCATCTGCTGCTCATAATAGGAGTCCCCAAAAACACTGCCCAGCATGGAAGAATGCTGCAACAAAACAGAGGCTTCATGGCGCGAACCCCCCGAGCCGCGCCGCGGCCGGAGGGCCCGGGCACGGGGGTGGGCACGGGGATTGGGATGGGGACGGGAACGGGGACAGGAACGGGGACGGGCACGGGGATGGGCATGGGGACAGGGGTGGGGATGGGGATGGGGACGGGGAAGGGGACGGGGATGGGGATGGGCACGGGGATGGGGACGGGAACAGGAACAGGCTTAGGGACGGGCACTGGAACGGGCACAGGGAGGGGGACGGGCACGGAACCCCCGGATCCTCCTGTGGCACAGACAACATGGCAAACGCAGGGCACGGACACACAACGGGCAGGGACAGAGTCAGCTCTGGGACTCGGGGGCTGAGGGGAAGGGACCCCAGTGAGGGCACCAGGGGGGGCTGGGCTGGCACTGCAGTGGCACAACTGATGGTTCAGGGTCAGCTGAGGGAGCAGGGCAGGGAGCCTTGGGAGCAGCAAGAATTCCAGGGGGAATTCCTCAGCATTGCTAAGGCACTGTCCCCTCCTGCACCACACAAGGGTTTATCCTATCAGGTGTTCTCCATCAGTTATCAGCTGTCCCAAAGGTGACCAAGAATTCAGCAATTACACCAGATGTGACCCAGAATTCATCCATTGTTCTAAAAGTGACCAGAATTCATCAACTGTTCTCAAGGTGACCAAGAATTCATCAATGACTCTAAAAATTACCAAGAATTCATCAATTACTCTAAAAATGACCAAAAATTTATCAGTTGTGACCAAGAATTCATCAATTGTTCTAAAGGTGACCAGAACTCATCAATGATTCTAAAGGTGACAAAAAATTTATCAATTAATTTAATGGTGACCAAGAATTTATCAATTATTTTAAAAGTGACCCAGAATTCATCAATTGTTCTAAAAGTGACAAAATATTTATCAATTAAAAAATACCTTGTATTAAAAAAGGAACTCAAAAAAGAACCCAATTACCCCTCCATGAGGGAAAGAAGCACCAATATATTCCTTTTAAAGCAAAAAACCTTCCCACCTTCAGCCAGACCCTCACATTTTAGGGATGATTTGGGATAAATGTGTCACAAGGGCAGGAATTCACAGCACAGACTCCATGAGGGAACGTGGCCGGAACTCCAGCTCTGGGCTCAGCAGATCCTGCTGGATCCCAGAACATCCCTGGGAAGCTCCTCCCACGTGTGAGGATGTGGGGATGGTTTGGATGCACCTGGAGAAGAGATTTTGGATACACTTTCCTGGATATTTATGGTCTGTCCCAGCCAGAGCACACAACAACCACAGAGACAGGTAAAAATGGGAAATGGTTCCAATTGGAAAAGGTTTCCAGTGGAGCAGCTGGTCCTCAAAACCACTGCTGGAAGGCAGCGAGGAAGGTACCAAACATCCAAAGGGATCAAACATCCCAAGAGCCACGTGGCAGCTGCTGAGAGGAAAAGCAAAGCACCACTTTAACCAACCCAAAGAAAAATGTGGGGGTTTGAAGCACCAACCCCTTGTTTGCTGCCCTGTCATGCTCTGATCAACTGTTCCAACTCCACATGATCCAACCTGCTCCATCTGCCACTCCTGAAAAACCTGGAGTCAGAACTGGCACAAGCAAAGGGAGCAGGACCAGCCAAGCTTAACTCTATGATGGAAACCAATTCCCAGGTGGAGGGGCAGGAACAGCATCAGCACTGTGTGATCCCAGAATCCATTAGGTTGGAAAAGACCTCTGAGCTCATCAAATCCAACCTAAAGAGCATCCAACCTACTGTTTATAACCATTTCTAAGGACAAGTTTGAATTTTGGGATGTCACAGACTGGACAGGAAGGAAAAGCAGCACTAGGAATCCAACTGCTACTCCAGAGCTCCCAAGAGGATCGCGCTGTTTTCCCCTTTAACTCCTGTCCTGTCCTTTCACAGGAGCTTTAGAGCAAGCCCTACAATCACCACGTTTCCCCAAGCACAGTTTCCATCCTACAAACTTTGGGGGACAAGACAAACAAGCACAGGAGAGCAGGATCTGTTTGTGCCAGTGTGGGGCAGTGAGTCCCACCAAACACGGCCTCTGTTCCTCGTGTGGCCTGTGCTGGTTAGCACAGCTGCAGGCACTGCAGTCCCAAGGAAAAGCCACTGGAAATGTCATTGCTTCCACACCAGAACCTCAGAGTAATTCATCCACAGCCCCAGGAAGAACATCTTGCAAACACCAGGGAGTGTTTTGTCAACAGGGAATCTTCTGGGGTTACGGCTGTGGTGAGTGCAGGGAAAACCAACCCCAGCACCAACCCCTGGCTGGAGTTCTCCACCTCCAAATACCTACCAGGTCCTCCAGGCTGGAGCCACTACCCCAGGCAGGTTTGTATCTAACTGGAGCAGGATTGCAGGAGTGAGAGCAGGGCAGCAGAGCAGGAGTGACCAGGGGGAGGGAAGCCATGCAAACACAGAGCTGGGACTGCAGGCACAGCCTCCCAGTCCCTGCCTGGACACACAGGGTGGAACACGGCAGCGAAGGACTGGCAGAGGTGGAAAGATGAAGAAGAGCCTCTGGTGAATGAACTGTGGGTGATGGAAATCAAACTCCTCATCACACTGGAAGGGTTGAACCCACAGAAAGAGGAGCACTGGGAGGCACCTGCCTGGTCACACCTACTGATCATCCCACTCGTGCCATCCCTCCCTGGCACTGGGGCACCCCAAAGTCTGCTTGGCTTAAATTTCTTGCTGCTGGCAGATAAAAATCCCCTTTCAGGGGATCACAGACATGCCCCAACCCACAACTTCCATACAGGACATGTGGATGTGTGAGCAGATACACAGAGGAAGGAACAGCAGCTGTTCCACCATGGGAATGTTCTCCTGTTGGAAGGGCTCTGCTTTCCCTCCCTCACCATCACAACCCCCAGCCTTCCCTCCAAACTGTTCTTCCCCCTTTGTTTCTCTCCCCAGTCTGTATTTCTGACCAGCACCAGCAGCTTTTGGGTCACTGCCGGAGACACCAAAGTCATCTTGGTTTTAATGCAGCAAAGATTAAGAGTCCTGTGGGTATTTGAGAGGCCAATACTACAGTGAGCAGTGTTAATAAATCCTCTTCCTTCCACTCAAGAGTTGTGGTGTCTCACTTGAAAATAGCAAAACATAAGGAAGATTTTAGGGATAAAACAGGCCCAGCAGGAAGAATTACAGCCCACCGGGTGCCCCACTTGCTGCACTCTGACCAGTGGCAACAAATCAGTGGACAAAACCAAGACAACAGTTATTGAAAAGTCAAAGGGGAAAGCAAATCAGCACCAAAATCGAAACTCTCTGTGCTGCCCATGTGAGAACAGAGTCTGCAGCAGGAGTGGCAACAGCTCAGCCCTGTGGGGCAGCCTAAGGGGCACTTGGGGGTTTGGAGCCACACACAGGACACAGCAGAACTCACAGGAGGAGGAGAGAGAGGCTAAGGAGCAATTAAACCAGGGTTAAGGAAATCCAGCCAGTCCTGACCCTGGGATCCAGGTCTGAGCTTGCCAGTGACCTGAGCCTGGCTCATGAGATGGAGCTGCTGCTCTGGCACCATGAAGGGGCAGCACTGACTTAGAAAGGATCCTCCTTACAGCCTTCAACGCTAAAGGATGGAGAGAAAATGGATTTTCAGCCTCTTGTGGTTCTCTGGAAGAACTCCCTGCACCTTGTTTCTGCAGGTGGGATCCTACAGGGCAGCCAACTGGAGCTGTTGAGCTGCATCAGCCTCTTTCTGGACTGAAAAGGCACTTTCTGACACTGGGGCACCCCCAAAGTCTGCTTGGGTTTAATTTCTTGCTATTGGCAGGTAAAAATTCCCCTTCAGAGCATCACAGACATCCCCAAGCTGTGACTTCCATGCAGGACACGTGGATGTGTGAGAGGATACACACAGAGGAAGGAAAACCAGGCAGGCAAGGGAGAGTGTTGGTAACCCACTCCTTGCCAGCTGCTCATTTTAACAGCATTTCCTCCAGTGTTTTCTTTCACAGTGTTCCCATATAAAAAAGGAGCCTGATCTAAACCAATCTGGCCACACAAGGGGTGGCCACTGAAGTTCCCCTCTCCCTCCTCTGCCCTCCCAACCTTACCCATCAGCTCCCAGTGATATTGGGAATTGAAAGGATTCTACCTGGAGGTACAGTCCATAGAATCATGGGATGAACTGGGTTGGAACAGACCTCTGAAATCATCATGTCCAACCCTTGATCCAACCCCACTGTGATCACAGGACGTGGCACTCCGTGCCCTGGGGTGGTGATCATGGTAGGGATGGATCAAGACGTGGTGGATTTTCACTCAGTGCCACATCCAGTGTCACCTTAAACACCTCCAGGGATGGGGAATCCACCCCCTCTCTGGGCAGTCCATTCCAAACCTGACCACTCTCCCTTGTAAAGAATTTCTGATATCCAACCTGACCCTGCCCTGGCAGAGACTGAGCTGTGCTTGGTTGTCTGGAGAAGAGACCAACCAACCCCCCCCGGGTACAACCTCCCTTCAGGGAGTTGTAGAGAGACATGGAACACCCCACAGAAACACCCAACCAGTGTCCAAACAGCAGCTCTGTCCTACAAACAGGCACCAGTGGAACCTGTGGCTGGCCCTGAGTGGGAGTGCAGGCAGGATGAGGTGTCAGTGATGCATGAGGCACACAGGGGGACAGTGAGACAGCTGTGGGCAGGGATGCAGAGACACACGAGCAGCAAGGCCTGTGGAAGCACAGAGTCCCTTACTTGAGGGGAGCTGCCAGGAGAGAAGCCTTGATTGGAGACAGGAGAGGTGGGAGACTGGTTGGCTGGGGAGCCAGCACTACTGCGGTACTGCTGGAGGGACGCCTACAGAACGACACAGAGGGAAGAGTGAGGGCAGCGGCACCGGCACAGCCCTCGGCAAGTGCAGCTGGGGAAGCTTCCCCTGGCTGGGCAGGAAGGCAGGACTCCTGGGGAGGATGCCCCAGAGCTCAGGGTGGGTCTGAGCACAGGGAAGTGCTGCTGGGCACCAACAGCGAGGGAGCATTTCCTCCTTGTTCCCAGTTATGCTCAATTAAAATAATAATAATGAAAAAAATCAGGTCAGCTAAGGATTTAGGGCAAGGAAGTCTTGAGAGCTGGGAATAATTCAAGAAGACTGTCATTTGTTCTTCAGTGCAACTGCCACAGCTGTGTTTACACTGCTCTGCCCCAACCCCGGGTGTGTGGTGAGGATTGAGGAGCTGGGGACAAACCTGTGTGCCACTCCTGCATGTGTCCCTGCAGAGTGGGAGCCCCCCAAGTCCCCCAGCAGGGGAACAGGCCTGGCTGGGGGTTTCCACTGTGCTTTGCAGCTTTATATTCACTGATTTTACATCATTCTCTGGTGTCTTGAGAACACATTTTCAAAGATTTACCTTTTTTCCCATCACTTAGAAGCCTGGCTTTGAACAAATTAATAATATTAATGGCATTTAAATAATGTTGTACTCATTAGCACAGCCCTTCTCATTCTGCTTCCTTAGAAATTACAGATGATTGAGGAAAACCTGCAATCCAGAGAATGTAATCAGCTGGTTTGCAGTGTGGGAAAACACTGCACTGCCAATGGTTTGGACACCAAACTGTGTAAATGCCCAGAAAACCTCTGTCTGCTCTGCAGTGTCACTCACACACTGCAGAGCAGCTGCAATTCTGCTTTACAAAAGCTGTGTAGAAGTTGCCAGTGAGGCTGTGACAGTTCAGCTTTTTGATAAACTACCTTGAAATTTGTTTGTTTAGGAGTTTCTTCAGTTGCTTTAGAAGATAAGCACAGCACCCTAAAGGTTACAGTCATAAAGAGGTTTAGGATGAGGAAAGCAACACAGAAAGCAAAGGATGAAATCAGAATTGTCTGTGCTGGTACTACATGAGGAATAGAATCAGAACACTGGGACATATTTGGAGTGGGGTGGAATCCTTCCCAGGGCTGGATTGTCCTTCCCCTTCCCCTTCCAGTCTTGAAAGAGAAGCAGCTGCTCTCAAGGAGAATTTATCAGCACAAACTGCTAAAAACTTCACCCACAAAGGACACCCACAACAAACAATGGTTTCTTTTCCTTCCCAAACCAATCCCTGTCACTGCAGCACTGCCAGGACACTACAGGTTGGCCAACCAGGACCCTCCATGGGGCAGGAGGAGCTGGAGGAGCTGGGACCCCCCTCCCTACTCCCCTCCCTGGGCCCCTGATCCTGCTCTGCACCCGGGATTTTCAGCTGCTGAGACAGAACATTTCATAAAGACCATGTTAAAATGAGCAAGAAAAGGGATCAGTCCATAAACCCTCACTCTGTGGACACTGTGTCTTCTGGGCACTGAGAGCAGCCACAAATCCCAGTTTGGAAGGTAACTCTAAAATTCCTTAAAATAAAAGGGTTCTAATGGAGAGAGTGTAGAAAATACCCCGTTCTCGGTAACTTTTGGAAAATGCATTTTCCAAAGGTTATTTTGATTGGAAAAGGCTTGTTGGCAGGTTCTTCTCTCCAGGCTCTGTGAGCCCCCCCAGTCTGTGTCACAGTGTGTTGGGTGAACACTGAACACCCTGAGAATCCCACAGAGCAACAGCCCAGCAAGGTAGGAAATAAATGCTGATATATTTGCACTGGTCTAACCCAGCCTGGAGGTGTGAGGGACAAAACTTGATGTAAATGGGGCCACCCTGAGAGCACGTTAACCCCCAGTTTTCCTCTAGAAACCCCTTCAACGTAGATTCAACCAAACCCACTCTAAGTTTGGTTCGAACTCTGCCTGAAACGATGGTTGTCACAGGATGAGGACAACCTGAGCTGCCCAGGCTGATCCCTGAGGCTGCACTGCCCAATTCCAGGCTTCCCCAAGGAGAGCACCATTCCAGGCTTCCCCGAGGAGAGCACCATTCCAGGCTTCCCCAGGGAGAGCACCATTCCAGGCTTCCCCAAGGAGAGCCCAATTCCAGGCTTCCCCAGGGAGAGCTGCTGCCACACTTACCGAGTTGATGTCTATCCCCATGGAGGGCTGGCTCTGGCTCCCGGGAGGCGACTGAGGGATGGTGGAAGGTACCGTGACGGACAGAGGGGGCAGCTGAGGGCCTCGCTGCAGCAGGGGTGGGTTCTGGGGCAGGGAGCTGGCCACGGGGGCCTGCTGCTGCTGCTGGGAACTGGGCTGGGTGAAAAAGGGGTATGGGGGCAGCTGCTGCTCCAGGGATAATGCATCCATAGCCACGGCCTGGGAGAGAAGGAGCAGAGTCAGCAGCGAACGGCCCTTCAAAGCACATCAACTTTCACAGTGAGAGAAGCAAATCAACCTCATTTGCATTTGAGAAATGGGACTTCTGAAGGTTTAGACACAGGCAAGAACCTGGTCCAAGGCAAGGTGTCCCTGACAAGGGCAGGGGGTGAAACCCGATGAGCTTTAAGGTCCCTTCCAACCCAAACCATCCCATGATTCTGGAATTCTACAGCTCAAAGGACTCAGCATCACCTCCAGTGTACAGTAACGAAATATTTAAAAGCCCAGTTTGAACCTTGAGCTCACACATCACTAACCTGGGCAGCCACAGAGTCACCCAAGATCAATTTAAGAAGTTGAGATTCTCTCAGGAGTTAGAGAAATGTCTCTCAAGTTTCACAACCTACTTTGGGACGACAACGTTACAGAATCCCAGGATGGTTTGGGTGGGAAGGGCCCTCAAAGCCCACCCAGTGCCACCCCCGCCCTGGGCAGGGACACCTCCCACTGTCCCAGGGTGCTCCAGCTGGCCTTGGACACTCCCAGGGATGGGGCAGCCACAGCTGCTCTGGGAATTCCACTCCAGGGCCTCCCCACCCTCCCACCCAGCCAGGAATTTTCCCCCAATATTCCACCTAAACCCCCCTCCATCAGTCTGAGCCTCTGCAAGAGCAGAACAATGAAAATCTGTGACTGAACCAAGTGGAACCGTCCCCTGAGGTCCTACCTGAGTGATTGGTGACAGGGGGGACAGCGTGGGGGACATCTGCTGGGACTGTGGCCGCCTGGAGTCCGTGCCCAGGGACAGGGGGCTCACGGTGGGCTGGCGGTGCTGCTGGGAAGGGGCCGGAGACGTCGTCATTCCTGCCGGGAACGGGCACACCGATCAGCTGGGGGCACAGCCCAGCCCAGTGACACTGTGCCAACAGTGACACTGTGCCAGAGGGTACCAGAGGGAATCACCTGGACAGCAACAGCTCAGTGACACTGTACCACAGGGAATCACCTTGCTAACAGTCCAGTGGCACTGTGCCAGAGCGAATCACCTCAACAACAACAGTTCAGTGACACTCAGACCAAAGGGAATCACCTCAACAATGAATAACAAACTGCCTAAGGGGTCAACCCCTCCATACACCACCCCAGCCAATCAGCCTGGAGCTCGTCAGGAGAGTTGTAATTAATTTGGCCAGGCTGGAGAGCATCAGGATGAGAGGAAGCTGCCCGTGGTTTGTTCTGGACAGGGCCCAGGCCCAGGTGTGTGCACAGATGACCCGGAGCCGGCAGAGGCTCGGCAGGGACGGCCCTCACACACCTGCACACCCCGAGCCCAGGAAGAGCAGGGTCTGCTCTGTTTGCACAGGCTCACACTCTGGCAGGAAGAGAACAGATCCTGCAGCCTCACTAATCCGAGGGCACTTAAGGTATTATAAAAGCAAACACGTCTTTAATGGAAAAAGCAGAAGAAAAACTGGTTGTGCAGGAACAGCTCCATTTTTAATGGCACAGTGCAGGAAATATCCATCACACTCCCAAGAGCCACAACTCACAGGGGGCAAGGATAAACACCTCAAATATGGTAATTTTGTTCAAATCAAGACAAAAATCTGGGAGTTTAGAAACCCCCCTTATTTTCTGCCTCATCTCAGAGCAACCCAGCCACCCTGGGAAGCGATTCCAGGACAGCAGAGCAGGTGAGCTGCTCCCCTGGAGCTGCCAGGAAGGAGCATCCAGGGAGCCCGAGAGCTCCCAGCTCCTGGCAGAGGCTCAGGGGTCCAGGCAGGCTGCCAGGGAGCCAGGAAGCCCAGGCTGCCAAGGGGCCAGCAGGCAGAGTGGCTGCAGCTCTGCAGGTCCTGGCTGTGTGTGCAGGAGCAGCTCAGTGTCCCAGAGCCCGTGTGTGACCCCACACCTCCTGCACCACCAGGGGCAGTTCTGTGCAGCCTGGGGAGGGTTTGCTGCCCCAGCCCCTGCCAGGACTGCCCAGGACGTGCCTGTGCAGGGCGTGGGGTGGGTGCAAAAGGCCCCACTGAGGTTTTTCTGCCAAACAGCAGCAAGGGAAGTTTGGGGCAATGGGTCTGAAAAGCCCCGAGCACTGACTGTGGCAGTGACTGAACTGTGGGATGATCTCCAGGAGGAGTATCAATGAGTGTATCTTTAATTTGTTGTGTTTTTGATGGAGCAGGAAATGTTTTCAAAGCAATTACAGGCTTAGCAGTTTGATTTTACACCTTTACTTTGCTAAATATGGGTACATCAAAAATGAGTGACCCAGTCTGGCCTAATTCCTGTTTTCTATTTGAGTGACAGCCCATCCCTCAAACAGCCACTTCTCAGACCAAAACCTGTCCAAGGATGCTGAAATCCACTCTGTCCTCAAATGGTTAAATCCTCTCCTTGCTTCATTCTCCAACTTACCTGCTCAGTCATTAACCTGATTGCAGTAATTTCCTTTTCCCAGAATAGGAGAGCACTGTCAAGTGGGAAAGGGAATCCTGCCCAGCTCAGGAAATCAACTTGAATTTTTGGACACAACACCTCAGTTCTATTCCAGGAATCAACAGACTGCAACTGCCACCAACAATAAAAACCTCAACCCTCTTCACAATCGTTGGAGTATAAAGCAGTGAAATTGTTTTTAAAATACCAATAATAAACTGGTGTTCAGGCTGTTTGCCTGCAAAGGTAACAACTCCTGGAATGATCATCACTGTGAATGTCCCAAATTGCCAGCATGGCAAATAACATTTGTTTGTGGGTCTTAAAAATCAAATTATCCACCTTGCCAAAGTCCAACAACCCCAACAAACACAACTCGGGGTCAGCTGCTGTGATTTCCCCGAGCCCTGAATATTCAGGATGCCCTTCAGACCTCAAGCAGCACACCTTGGAAAGGCTCCACGTTACTCCTGATGGCTCAAAGGAGAAGGTTTGCTTCAGATGAAGCCAACAATGTCCCCTCTTCAAGAGAATCCTCACATAAAAATGCCATTTTAAAGGAAGGAAAACAAAAGGGCTGCTGAAGGTGTTGCCATAACACTGTGGGGGTTCAATACAATGAATCATAACAGAGTGACTCGTGTAGTCTTACATATAAATAAGTTTTAAATCCTCCCAAAACCCAGGCAAAAAAACCCAAACAAAAACCCCAAACAAAATAAAGAAAACCAAAACCAAACGAAGAACTCCCAAAACATAACAAAACAAACAAACCCCAACCAAATAAAAAAAGAAGCACCACCAAAAGCCCACACACAAACAAGAAGAAATCAACACCTCAGAACAACCCCAGAAAGCAGATTTGGGAACCAAGAACGTGAGAGAAATGCCCTGTGACTAAACACGGCTTTGTCACCTTCCTTGTCCACATCAAACCTGCCTACAAGGGGAAGTCAATGGACCCTGAAGTGCAGAGGAACAACAGCAATGCTGTGATTTCAGCCAGAAGCTGCCAAGAGGCAGCGGGGCCGTGAGCTCACCCTGACTGGCAGTGCTGATGCCCAGGTGGGTCAGGTTGGCAGCGAGGTTGCCGGTGCTGTTGGAGCTGCTCAGGGCTGGGAATGTGGATTCCTCGGGGTCCAGGGGCGTGGGCAGAGGGGAGGGGAAGTGGATGTTGGTCAGGTCTGGCAGGGAGCCCCCCGTGTTGTGCGTGGCAGGGATCAGGGCTGTAGTGTTCTCCTGGTCAGCTGATGGGAAGATGCTACAGCAGGGAAAAAACAACAAAAAAACATCTCAATAGAAATTTCAGCCTGGGCAGAGCTGCATAAAATGTTTTTTTAAAAATGCAAAACTCGATATTGTGTTTTGATCAGCAGCTCCCAAAGGTTCTTGCCCATTTTAGGGCTTTCCAAGAAATGCAGAGCAAGAGGATGTTCAAAATACAACGTTCTTTCCTAAAAGAGCTCAGGGCTCTTAAAAATAATTGCTCAAAACTTACTTGATTCCTGGAACTTCACATGATTTAGGTCTTGATGACCCAGTCTAGAACAGAAGGAGAGAGTTTTAGAGGCAAAGATACTGACAGAAATTCATGTTCAGGATACACTTTAATTAGGAAGTTTAATACATTTCTATAGAAGAGCTATTCTGCACAGGGGCTTGGTGAAGCTCTTAGAAGGTATTTATCACTTTTTTTGCTTTATTGGTCCAACAAATCTCAAATTTAAAGATTTTCTGATAAAATCAGGCATGTGCCTGCACACACACAATTTCTTTCTGGCCTGATGTTTGTGATTTGCTTCTAACCACAACGTTTAATCTCTAATCTCTTCAAGCAGTTTGTTATGGAGACAATATTTAAAGCATTCATTTCCCTCAGCATGTTTAGGAAATGAAATCTCTGCACTCCCAAGTGTGCAATTCCCACCTTTTTAGTGTCCCAGCCTTGCTTAGAGAGGGCCTTGTCTGGCTCTGAGGTGCTCTCCTCCATCCCAGGGACAGTCAGCAGCAAAACTGGAAAAAGGAGAACAAAAGGAGTCACATAATTAATCATCAGGAAAATTAAGCTTCTCAGTAAGACATTTTCAGATTGGAAGTTTAACCATTTGTAAAATCTTCAGTTTAAAATTATCAGTGAGTTTGAAAGTCACACTCCAGAAAAAAACAGCCACTAGAAAGCAGAAGAGACTAAAATTGTATTTAATTCACTAATTAATCAATGAGACATTATCAGTTAAAAATTACCCATCCAAATAATACTCAAAAACTTCTGGCCTCTGAGTCAGTCTGCTAAGACTGAAGATCCAAATGGATCTAAAGGGATTCCATGGGATTAAATGGATTTGGGTCTGGGCTCCCTGCACTTTGTGCACAATGATTTCCCCCTGGAACATCCAAGGGGCAGTCAAGGGGACAGTTCCAGTGGGGAAAATCCAACCCATCTCCCCTGGGATACACAAACAGCACAAAGCTGCTCCTGCTCCACATTCCAAGGCCATCTCCTTGTCCACACAATCAACTGTGAGGAGACAAAAACCACCAGAAGAAGCTGAGAGAGAGATGAACCAACAAACACTTCACACTGATGGTTCCAAATCCGTATTTATGGAATCCTGTCCAGGTGGCCATTTCCCCACCAGCTCCAGGAGCACCTGGAAGAGCTGCAGTGCAGAGTGCTGTGTTGGGCACTCCCCAAAGGACTGAACTTCCCTACAGAGACTCTGGAGCCTTTCAGACTCCTGGAATGGTTAAGGCTGGAGAAGACCTTTGGGATGCCCAATTCCTGCTGGGCTGAGCAGGCAGGAGGCCCAGCAGAGGGCACCAGAACTGTGGGAAATGGGCTGGCTGGAAGTGCTGCCTCTGAGGGGATGTTCCCTGGGGATCCCAAGCCCATAAACACAAACTGGATGAAGTCTTGCTCCTTCCTCCCAGTATCGCAGCAGCCCTGACTGGACTGGGAGTTGCTACAAACCTCTGGCAGCACTCAGAGCACTCAACACCAGAGTCCCACCAGCCCAAATTACTCCTCCCCAGGGCAAGGCCTCAGAACAACACAAGTTGGGGCTCAGGAAAACGTTCTCTCTCAGTTTTGTACCATTTTTTCTGGATTTCAGCACCCAGTAAATCTGATCCTGCACTCCCATTCCTGTGTCCTGGACCCAGGAGGCATCAGACCTGTATTTTACAAGCAGATGAAGCCCAATCCACCTGCAGATCATGGGAAGGGCAATGCTTGCAATGTTAAGAAATATCTGCACCCCTTTTTTTTCTCTGTTTACCTCTTTTCTGCTGCATGTCCTGTGACCCTCCAGAAAAGGATTCCTGCTGAGCTGGAGTCATGGTGCTCTGGTGCAAGGCAGAATCAGAATTTGTCCTGACAGAAAGCAAAACCCACAATATTTTTATTGTCAGCTTCTCTAAATAAAACAATTTTAATCTCAGATCAGTGCAACCAACCCAGTAAAACCTGAACACTCCACATTAAAACCCAAAAGTCAATATGTGGCACATACCAGGCACAGTTTCCTTGTGGAACAATCAGTTTACAGGACAAATTAGTTCAAGTTTGAAGGGCCACTGTTTCAATGATGGGATTGAGAGGAATACAGGATAATTTGGATTGCCCTCTTAGAAAAGAATTTTGTTTGCTTTGTTAAGATTAGATGTGATCAAATAATGCCCTTTTGGAGCTGAAAGCTGTTCACACACACTCTGGTTATGGCAGTGTTTGATGAACAAGTATCCCTGTTTGGGAGGGAGGGAAAGTGCTGGCTCAGGATGCAGGGACACTGGAGATAGGAATCTCCATGGCCAACACACCCCATCTCATGGTGACCATCCCTCTTTTGGGGATGCAGAGCAACGAGACACAGCTCAGCAAAGTGGGGCTATGCCTTGGAATAACTGGCAGGATTTACCTTGGCCAAGATCCCACTTGCTGAGACACCGTGAGTTTAAAACGAGCCATCCAAAAGAATAGGCATAACAGAAGGAAAGCTCCACTCCTGAATTCAAAGGCACAACAATTCCCCCCATGGCCAAGTGCTGTGGGGAATGGTGAAGGTGGGTTTGCAGCTGGGAGGGTGGCAGGGACAGAGGACAGTGCAGACACACACGGGGGTGGCACCAACCTTCTCCAGCTCGTGTCCGACGGTGGCGACAGGTACACGGTTCCGTAGGGACAGCTGTCCACGTGGGCACAGTCAAGGGACACAACGCCACTGCCACTGAGGCAGGGCCTGCTGGAAAGCCCTTCCTAAGAGTATCTCCCATTACCCTCTCAGGGGCACCAAGCTCACAGGAGAAAAGCAAACAGACACCCTGTGGGGAACTTCAAAAGGACACTCCAAGCAAAATCTGGAGGGTTTGGGATATTTGAGCAACAAAGACAACCATCCTCCTTTCCTGCAGATTTCTTAACTCCTCCCTGGGCAGCCACCAGCCCTGCACTCCCCATTCCCACAGCCCCTTCAGCCCCATCAAGCCAATCTGATGGTGGCACATTTTAAGCCAGTCAAAAACAATCAGCTAATTGATGCTCACAAATGGCAGGAAGAAACACGGCTTGGCAAATGCCAAACGGATGAATCAACCTGCAGTAAAATGCACAACAAACTGCAGGGAATTATCCTAGAGTGAATTTCCTCAGTTCTGAAGGGAAACTCTGTTTCCCCAACAGCCTTAACTTTTCCCAGTGGAATGGTTTGGGCTGGAAGCAGATGATCCATGTTGCCGTCACACAGAGCTGGTGACTTGCTGAGGGTGTACTCGGTCCCACTGCCCATGTCACCAACAAAGACACTGAACAGCCCTGAGGGTGCCACTCACTGCTGGTCCCCACTGAGGCACCGACTGCAACTCCTGGAGTGCAGCCAATTCCTCAGCCAGAGTGCTCCATCCATCAAATCCACATCTCTCCAGCTCACAGATATCCCGTGGGACAGTGTCCAAGTCATCAGTAACTCCATCCTAGGAGGCCACTGAACTCATGGGGCAGGATCTGCCCACAGGAAAGCCCTGCTGGGTGTCACCAACCCAGCAAAGATGCCAATCCCTCTCAGCATCACAGGCAGTGCTATCCCCACTCAGAGCTGAGGAAACAGGGCAAGGCAAGTGCTTCCTTTACAGGTACTCACAGCCCAGGAGTGGAGACACAGGGACAGGAGCAGAGGTGGGAAGCAACCAGCCAGGGTGAGGAGGGGAGGAAGGAGGAGCTGTGAGCCCCGAGGCAGTGCTGCTGGTGAAAGCCCTGCCCCAAAGGATATCTGCCTTCCATGCTTGTCCACGGAGAGCGGCCGGCGGTGCGGCGAGCCCAGGCGGTTCCTGTCCCGGTACACTCTGTCCACCAGCCCATGGTGCCGGGTCGTCCTGCTCGTGTCCAACCCCGACGACTGGAAAGGAGTCTGAGGGAGACACAGCAAGTCAGGACCAGGAAATCCCACCCACAACCTGCCCAGAACCTCCTCGGGGTGTGTGCAGGGCTGTGATGCTCTAAGGACTCACACTGGTGTAAGATGTGGGCAAGTGTAACCACGTCAATCTTTCCTGCACCGTTTTCTCCGCAGCCTCGGGAAGCAGAGGCCAAGGCCGCCTCTCCCAGAGGGGCCCCGCAGTGCCCTCTGCGGCCCTACAAGGCGGGTGTGAGCGTGGCAGGAGCTGCCAGCCGTGCCCACATGCCCTGGGTGCAGCATGCAGGATGCATCCAGAGGGAACATGCCGACAACCAGAGCTGCGGCCCCGCGGGCGGGAGATGCGGGAGGGGACGCGCGGCGGGGCCAGCGCCGGAACCTTCTCGCAGGGCCCCCTCTCACCCCTCCCTTCAGAACTGTTTTAAGGGGACACTGAGAGAATGACAAGAAAAAGAAAAGCAGTTTCCTTCCTCCTCTGTCTAGAAAAAGTTACGGCCTCTGATGCTTTCGGGGTGACTCGCAGCTCCCTCCTGGTGGGAGGGTCCCACCTGGACTCTCCTCAGCGCTGAGATCCTCAGCCGACACTTGACAGCAAAACCTTTCAGAGGATGAGGATGGCAGACAAAGGACAGGGAAGATGAATTCCCAGGCTAAACTGGGAAACTCCCACATTTTCCCAAGCCCTTCCCAGTGCATACCTGGGGGGGACAAAGGAAGTACCGAAGGGTCAATCTCCACTCTACTCCACCAGCAATTTATGGGTCTCTGGGGGAAAAAACCTCCCCAGTTTTCCTCTCCTTGCCAATGTGAACAGCTTTGCCGAGTCCCTCAACACCATCTGTTTGGAAATCCAAAATTTCCTCCTCCATTCAGGTGCTGCACGTGGCAAATGCACTGTCCTGTCTGCCAAGCCATGAAACCATCTGGCTCCCACATTCAGCCTTTTCTGTTTTTCTTTCTCCAAGTGTCAGCCTTGGCTGTTGAAATGATTCTTTCGAAAAAGCTTTGCATTTATTTTTAAAAGCTTTGTTTGTAATAACTTCTTAACGAGTCTTTCTACTATTTTAAACTCTTTTCTGTTCAGCAAATACTGGTCTCCTCGCCCTCTCTGCACACACAGCCTGTGTTAATATAAAGGGATGCAGAGTGCTGGGGGTGTTTATTTTTTCATTTCAAGGCCAACACTTTATATCCAGCAGAATATTTAAGCCAACGTGGGGCTAAAAAGGAGCACAGAGATCAGGGGGTTTGTTTCACTTTCTCAAATGAAGACTGGGAAGTCTCAACTAGAATCTCAATTTTAAGTAACTTAAACACGGTGGTTTAATCCCTGCTGCAAACACCCAACAACAATCTAGTTCTGTCTGCACACAGAACTGGGAATATTCATAATTCCAAGCCAACAAAAGGTCTCCAGCTCCTGCCTGCACTGTTGTCACAGCCATTCAAGCCCAAAAGGCAGCACAATTTGCAAATACGTGCTTGGAAGGTCAACAGGAAAAGCAATTTCCTTGTCAGTGGTATTGCTAAAAAAGGAGCAGCCAGCCCAAAGCACAGGGAATGCAGAGCTCACCTGGAATTCAAAAGGAAGCCAATGCAGGGGACACCAAAAGTTGAATGCAAAAATAGTTTATTTTATGTTTTGCCTTTGTTTGGTGCAACTTCTGTATTAAAAACACACCAAAACTCTGACTGAAGTGCAGCAATAAACATGGAGCACGTCCCAGCTACAGCTGACAAGAGTGAGGAATTTGGGGCAATGGTGTTCTCTGGCTTTCCAGGAACAAGGATCCCAAGTGAATCCCTGGCTTAGGAAACAGAAAACACTTCTGGATGTCACCTCCAACAGGTCTGGCTTCTCTCACCAACCTTCCCACAAACCTTCCTCTGGGCCAAGCACCAGGACAACGCGCCTCAACTAAAATCCCCACTCCTGATAAAAAAGGGGATTTAAAAGAAAAATAACAGATTTGAGCATGGACTTTTTCTGAGGAAAATGAAGAAGTGTTTCCCTTCCCTGATAAACATTAAAGGATTTGAGACCAGACCCCAAACCCCACAAACTATTAAAAAAGCAGCTAAATACAGACAGGAAGGAAAAAGCTCCGAGCTCTACAACAGTGTCCTTTTAAGATTTATCAAGGCTTCAGGAATAAACCCAAGCAAGGGGGGTGAGGGGGAAAAGGAGGAGTGGGACCTGTGCCAGCTCATTTTTCAGTGCCTCCTGGTGCCAAGCAGGATTTGGGAACTCATTCCCCACGGAGCTCAACATGCACATGCTCAGAGGCTGCTGAAACCACAGGCCAAGACAGCGCCCAACACCCACTGTCTGCCCCGAGTGCCCGGGACCCACAGGGAGCCACAGGGCAGCAAGTCCAGGGAGCCCTATGCACGTTCCAAGGTGGGATGCATGGCAGAACCTGTGTGGTGTGCCAGGGCAGCCCCCCGAGGAGCCGGAGGTGGGCACAGCAGAGCAGGTGGGGCTGTGCTGAAATACGTATCCACCTGGGCAAACGGGACCAGTCCTAAATACGTATTTGCACAAACCTAAATACTTGTTTACCAAAGAGACAGGAACTGCTCCAAAGGGTTCTGCCAGAGCTCCGTTGTGCTGCAAATCAAAGAACCAACACGCTCAGACACCGGTGCCCACACACCAATGCCCACACACCGATGCCCACACACTGGTGCCCAGACACCG